>CM068826.1:94820345-95420345 GCA_028554795.2 Sinohyriopsis cumingii
AACAGTCTTTTGACTGGTTATCAAATTATGTTCCTGACTGGCACCATAAAGATGTTGGCCAACAGAAGCTCTGCATTACCGCTGAAGATTAGTAATTAGTAAGCAGTCACATAAGAGAGTCTCTCTTTCACGTCTGGAATGTGGACAGTACTAAGAAGCTGTTCATTTCTTATTGAAGAGAAACAGACATAGGCCCCATGTCACCACAAAAACAAATGTGCTCGTGGAAATTAGACTACATTTCAACATTTTACACTTTGTTAATGAATGTGACCAAGAAGATAGAATAGAAAACAGCTTCTTCACAAGGCAGAATAAGTACCTTTCTCTAATTCAAAGTGAAATGAGCAAAATGAAAATTTTCATTATTACTTTTTATAAACTGGCAAGAGTACAAAGTGCATGTTAAATCTATGTTGTCAGTGCAGTGTATTGTTATTTTGAACACTGCTTGTGTAAAGCAAATGATCGGTCTCACAGTTATTTGTGGATGATTGGTAACTTTGCGAGTTTTTGAAGAAAAATAGTTTCTATTTTTTATTTTAAAATCTTGTATGAATATTTATATCTGTGACGAAAATGATGAATAATGTAAGTGTTTAGTCATCAGTTTTACAACATTTGATAATGATCAGATTCATGGTATTTAATATGAGTTACTTAAATTTCCTATTATTTGGCTTCTAGGCCAGTATATGTCAGATTAGTAATCTCAGATCATTTTGTTTTTATCCCAGTGGTTTTCAGAGAAAAGGTGTGTGGAGTCAGTAATCCTGCAGCATTCACACCTCTGTGTGCATTTGTATGTAATGTCTTGCAACTTCCCAAGCATGTTAAAGTAAGAAATTTAGGATTTTGGAATGTGATTCAAGGTGGGCTTTTGATTTGCAAAACATTTTAATGGTGAGTGAATATTTGCAGTAGCAAGTGTGTCTTTCAATAACTTGCCCAAATGGGCAGTTGCTGATTCTGGGCTGACCAGTGTTTCTCTTTACTGTAAAGATGTTCTGTCACAAATATTGAAAGCTTTGTCCATTGGAAGGCCATTCTTTCTGCCTGATGTTTGTTTTCCATTTGTTTTGATCAAATTCATAGAGGTGCTTTACTCTCATTCTTCCATACTAATGAATGCTTAACAGAGAGAGAACAGACTGATTTCAGTTTTTATTTACATGTATTTATAATTGATCTTAGAAGGGTCAGAGAACAAGTTCCAGACTGTGATGTGATACAATTTAGGTTGCTAACATTGTTAACTTTTATTTTGTTATATAACAGCTGGTTCAGTAAGAGCTTTTTTCTGGGCAAGTAAAATATTTTAGTTCTTGCTCAAATGGGCAAATGGATTTAAGTTTTTTTAAAACCTATAATTGGGGATACTTTCTCCAGATATGTAAAATGGGAACAATTAGGGATACATGTAGCTGAGAAATCATAAGAACAATATTGCTTTGCTACAGGCTTGTAATTGAATTGTAGTGAAACTCTTATGGTCTGATTTGCTTTCCAGAAGAAACTAAAACCAACCCAGAAAAAGAACAAGTGATAAAGGACAGTGAGATGCAACAGGTTGGTGAAAATATGGAAGCCGTAGGTACTTTAGGTGGGAAAGGAAGTAAAAGGAACAAGAGAAGGAGAAGAACTAGTGAAGGAAAGGACATGAAGAAAGTTGATGGACAAGAGAAAGCATCTGATCCCAAAGATGATAGTAGTACTTATCAACAAGACCAGACTGATAAAGACAGATCAAACAAGGAGTATGACCCATTAGAGTCAGTGGGTAATTTTGGCATGAGTGAAGGCTGTTCTGTTACAGGCAAGAAGAGAAAACGAGATTCAGAATCCAAAGAGGTGGAAAGTGAAGATTCAAAAGAAATGACTTACAAGCAAACTCTGTCAGAACAACCATCACAAAAAAGGATAAGGTCTGAGTCTGAAGGAAGTACAGCAGCATCTGTTAAGCCAAAATCTGATGAGTCACAGGAAGGTAATATGACCTCAGGTAGTATTATTAAATCTAAATCTGAAACCAGTAACACATCACATTTATCTCCGAGAAAGAGGAAATCAATTGAACAGAAGGAAAAGAACTTTTTAAGTACAGAAGATGCTGACAGTGTTAAGGTTGGAGATGCTGGTAAATCCGGTAAGAAGCGGTCCAGAAAAAGAAGGAGTCGGACTAGAACAGACTCTGGGACAGAAACTGGGAAAGACTCATTGGAGAAGAAATGTGATTCTGTTGGTTCCAGGGAGAGCATTGAACAGCTAGATCCTCCAACAAAGATGCAAAGAAAGGAAGAGATGAAGGAAGATAAAGGCTCTTCCTTAAAGGAGAGAAGGAAGAAAAGGAGGAAAAGGAAAAAGAGAAATAAGGATAAATACACACCAGAAATAAGGGTCATCCCCAAGTAAGTGCTAGACATGTAAGACTCAACCGCTGAGATCTACAGTATCATAAAAAGCTTTTCTTTGCTTTAATAGAAGTATAATTTTTGCCAGATAATTAGATACTCAGGTAAGAGAATGATGCTGTAATGACCTTAATTGGCTACATATACAGTATTTAACATCATATGCACACCATACACTTAAAAAAATTTAATTTGGGTTACTTCGTCATGTTAAAGTTTATAATAATAAGTGCACAGTGAAAATGTCATGCAAGGTTCCCATCACATGTAATGTAATCTTCATGCAAGACCTGGGAACCATTTTGGTTTTGTTGTAAGTCTTACAGAAATGACCCTTAAAATATGGACTTCTGACATAAAAGGAAAAACTTTGGAAATATATTTGTTGTGATAAAGTCTATATAATTGGCTCATCTATGTTTGATTTGGATCCAGGTTTCATATTAGTGTAAGTGGAATTAGTGAACCAGATTAACTTTACAATAGTACTTCAGATGCTTTAAACTTCACATTTTTTCATGATAAGCATCTGCATGATCAAACTGTTTATTATAGAAATTTTTTTAAATGGCATCTAGCTACTGATATATGTTCAAGGTGAAAGAAAAAGTTTTATTAATCACTACAGAAGAATAAAAAGGAAAATTCAGATTGTTCTGAATGAAAGTAGGAAGGGACACAATTACATTTATTGGACATCACATGTCAATTTTAATATTTACATGGTGTGAGATATGATTGCTGTCATGTGAAATGAAGGAAAAAAACTCCAAGCATTACATTAAGTTGAGTGATATCAACAAGCCTCTGAGTTGCGTAGGGTTTGTAACTGAGGTTTGTGCAACTGTACTATAGGTAAATAAGGTCTGTGTGTACTTTGCAAACTATGCAGATGAACATAATGTTTACCATCGATGCATAAGTTGGAATACCGAACTTATAAATACATGTTTTCCAACTTGACAGTAGCAGTACGTATTTTGTTACACCTTACTAAAATCTGGTCAGACTTATGGAAGAAAATCAACTGTCTTACCGACACAGTCTTGTTAGGGACAGTAGAACTGTCTTGCCATTAGAATGTTGGTTTGGTGCACAAGCCATCATAAAAATAGCAGATCCAATAGCGTTAGCAGCACATTTAACTGAACAATATTCTCAACAATATTTATGAAACTTTCTTACCTGATTTCTAGATTCTTTTAGATTGCATGTTAAGGAAAGGCTTGAATTACTACACAATTCATGAAATTAGGATTTTCAATGGCAAAGATCTGGTCAAAGTTGCAGCACATAGCTGGCAGTCTATGAGAAAGAACAGAGATACCGACAAACTTCTTGAAGACATTTTGCAAGAAGAGGACAAATAACAAAATACTTGTGTTCTTGAAAAGTTAGACTTACTTATTAGTTATCAGATTTTCTAGTATGGTCTCAGTATTTTTAAATTTTTAAAATAAAGCTTTTGTTATGTATATGCACCATTTAAATGTATATCACACATTTATAATTGTTGCATATGAATAAAACAAGTATTTCTTAACTACAGTTAGTAATTTAATTATATTTAGGAAAACAAATATTAAACTTGCAATAAATAAATAAACTGTATATACAAATTTATCTGAGTGATTGAAAGGAATGCCATGCATTCTTTACACTGCTTTAACATGTATCCTGAGTGGGACATATAAAATATTTCATAAGGGTATCATTGATAAACCAGTAAATTTAAATTATATCCGATTCATGCAAAATGCTCATTCATCACAATTTCTTAAACAAAAGGAAATAACAATGACACATTGAAATAAGTCACTACATCAAATACAGTATTTGGCTAAGTGGGTGTTCATTAAGGCAAGTGTTGGTATTACATCTAATGCAGTATTTGGCTGAATCTGCTGAATGTACTTGACATTAAAGTACATGGATGTAGCACATGAATACAGTATAGAATATTAAAACATATTTCTCATTCATGTTTTGTTTTGTTTGATGGCTGTCCTGATAAGAAGGCATTTTATATCTATTGCATTCTGTGCAGCCATTGTTTTGACCATATCTTTGCTTGTAGACATTTCCTGTCCACTCATTAGGTTCTGTAAAGAACAAGATATATCAATGAAACTGTAACCATCCTAATGTTACTAACAGTGATTGTAACATAACACATTCAAGTGCATGACTTGAAGGTTAGAATCTATTTTTCCCACCAATTTTGTGAAATCTGTTTATCACTTAAAATGTGCCTAAATAGTGAACATAAACAGTCTGGATAAGCACTTTCTAGTTTGCTTGCATATCTGAGTTTTTGATGGACAGACCTACGCAGAGTCACAAGTACCATATTGATGTGAAACCCATGCTGCTGAATGAATATTTATTAGGAATAGTAGCAGATATGGATGAAATTGTCAAGGTACCTAGCCATGATCAAAGTTTCTTTAATTCATATTCAAGTAAAATTTATTAAAGTGTTTACAAGCAGTGAAAATTGTAGATTTTTAATCCGAGATAATTTTTCAGCATGTTGATTTTCATGTAATATAAGATTTATTATATGTCCGTCTTCATTTGTAGAGTGAAATGGTTGGAGCTTCGAAAGGAATACCTTGAGCTTCAGAAAAAAAGTATGAGGGAATTGAAAAGGGCATTAGTGGAACTTAAACAAAATGTGAAAGAAGATGAAAAGACACAAAAAACAAACAAGGGGGGTAAGGCATGCTGTTACATAATCAGTTTTGCTTTTACCATTTACTCCACTGATATATAATGCTGCACATTTTTTGGTACGTTTTCATGTCAGTCTCTTTAATAACACATACCATACACAGTTTTTTGATGGTTTAACTTCATAAAATAAACAGATGGAAATTATAGTCAACCATTTTTTGCTTAAATTTATTTGCCAGTGTAAAAAGTAGACATTTGTCTTGAACAATTTGAAACAATGACTTTCAGTTTAGACTTCCTTGACCAAATAAACTGCTGTGACATACAATTTGACTTAATTGAATGGTGCCTTTTTTAAGTGGAGGTTTTCATATAAAATTATGTAGGACTTAATGTACATGCCCAGGTATTATCTTATCCTGATTTTTAACTTATATCTCTACATTGCACATCCTAACAAGTAATTTCATCATTCTTATCCTCTAATTTCTTAATTATTCTGTCAGTTTTTCCCCATTTATTTTTTTGGAGGAGCATATAAGTGTTACCATGTTAATTTGTCCTGTCCATCTGTCTGACTTTTGCATCTGTCTCTGTTCTGTTCACCTGTTAGTCCCATAAATTAGTCTCATGGTCCTGTCCATTGCTTTCTACCATCCATCAGTCTATCTGTCCTGTCCATCTTTCTGTTTGACCTGCCCATCAGTCTTTCTGTCCTGTTCATCTTTCTGTTTGACCTATCTATCAATCTCTCTGTCCTGTTTGACCCATCCATCAGTCTATCTGTCCTGTTCATCTTTCTGTTTGACCTATCCATCAGTCTCTCTGTCCTGTCCATCTTTCTGCTTGACCTATCCATCAGTCTCTCTGTCCTGTTTGACCCATCCATCAGTCTGTCTGTCCTGTCCATTGGTCTTGCCCATTCATCTTGTTAGTCTGTCCAATAATTTTATTTCCATTCCGTAGCTTTGGAAATTGAATCAAATTTTGTTTGATCCCTTATACAAATATAACCTAAGCTAAGTTGGATTGAATTTTGTCCATGCATCATGAATTTTGTTTGTATAAAATAATTTTTAAAGAGCTGCCTGGAATTAAACTTTATCAGGGTGATTTGTTTATATATAATAACTTTTGAAGAATTGAATGGAATGGGAACATAACAAGGTTTGAATTAAACTACTGCAGAAATGGAATTAAACCATAGCAAGATGGAAATTAAACCATAGCAGGGTGGAAATTAAACCATAGCAAGATGGAAATTAAACCATAGGGTGGAAATTAAACCATAGGGTGGAAATTAAAACATAGCAGGGTGGTGAGTGCTTAATAATAAGAAGAACTAAGTGAGATTTAATTTTTACCTTTTTTCTGCATCCACTCTGGTGGCCTAAGTGGCTAGCCTGTCTGCCTCAGATGTGAGAGGTCATGGGTTTGAACCCTGGATGAATCATACTAAAGTTTTATAAGAACGGTACTGGCAGATGCCTCACTTGGCATTCAGTATTTTAATTTAAGACTTTATTGTTAGGACTGGTTGACCTAGTGTCAGGATCATGTGGCTGGGTGGAACATGATACACGTCTGTGGCATGATACCCCAGTGCTAGACATAACTATAAGCTACCATGCTGCAGATATCATAGTGATATAACTCAGCTTGTTAAATATATGTTAAAATTACAAATCACACACATGTGCACCTTTTTCTGCAAAAATTGAAAATTTCAATGTATATGGACTTATTAGAAGTTGAAGATCACCCTGGTATCTTGAATCAAAGCTACATCATCATATGATATGGCAGGGGCATTCATGTTGTTGATATACAGATTTAGTTTACTTTGCTATAAGTCCCACCAACATCATTCAGATCTCATGAACATTGAACATTATTTAGTCCCTTGCTTCAGCTGGTACAGATATTTGCAGCATTAAGTTTTTAGTGTATTCAGGAAATCACTTTAATTTTACATTCCTCAAGCTGCTATATTTTTTTTGCATAGGAACCCAGGAAGCAAGGGCAGAAAGAAAGACGAAACCTTTGGAGTTTGTTCCTAATGTCATTGTGAAAATTACATCCACAGATCCAATGTTTCGCCAGCAGATCAAGGTAAGCTACAGACCCTGAAATAGACCAGTGAAACAAAAATAGAATACAGAATGAATGCAAATTAAATGCAGATGAAGCTTAGTGGGAATTAGCCATAAATAAAAATATAACCACAAACTGCAATAAATATAACAGGAATTCCATAAACAGCATTTTAAATGCTTATCTCATGTTTAGTTCTACATCACATACGAGGACCAAATGAAATGCAGATGAAATGATTTATTAAGAAAATGGTGACCGCAAATGCAAACTGCAAAATGCAGAATGATGAATGATAAATGAATACTAAATGAAATTTGAATACATCTGCTCTTAAATACATTACCTGATCATAATACCTTAGGAGAACTAATACTGCCATGCAAATCCAGCCTCTCACATTTAAAACATTTTAGCTAAAAAGCTAAAAGTTATCTGCCCACCATTGTGGCAGTTAGGGCAATCTCTCCTTGATTAGGGATTGCCTGTGAATACTTTTATTTGCTACTTCTGCTCATGCATAGTAGCATGCCTTCTACAGACAAACAAGCCTCGCAATCCGCATGCAAGTATTGTAGAACTTGGCAGAGTGTTGTCTTTGAAGGTGAGTATACTCAATCATTAAATTCCAACTTTTCTTTCTTTCTTTGACAACAAAGTTTCTGGCTTTTCAGTATCATCACTTTGCCATCCTCACACACTTAGGCACCTTTGGTACGTATCTGTACAGGTCACTAGTGCATCCCCTTAACATTGCTGTCTTTAAATGTGTGCAGGTCTGGTGTGTGATATAAAAAGCTAATGTAATATTCCTGTATAATTTCTGCTATGGTTGGATACATACAGGTAACTTTTTTGTATTAATCCAGCCTTAGTATCCATTCCATACTTATATAAGTGATGCCTTACTGATTTTACCTGTATAGGCTGTCATTTGACCTTTCCTACAGGTAAACTTGTCTTATAATTGATGCAGTTTTGTCCACCTCGTAAGTATCAATAATATAATGCTTCTGTGCATTTTTATTTGTTTGAATTGTATGTACTTTGAAAAACTAATTTATATTGCTGTATAGTTTCCACCATGGTCAGATACGTACAAATGAGTTTACTATGCCTCGGATGCGGGAGGTCGTGGGTTTGAACCCTGGTCAAGTCATGCCAGAGACTTATAAAAATGGTACTGACAGCTGCCTAGCTTGGCACTCAGCATTAGTGTTGGGACTGGTCGGCCTGGTGTCAGGATAATAAGAGTGCATGAGACATCATGCTGTGTGTCCGAGGAATGATGCCCCAGTGCTAGACATCACTATAATCTGCCACACTGCAGACATCATAGAAGATATGACTGAAAAATTGTTAAGTCTACATTAAAAATCCAAATCACACACACTCTATACATAGTTTAATCATAGTGTCCACATCATAGTTACTATTAGTGAAGCTTTGGTGATTTTACTTGTATACACAATCAATTGGCCTTTCCTTCAGGTAACTTTTATTCAGATTGATATTTTAGCATCCACTTTGTCAGTATTTATCGCACCATTCCAGTACTGTATGCCCCTTTGTACAAGTAATTGTCATAGTATGGAGTTGTGCACATACACTCTGAGTTCATGCAGCAGGACTCGTGCCAAGCTACACCTGTATATATTGTCTGCTCTATTTTGTCTTAAGATTTGTACCAAGTCTGAGCTTTGTAAACATTGGAAACATAGGAGTGACAACCACTCTATATGTGTAGCTTGCTCCAGTTCCCAATCTTTGAATACATGTCAGACTTGCACATTATGGTCAGAAAGCCATTGGGCTGTAGTACTTGGTGTACTAAAGGAGAAGGTACAGAAGTGAACTGTGAGGGTGCAAGACACCATCAATTTGCACAATGATGTCACAGCAGTGAATTGCTGGCTTCTTTATGAGTATCGCATTATGATGAACCTTTCTTGGCAGAACCATTAGGCCATTTATGGCATGGGCTCGACACCAAATCACCTTTATCATCTGCCATTGAGCAAGATCAAGATCGAAACAAACTACCACAGTTACTGTCTTGCACTTCAGATGTATAGACCAGTTACATGGATCAGATGTCCAGTAGCCCATCCCAGCTTAATGAATTGGACAATAGTATACCACTTAATGATGTATAGACCAGTTACATGGATCAGATGTCCAGTAGCCCATCCCAGCTTAATGAATTAGTATACCACTTATGATGTATAGACCAGTTACATGGATCAGATGTCCAGTAGCCCATCCCAGCTTAATGAATTGGACAATAGTATACCACTTATGATGTATAGACCAGTTACATGGATCAGATGTCCAGTAGCCCATCCCAGCTTAATGAATTGGACAATAGTATACCACTTATGATGTATAGACCAGTTACATGGATTAGATGTCCAGTAGCCCATCCCAGCTTAATGAATTGGACAATAGTATGCCAACTATGATGTATAGACCAGTTACATGGATTATATGTCCAGTAGCCCATCCCAGCTTAATGAATGGGACAATAGTATGCCAACTATGATGTATAGACCAGTTACATGGATCAAATATCCAGTAGTCCATCCCAACTTAATGAATTTGACAATAGTATGCCACCTATGATGGCCCTATTCTGCTAAGACCAGACTCTGCCATATGGCTTTGATTGAAACATGTCAGTACCACCACAGAAACCAGACAAATGATCTTTATTCAGTTTTCTGAACCCAAGTCATATCAGGTAATCTCATGGATCAGCCTAACACACATAGTGCCACAAGGAATTCACTGCAAATGATGCCCTTCTCCTTTTCCAAAGAGCTTAGTCCCAAGTTCCACCTGTTGGGTAGATTGGCTTACTTGGAGAGCATTACAGACTATAGCAGTCATGGGAATGGCAAAGACCTCATCTGTAAGTACCTCAGATGCCTTCATTTTTTGGTTTTGTAGAGTAAATATCCAATAACCCGCTACCAAGATAAGGAATTGACAAATTTATGGAGGATACAATGGCCCAATCCATCAGCATTAGATATTGCCATCTGAATTGGACCACATGTGGTCAGTAACAAAGCCAGTCCTGTCCATTACCATGAATTATGGGTCAGCTGGTCTGTCCTGAAGTCATTACGCTGTTAATCTTAAGGCTAAGTGCCACAATGCACCCAGCTCACTCCATGGTCATTTGTGCTGTAATATCTACTTAATATGGGCGCTTCTCATAGGAAGTAGCCCTGAAGATCCATTGCAAGTTGAAAGCCAGGGTTATCAAGAATCCATTTGGATAAAAGCACAGAGGAAGGGATTGTTTAGCCACAATCTTTGTTCTTGCTGTCAGATATAGATTGCTCACAGTCTGTTAATTCAGTGACCTCATCAATATAGTGACTGAAGTCCACAGGAATAGAGATATTTCCTCATCCACTTAAGCAACCACAGTGGCAGACATTCCATCCCAATCCAGAGTTTTTGAACCTGAATGTCTGGATCATCTTTAACAAGCCCTCATAAAAAAGCCATCATGGAAGATAGGGTATATCAAACAAAATCTATCTGATCTGCTGTTGATTTTGAGTTCACACATCCACATGCATTGGCTTTACATCCAAAGTGGATCTCATGGGTGCTAACTTGATTAAAAGACATTGTTTGAACCACCCTCAAGTGCTTTATTGGTTCACCTCTCATATTACATCTGCTTCTTACTTGTACTAGCGCCAGCAGGCAGAATTAATGAGACCCAATCCCTGTCTACTTGATATGACCCAGTGCTAGCTTTGAAGTGGTACTTAAAAAGTTCCAAGCTGTTACATTGATGGAGATCACACCTTTTTACCTCTCAAAGTGGGAAAGGATGACATATCGGCACACACACATTCAATCCTGGGTAAAATTAGTTATTTTTTCTGCATATCTGAAAATAATCTTAAATCAAATGAATTTGCTATGCAGTTCATCTCATGAAGCTAGGAAGCCATGGCTCAACAGGTTTTCTTCCTTGGTCATACGACAGCTTCATAAGGATGGGGCTTTTTAACTTAAGCTGGATTTGTGCGAGGGAAAAATTTGATCTTTCAGTGCTGCTCCACAACAGATTGAGTCTCTTCAGCTGGATTCTCTAGAAGCTGACTCACATACCTTAGGGGACTGGAGATTACATCTCCAGGGTAAGGGGATGTAACGCCCTCCACCTCTTACCAATCCTTGTTAGGTATTATGATCAGGTAACATAAAATTTCAATAATACTTAACTGATAATAATACAAGCCTCCCCCCAGCTATGGTTAGTGTGCTTCCACTCCAGCAGTAACTGAAGTATTCATGGGATTTGGCACTAATCCCTGTATCAAGGGGAGATCACTCTGTGACTTAGGTGAGCAGATAACTTTTAGCTTTTAGCTCAAACATTGTAGCCAGGGAGGACTGGATTTGCAAAGTAGTACTAGTTCTTCTAAGGTATTATGGTCAGGTAAGTATTATTGAAGAAACATATTTTCCTAGAATAAATTGGTTTCATGTATAGATTTGTAATTTTATTATTTTCAAACTGCTGCTAAATGTTCATGGTTGAATATCTTTTTGCATGATAATCTGCTATCAGATTCTTTGCAATTTACTCTCTGCATGTCTTTGTTCTTGTTCAGGCAGACATAGCATCAGCCATTGATGTGATGACATTATCACCAGAGGTTGTATCCATATCATTTTAATTTGAATATAATAAAATAAGAAATTTTACTGTAAGATACTCCACAACTGTATTAATATATGCCCATCATAAGGCTGAGTGAATTATTCTATGATGCAGTCCATCGATCCAATGTTGTTTTTCCACATTACCTTGTGTTTTCCAACATCCATAGTTACCAGACTGTGTTGGTTTCTTGCACTTGAGGTAAGGATGAGCCTTGTTCAATCGGGAGTCAAAAGATCAAATATCAGTATCACTTTGAATGAAAGAAGAAAAATTGTTTCTGCAGAATAAGTTCTACACCGTCTACAGTTACAGAATTTTTCTGATGGCTTGCAATTTGGTGTGAGATAGAAGCCTGTTGATTTTGGGGTCGGTGTTCAGGGTCACTGTTATCGAAAGAATAAAAATGGGGTTTCCACACATTAACATTAGTTCCACATCACATACCTGGACAAAACTTTACGGATAGCTAGTAAGAAGCATATTGATTTTGACATCAGAGGTAAAGACTTTCAAAAGATTTAAGTTTTTTTTAGAAGTTGTTTGAAAGTCATAACAATATAAAGCATACATCATAGTGCCATTACCTGGTAAGACATTGTGATCAACATAACCATTATGCCCTTTACTGAAGTCAGTTAAAATTTCAGTCTTTTGTTTCATAGTCACTTATGCGAAATGATGAATAAACAGCTGTTGCTTCAGTCAATCAGTTTTGGCAGCTGCCTAATTTTGACTAGCTTTGGCAGCTGACATTGTCGTTTTCACCTGAAAATCGAGTAGGAAAAACATTTTGAAAAAGCTATTTTTTAATAGATCTGAAAACACCAGATCCCTGGTGATCTTTCAATAACATACTGGCTAGTTTTGTTAGAATCATTGTTTTTCATTGGCTATTTGACTCGCGCATAAGCAGACAGGTAAAAGTTGAATTTTTGTAGTAAAAAAATTTTGGTAAACAGAGCCATTATTTTTTTATCGAGAGCACTCTTTATTCCAAATGCCCATCATATCCTACTTTTTGCAACGGTTCATCTGTCTGTTTGCAGTTCATACTGGTTTGCCTTAGATCTGAGATCAAAAAGTCTAAAATCGGGACACGAAATCAGATTCCGACCACGGGCCAATTTTGGGTAGAAAAAAGTTCAGTCCAAAAAATGAGTTTTTTAAATCTGTATTTTGTAGTGCAACTAGATATGTACAGATTATTTGGTATCATTGTAGAACTACATCTGTCTACCTTTCTATAATACCACCAAATTTAGTGTATCATGCATGACCATGACGCTACACAGCTTGGCAATAGACTACTACCTCCTGCCCTGTTAAGTCGTCGCTAGGGGTTAATATGTTAATGGAACCCTTCTTGAATATGTTTGACCTAAGATTGGGTAAGAAACCTTGCTAGCATGTAGACTTTTTAAAAAAAATTAATTTCACACGCTATTTGTTTTGTTGTTCTCAGACTAAAGCTGTACCGATTAATTGGCCATAAACATAATTGGGCCAATTATTAGAATAATCGGTATCGGCAGAAATAATTAGTGCCGATGTAAACAAATTTCCAAAATATAAATTCAATCATAACATTCATCTTGACATGGCTTGAACTTTAAATCAGAATTAAATAGTGGAAATTAAGGAATAAACATTTGTTTTGGGGGTAAATTGAAAGACAGTCTATTCTTAAAAGTAAATACTTTTTAACACACTTGCTGTAAACTGCCGCTTTTTGTCTGCACACAACTAATTATTAATACCATTCATGCACTCATCCCAATCACAGCAGCCAACCAATAAGGCCTCATGTGGCTGCTGAACTTCCAGCATACACATTAGCAGATAGCTAGGCAGATTACATAGCTAGCAAAATTTCCAATTACTGCAAAACTATGACTCACCATAGTTAATGTATTTTTTAACTAGTACTGCAATGCTGCTAATCAACAAATAGCGGTTGGATGTGGAAGCAGCTGAACGCTGACATACAAATATTATGCAGCATTGATATTGTCATGCCAGCGACATTACCCCTGGATACCGCAGCTGCTTCAGCACGACTTGCAGCATGGTGCTTGCATCCATACAGCCATGTGGACAACTTAGTAGTATCTTACTTGATCTAAAGCATTGTTTCAAGAGAGCAAATCAATTGGATTATTAATATTGACTAGCGACTGTACACTATTTAATATACTACCAAGATTATGCATAATTTTAAACTTGAAACACTCAAGTTTAGTCTGGAATTACTTCAAATTAAAATGCAGTTAACGAGTCCAAAGCAAATCGTACACTTTGCAAAGCATGCATTTCCAGAGGTGGAAATGATTCAAAAAATTATACGATATTAAATCTTGTCCAGCACTTGCGCTGCATGCACATCGTCGAACATGGACTGTTTCTGGCAGATAAAAAAGAAAGGATGCTGCCCAGTTAACCTCAGCAGCTGCAGCAACTCCTCATACTCTGACTATTGACACCATACTGAATCGGAAGCAGCTATTTGCATTTGACGACCCAAGAGCTATTAATTGACACAAAGCTATTGCAGAGCTATAAAATTCTCAGATGGAAATACTTTTCCACATCTTTGATACCTGACATGCATAAAGCGATACAAAGCAAGGTGCTTGATTTAGTTTCTGCCCAATCTGACTTTAGTTTGACCTCTGATGCATGGTCAGGCCCATCCATCAGCGTAGCCTTGTTGACTCTTACGGCACACTGGCTGATGAAAGACATTCAGCAGATACAGGCAATTTTAGCAGCAACGCCTCTTGATGAATCACACACGGGAGAATATTTGGTGAGCAGACTGGACAAATTATGCAAGGAATACAGCATTCCCAAAACTCATATCCATGTTCTTCTGCATGACAGAGGTGCAGACATGGTTAAAGCAATGCGTGAGACTGAAATTGACGGCATCAGCTGTTTTGCACACATGCTGCAGCTCACTGTTAGTGATGGCATTCTGTCGCAGTGAGCTGTCAAAGATGTTTTGGCAATTTTGCAATCCATCAGCAAGTTCTGACACTCCATCCTGGCACAAACAGCAGCTCAAAGACCAGCAGGAAAATTTGGCGTTGCCCATAAGAAACTTGTCCAGGATGTTCAAGTACACTGAAATTCTACATGCAATACACTGGTTTCATTATATGAACAAAAACAAGTCTTGGGGGCTTACAATACTCTCTGTGACCTGCCCACTCTTTCAGCTCAACAGTTGGTCTTGATTAACAATATTGTGGACACGTTAGATCCATTCTCAGACATTACCAAGGAAGTAAGTGATAGCTAAACATCAGTATCCATCATTCTTCCTATGCTGAAAATGCTCCGAATGTTGCTGGCTCGAGAGCATGAAGCAAGTCAAGGTATTCAGACAATTCGCCATGATATGTTGACGTCACTAAACACACGCTTTGCATCCTTGTTGCGTGAGCTGACATGCAGGAGGAACCCCCGACCAAAAAAAGAAAAAACTGAAACTGAAATAAATGCCACTGGACCATCAACATTGTGTCGCCAGGATTTGTTTTCTGTGGCCTGTGACAAACCTCTCCATACCGTCAACGAAACAGCCCACTTGGATGACGCCATTGACCTGATGCTTGAATTGTATCTGGCCAGCCCTCTCTTAAGACACATACAGCTGGTGGAGTGCTCACAGGTTTCAGTTCCCCAGCTTGGCCAAATTAGCTAGACAGTATTTGTCTGCACCAGCTTCAAGCATTCCACGCAAGCAGCTGTTTAGTGGTTCAGGTCGGATTTTTTCGGATTGTTACTTGGTGAGAAGGGAGAAATGTTACTGTTGCTTAAATACAACCTACCTCAACTATTCTTTCAGTATTAGCTGCAGCTAGCATACAGTGACATCTAACTTTAGTCTTAAAGCATGTGTATTATTAATTTTAATTATTATTGGGCTATCGTTATTTACATTATTTAGTTATTTATTGAAATCTAGTAATGACGATCTGCATCACTGAACGTAAGTTAAAAGACTAGCTTAATACATTTTCATTCATTTATATCTTGAAATGGCAAACCATAAGTTTTATCAGTGTTAATTTTAAAGTTTTGTGATTGTGTGATCATTGTTTTCTATAAAGTGCAGTGTACTTCTTATCCAGTTTCTGTTTGTTTTTGTACAAAAGTTCAAATTCACTTGCCGCATAAACAACCTTGTTATAACTCACACAACAAAATACCTCTATACTAATAGTTTTATGTTTCTGAACTAGTCATTGTTATAAAACAAATAATAATGAAATAATTGGTCTCATAATTGGTCTTGGCAATTTTAATAATCGGCTATACGTGGTATCGGCATAATCGGCAAAAAGTGACATCAGCACAGCTTTATCTCAGACTTGCTATAATTGTCACATAAAGAAATTATAATTTTTCAAAAAAGCCATAGCCTGCATCTAAAAACTATTGCAGTTCTTTTTTCATTGGCAAATTTGGGGGCTAAATACAGGCACTATTCCTAGGTTGTTTTGTATTATTTGTCCCCAGTCTTGATTTGAACATTTCCAGTTTGAGCCAAGCAATGGGAAACTTAACACTGATTTTAAAATCTTTGTGAACTTATTTAAAATTGAAAACAGATGAAAAAGATGGGCTTTGTAATCTTTTTTTGAGAAACATACAACTTTTATTTAGCCAGATTCTGTGCAGTTTTTCAAGTTTCATGAGTCTAGAGACCCAGCTTCAGAGGGCCTAGAAACATCATTGTTGTTTTGCATATCTGTTTATTAAATCTTAAAAGGAAAACTTAATTGATATTATGTTTTAAAGAAAAAGGATAAATTATTTTGTGGGCAGGAAACTGAAAATTCTTTTTGTATTGAACAGATTGATGAAAAGAACAATTATACTTGTTGTACATGTGTACCAATAAGATACATTCAGTATGTTCTGGTCTCACCTGCTTGGCATATAATGTATGTTAAATATATTCTGGTGTCACCTGCATTCCAGGTAACATACATAAATATATTTTAGTCCCACCTGCATGGTGGGAGTTACAGTAGTTCATTTGGTAGAGTGTCCTACTTTAAGTGTCAAGGAATCAAAACCTACCCAGGTCAGCATCAGTCAGCTGCCTTGGCATATGGTGATTAATTCCAATTTCCTTGCAGTGATACAGTCAAACCTGCCAATAGTGGCCACCGATGGGAAAAGACAAAACTGGTATTTGTACACAGGTGACAACTGTACATCTTTCAGAATTGGTTTTTGAAAAAATAATATGGACCAGATATCATTATTATTAGTAGTAGTAGTACCATTACATTATTTATCAAGTTTTTTATGTATACTGTTTGCCAAAGTAAAAAAAGATGTATATTATGTTGCAGTCTCCCTAACTTGTGTTCCACACAAGATTCCTGTATCCTGCTGACTTTAATCCCTCCTATACATAACCACTGTCTTAAAATAATCGGTAATCTTTGTTTTGTGTATTTTCACAAAACACTAACTTTACTTCTAATTGACAGGTTAGTTCAAAACATAGAACTGACTCTTTGGTCAGCCAGCTTGTATACATTCAGATTGGAAATGGCTGTTCACACTTCAAAGCAGTATTTGGATTAGCCAGTTGCTCAACTCGTTAAGATCAAAAACAGCCAATAACTCAACTTGTCAAGATAAAAAACAGCCAGTTGCTCAACTTGTCAAGATCAAAAACAGCCAGTTGCTCAACTTCTCAAGATCAAAAACAGTCAGTTGCTCAACTCATCAAGATCAAAAACAGCCAATTGCTCAACTTGTCAAGATCAAAAACAGCCAGTTGCTCAACTCATCAAGATCAAAAACAGCCAGCTTATGTAAGAGGCCTGTGATGAATAAGGAATGTTTAAAAAATGTGACCCATGAACCGAAAATTTGCCCACCTTTGCAGAAAAGTTTTGAGTATTTAATGACCACTGACCCTAATCAAAAGGGATGTAATACATATCTCCCAGCAGAGATGACTTTTCATCCAAGATAGCTTTAACTCACAGGCAAACAGATGAAGATATTGAACTATAGCAGTCACACTGGCACAAAAAGTGACTTTCATTTCTGCTACAATAAGACGACTACTTTGCCAATCCATCCAACAGATGAATTGCTACAACCCTTTGTTGTAAAGATAAAAACAATTTCCCTTTTGAACTTGACATACTGACACCTTTGAGTCAGATTGACAGCCTAACAAGATAGTGAGCACATAAATTCACACAATATGACTTTGCTTTGAAGAGTCACTGTTGATATGTGCTAGTGACCACTTAAGGCAGGAAGAAACCACTGTTGGTTAGAAAACACATGGCCATTGACCACAGAAGGCAGGTGATTGTTACACACAAGATATTTATTGGACATTGGGGGGTAGGGGTTGGAATCAGAATGACCATTGTGACCACTATGTACACATGACAGTTAGGACAGGTTTGATAGTATAGCCAGTAATGTGTCAAAATGCCATTAAAAAAAGCAACAAAACGAAAATAAAACTCCCCTCCATGGCAGATAAATTGCATTAAATATGTTCTAGTCTTGCCTGCATGGTAGATAATATTAAATATACTCTGGTCTCGCCTGCATAGCAGATAATATATATTGAATATGAACTGGTCTCATCTGCTTAGCAGATAATATATATTGAATATAAACTGGTCTCATCTGCGTAGCAGATGATGAGACATTGGTATTAATTTCAGGCTCAGGTGGAAGCATTGTCAACAATACTATGATTCTTGGATGAGACATTAACATGGTTCTTGGATGATACATTAGCATGACTCTTGGATGACATTAGCATGATTCTTGGATGACAAATTATCATGAGTCATAATTATGATTCTTGGCTGATACATAAGCTTGATTCTTGGATGACACATCATGATTCTTGGATGATACATTATTATGATTCTTGGCTGATACATTAGGCTGATTCTTGGATGAGACATTAACCCTTATTCATGGATGATATATATTTTATGATTCTTGGATGACAGTAGCATGATTCTTGGATGACAAATTAGCATGATTCTTGGATGAAACATTAGCATGGTTCTTGGATGAGACATTATCATGGTTCTTGGATGATACATTAGCATCATTCTTGGATGATACATTAGCATCATTCTTGGAAGACACATTAGCATCATTCTTGGACGATACATAGTGTTTTGAGGAACCTTAGTTGTTGTACAGGAGTTATTAAGTAGTATCTGTGTCGTTTGTTGATGTAAAGTAATCAGTTAGTAGTATCTTCTTGGTATGTTGAAGTACAGCAGTCAGTAGTATCCCTGGTACATTGATGTACAGGAATTATTAAATAGTATTTGTGTGATATGTTGACAAAGAGGAATCATTAAGTAGTACATATATCTATGAGGCATGTTGACAAAGAGGAATCATTAAGTAGTACATATATCTATGAGGCATGTTGACAAAGAGGAGTCATTAAGTAGTACATATATCTATGAGGCATGTTGACAAAGAGGAATCATTAAGTAGTACATATATCTATGGCAAGTTGACAAAGAGGAATCATTAAGTAGTACATATATCTATGAGGCATGTTGACAAAGAGGAATCATTAAGTAGTACATATATCTATGGCAAGTTGACAAAGAGGAATCATTAAGTAGTACATATATCTATGAGGCATGTTGACAAAGAGGAATCATTAATTAGTACATATATCTATGTCAAGTTGACAAAGAGGAAGTGTTAATTAGTATATATATTTGTGTGGTATGTTGAGGAAATCTAGTTCATGTTCAGAAGTCATTAAGTAGTATCTGTGGTATTTTGATGTACAAAAATATGAAGTAGTGTCAATGTGGTATTT
The DNA here is from genome assembly GCA_028554795.2 of Sinohyriopsis cumingii. Lineage (NCBI taxonomy): Eukaryota > Metazoa > Mollusca > Bivalvia > Unionida > Unionidae > Sinohyriopsis > Sinohyriopsis cumingii. The sequence continues at coordinate 94,840,081 of CM068826.1, forward strand.
TGATATACAAGAATATTAATTAGTGTCTGTGTGGTATTTTGATGTACATAGTGTCTGTGTGGTAATTGGATGTACAAGAATATTAAGTAGTGTCAGTGTGGTAATTTGATGTACCAGCATATTAAGTAGTGACAGTTTGGTATTTGATGTACAGGAATATGAAGTAGTATCTGTGTGTTAGTTTGATTTACAAGAATATTAAGTAGTGATAGTTTGGTATTTGATGTACAAGAATATTAAGTAGTGATAGTTTGGTATTTGATGTACAAGAATATTAAGTAGTGACAGTTTGGTATTTGATGTACAAGAATATTAAGTAGTGACAGTTTGGTATTTGATGTACAAGAATATGAAGTAGTGACAGTTTGGTATTTGATGTACAAGAATATTAAGTAGTGTATGTCTGGTAGTTTGATTTACAAGAATATTAAGTAGTGACAGTTTGGTATTTGATGTACAAGAATATTAAGTAGTGACAGTTTGGTATTTGATGTACAAGAATATTAAGTAGTGTATGTCTGGTAGTTTGATTTACAAGAATATTAAGTAGTGACAGTTTGGTATTTGACGTACAAGAATATGAAGTAGTGTATGTGTGGTATTTTTGATGTACAAGAATATTAAGTAGTGTCTGGTATTTTGATTTACAAGAATATTAAGTAGTGACAGTTTGGTATTTGCTGTACAAGAATATTAAGCAGTGTCAGAGTTGCACATTGATATATAATATTTGTGGTATATCGAGGAGCCTAGCTGATGGGAAGGAAATTGGGAGTAAATTGTGTGCTGCATGTTGATTTACATGAGTATTTAAATAGTGTCTGCTTGGTGTGCTGATGTATGCAAATATTTAAGTAGCATCTTTATGGTAAATTGATATGTAGGAATAATTGTTTTATCTGGCATGTTGAGAGAATAAAGTTCTCATTTCAGACAGACATGGCAGGCCTGGGGGAGGACGTGCATGTGGCATACATTGATGTGAAGGATGAGACCAATGAAGGGCTTATCAGGTGCAAAGATTCCCAGAGTGCCCAGAAAATCATGTCTGCTCATTTGGATAAATACACACTTGTATTATTATCAGGTTAGCTTACAAAATCATTACATTATCTGGAATGAAATTAAAGTCTTTGTCACTATTATTCTTAATAGATTAGTCAGTACATTTTCATGTACTATGAGTAGAAGCATCTTTAAACCTAATTTTGGCAAGGATGGTATATAGCATCTAGACTTGTGCAATATTTTTTGACACTGGAAATAAATAAAATTAGAATAAATGGCAGCATTTTTTATATGCCTGCTGTAAGGCAGAGCTTATTATATTATGATGTTGTCCATCTGTTACCAGGTTGGTTTCCACACATTGATTTTTTTTATAGCTGTCTACCATGTACAGTTACCAAACTTAATGAATGTACTGCACTTTAAGAAATGCTGTTTATTTCAGGCACAAAGGTCAGAGGTCAAGATGATGGTTACTGTGACTAACAAAGAAAATAGTTTCTGCTCATTAGTCAGGGTCATTGTGGCTGTAACAAAGAAAATAGTTTCTGCACATTAGTCAGGGTCACTGTGGCTGTAACAAAGAAAATAGTTTCTGCACATTATTCAGGGTCATTGTGGCTGTAACAAAGAAAATAGTTTCTGCACATTAGTCAGGGTCATTGTGGCTGTAACAAAGAAAATAGTTTCTGCACATTAGTCAGGGTCATTGTGTCTGTAACAAAGAAAATAGTTTCTGCACATTAGTCAGGGTCATTGTGTCTGTAACAAAGAAAATAGTTTCTGCACATTAGTTAGGGTCAATGTGACTGTAACAAAGAACATAGTTTCTGCACATTAGTCAGGGTCACTGTGGCTGTAACAAAGAAAATAGATTCTGCACATTAGTCAGTGTCATTGTGACTGTAACAAAGAAAATAGTTTCTGCACATTAGTCAGGGTCATTGTGACTGTGACAAAGAAAATAGATTCTGCACATTAGTCAGAGTCAATGTGACTGTGACAAAGAACATAGTTTCTGCACATTAGTCAGGGTCACTGTGGCTGTAACAAAGAAAATAGATTCTGCACATTAGTCAGTGTCATTTTGACTGTAACAAAGAAAATAGTTTCTGAACATTAGTCAGGGTCACTGTGGCTGTAACAAAGAACATAGTTTCTGCACATTAGTCAGGGTCACTGTGGCTGTAACAAAGAAAATAGATTCTGCACATTAGTCAGTGTCATTTTGACTGTAACAACGAAAATAGTTTCTGAACATTAGTCAGGGTCACTGTGGCTGTAACAAAGAAAATAGTTTCTGCACATTAGTCAGGGTCATTGTGGCTGTAACAAAGAAAATAGTTTCTGCACAACAACTTGAGTTCTCCACCATCTACAGTTACCATATTTTGTGGATAGCTTGCACTTGGAGTAAGAACCCAGTTTATTTCAGGGACAAAATATCAAAGATCAAGATGAAGGTCACTGTGAAATAAGGTTTCTGTACAAAAACTTGATTTCTCCAACATCTTTTACCAATCTTTGTGGATGACTATCATTTCGGGTAAGGAAGAACCGTGTAAATTTTGGGTTTAAAAGGTCAGCAGTCAGGGTCACTAACTGAAAGAAAAATGATTTCTGCACAATGATTGGAGTTCTTCATCATGAGCAGTTACCAGAATTAATGGATATCTTGCACTTGATGCGAGGAAGAAACCTAGTGATTTTGGAGTCAAAAGGTCAAAAGTCAGGGTCACAGTGACTGAAAGAATGAACATAATGGTTTCTGTACAATAACATTAGTTCTGCCGGACAGACCACAACCAGACTTTGTACATGACTTACACTTGGGATAAGGATGAAATCAATTTGAGGGTCAAAAAAGTCAAAGGTCAGGGTCACTGACTAAAATGGAGACAATGGTTTTAACATTAGTTCAGCATCATAGACTTGAACCCACTGTTGTGGATGGTTTGTACATAGAGTAAGGAGAAAGCCTATCAATTTCATTGGTCAAAAGGGAAAAGATCAGTGTCAATGACTGACATAAGAAAAAAGGATTTTGCACCTAAATTTCAGTTATTTAGATATAGGAATATTGAACATAGTACTCCTCTTGCATTTTGTCAGGTTATTTGTTGAAAAAAATTAGCATCCCTTATGTAACGAAGAACTGGTTTGCAATTACCAGACATTGTTTTTTTGGCAAAATTTTATGAAGTTATGACCACTGATTCATTTGTACTGTTGCCTTTTAATTACATCATACTGGCTGAGGCATCAGTGTCACATGGGCACACCTCTGGTTTGAATAAGCAAAGGTTATATTCATTTATTTTGTTTGTATGCACTTATTGATATTGAAGCATATTATGATACAGTTACTTGCAAAGTTCAGATGTTTATGCATGTCATTGAAATTCAAGGGCACATTTCACAAAGATGGTTGATTTAAGTCAGGAAAAATAGCAAAAAAAGACAGAATTAGTATGAAGTAAATATGTTAGTTGTAAGGTAATCACATGATCCATGTCATAGCATTTGCCAGATGAACAACTTGTCGTTTACATATAATTTGCATGCAAGTATGTGCTAATTTATTATAAATAACCACCCACATTTCTTTCTGAGTGTTATGCCTGCCAAGCAAGAGGTTGTTAGTCCAAAACTCGCAGAGGCATCCCACTTTTTGAAAATTACATTTTTTGTATTATTATGTTGAAACTTTCTTTTTAACTCATACCAATTTTGTTTATTTTTTTTTCTTCAATTATTTTAATTTTAATTCCTGTCCTATGATCAGCAATTAACTGAGCTGAACAGGACATTGCTAACAGATGGCAGAAAATGGATACGAAACACAAGATGCCAGTCCATCTCACAAGCCTGTCCTGGTCTTAGTAGATTAAAAAAAAACATTGACCCTTTGCAAACTGGAGATAATCACTTCCTGATAGATACATGTGACTTAAATAGCATCCATTCAGACACTGCATTGACTTATAGGGAATTGTGTGCCTTTGTGCTATACTTTCATGATTTTGTGCTTTACCAATCAGTACAAGGCATACCTTTATGCTAATACTTTAATATTTGCATAGGAAAAGCTATCTTTTGGTGACAATATAATTTTTAATTAAAAGTGACCTCACAAATACCTTCCATTTTTCAGTATCTAGACTATGATAGAATTGAAATATGCTTGTTGTTGTTGTGGGGTTTAATGCCATTTTTCAGCACATGATAGGCTATACATGGTGGCCAGTATTAATGGTGGAGGAAGAACCTGGGAAAACCCCGGAAAGAACCACCGACCCACGAGAAGCTACTGGCAAGTTTTCTCACATACCCACATTAGCCGAATCCGAGACTCGAACCCACACAGAAAATGTGCTTGTAAAGGAGGGCATTTATTTTCTTACCCTCACTTTCATATAAAACTTCAACATGCTGGACACTTATCCATGAAGAACAAACTTTAGTGTCTTTTTAACACAGGTTTACTTGAATGCTCTTTTGAGTGTCATTTATACACTGGTTTACCTGCATGCTCTGTCATTTATACACTGGTTTACCTGGATGCTCTGTCATTTATACACTGGTTTACCTGCATGCTCTGTCATTTATACACTGGTTTACCTGGATGCTCTGTCATTTATACACTGGTTTACCTGCATGCTCTGTCATTTATACACTGGTTTACCTGCATACTCTGTCATTTATACACTGATTTACCTGCATGCTTTTTTGTGTATCATTTATATACTAGTTTACCTGCATGGTTTTTAGTGTTGTTTATACACTGCTTGCATGTTCTTTTGAGTGCCATTTATACACTGGTTTACCTGCATGCTGTTTGAGTGCCATTTATGTGATGGTTCACTAGCATGCTACTTTTTTAGTGTCATTTATCTGCGTGCTCTTTTGAGTATTGTTTATACACTGCTTTACTTGCATGTTCTTTTGAGTGTCATGTATACACTGGTTTACCTGCATGCTCAGTGTCATTTATACACTGGTTTACCTGCATGCTCTTTTGAGTATTGTTTATACACTGATTTACCTGCATGTTCTTTTGAGTGTCATTTATACACTGGTTTACCTGCATGCTCTTTGAGAGCCATTTATATGCTGGTTCACTAGCATGCTATTTTTTTAGTGTTGTTTACCTGCATGCTCTTTTGAGTGTTGTTTATACACTGCTTTTCTTGCATGTTCTTTTGAGTGTCATTTATACACTGGCTTACCTGCATGTTCTTTGATTGTCATTTATTCACTGGTTTACCTGTATGTTCTTTTGAGTATCATTTATACACTGGTTTTCATTTATACACTGGTTTACCTGCATGTTCTTTTTTAGTATCATTTATACACTGGCTTACCTGCATGCTCGTTTGAACGTCATTTATACACTGCTTTACTTGCATGTTCTTTTGAGTGTCATTTATACACTGGTTTACCTGCATGCTCTTTATCATTTATACACTGGTTTACCTGCATGCTCTTTATCATTTATACACTGATTTACCTGCATGCTTTTTGAGTATTATTTATACACTGATTTACTTGCCTGCTCCCTGTGTGTATTTTTTATGGCCTGGTTTACTTGCCTGATTATGATTTAAATAGGTTTAATGCATACTTATTTTATACTTTTGCAGGTGATGAAGAGAGAGCTTATTGGGACAAATTGGCTGCTGACAGAGAAACTAAACTGAATGCAAACAGGCCAAAGAAGAGGGGACATCAGAGGGTACAGTAATCTTGAATCATTATATAGTACTCCTGTAAAGTGTAAAATTAAGAGGGAAAAAGTAGAATTTTTAACTGTTTTACAACTTATCTTGCACTCAAGACTTAACTGTCTACTCAAATACAGATTTATATTAAATTTCATCTGAAATGTTGGTTAATTTTATATACACAAGGTTTTGAATTACACAAGCATACCTTTCATAAAACCAATCAATTATTATCTGTACATGAATGATATAATGTATTTAAGTTAATTTAAGCATTCAGTTTTTAAAAAATACTATCTGAATAAAAATTCATGAAATTTTATGGCTGCCTATCCCAAAATATAAATGTCTATTACATGAATTTATTAACAATTTCATCATGAGACTTAGAAAACTCCATGTAATTCCTGTCCCAAGATATGGCATTTGCAGGAGGATGGTCATACATGGGTTGCAAGAGGATGACCATGGCATGGGAAGTCTCATAGGAGACTCATGACATAACTCTATTGTAATTTACAATTGTATTGATGAATTTATATTGCAAAACTCAAATTGAATCATTATTTTATGCTTGAATAGTCAGATATGTAGACCAGTGACCATGAACTGGATTTGGTAACACTAATTTTGTTGATAACGTTTACAGTTGCTGGATAGAGCCCAGAAAGTCAGGAGTATGAACATGGAGAAAAAACACATCATATTTGGAGATGAGATTTGACTTGAGCTGGAATGAACTAGGATGAGTCATGACAAAGTGCATGCCCACATTGTATGTTTTGTATTACCAGTACAAACCTAAAAGAACTTTGTTGCCTTTGAATTTTGTTTTTATATTCAAATAAAGGTGGGAGTACAAGCTCTTTTTTGCCTCATCATTGAAAGAAAACAACACACAGAGATCATTTTTTGGTATTATTAGGTACATGTCAGCTTGACTTTGGGGTACCTTATATATCAGTGTATAATGAGTAATCAAGATCAGATGTTGCAAAATGGTTTTGCTTGAGATGATATATTAAGTTCTGAGGAATATTTATTATGAAGTTCTAGTATTCATTTTATTTATTCACATAAAACACTTACACATAAATTTACTTTCCCAATGCTTTTTCCTGAACTTTATTTTCTCACCTACACCACTTTCTTGATAACTCGCGCCCTGTTAACTTGCAAACCCGCTTATAACATGGTGTCAGGCATGGATCCCATTTTTTAAACCCGAAAATACCCCAAAAATTTATCCCTATTTGTTGAACTTGAAGAAAATAGCGATCAAAATTGGTAACGGAAACTTGATGTATTGCTCGTTTTATCATTGAAAATGGTAGATAGGTCCTGGAAATTTTAGTCAACACTATGAAATATCAAATTTAAATATAGCTCATACAATGTTTTACATTTTCTTTCCAAATGACATTCTTTGTACACCACAATTAACGATATATAAGGAAATTTCGATCAATGAATATGTCACTTAAGCCGAGTGGAGGCAGAACTTTAATAAATAAATACAAATTAAATAATTGTTTTAACAATTGAAATTTGTGTTCTGGTTCCATCTTTTAGTTCCTTTTAAGTGTAATCGTCATAAATGCAATGTGTCCTCTTGTAATTAAACGTAAAATGCGTCAGTCTACCATAACAGCTATGTCAGCGAGCATTTCTCTGAGAACCTAATTAAGTGTCGACCGTGTTTTGATAACTGAATTGCAGAAGTATTTGTTGTATTGTTGCACTGAATTAAAAGCTGGCCTTCTTTGTATTATCACATTAACTATGTCTTTTGAATAAAAAAGGAGGTGAAATAAAAGAAAAGTTAAAAGGCACAAAAATTAGACTAACTTAAAATCTAGCGGCCTTGGTTGTATGTCGGGTGAATTCACTTCATTTGATCAATTGAACACTGTAATAAACGTTATTGTGTATGTAACAGAAACTGCCTTAAATTAACCAACTCTTTCATAAATGTGATCAAAGATAACAAGGCAACCAAGCAAAATGAATACTTCGTAAAATATTGAGCTTGATTTCACAGATACAGACCATTGTGGGCAAGCGAGGTTCAGAGAATTCTTGAACTGGCATTTAGATATGTCCTCAGGGATGATAAGAAATTTCATTATTACTTCCACTGAAATCACGACATTAACACTGTACTAATTGGACAATAAAAAATTGAGTTTCGACATAGACGTGTCACAAAATAAATGTTGCATGTTTTTGAAAAAAAGGAATCTTGTTTGGTGGTGTATCAACAGTTAGACTGTCTAGTTCCCAAATTATGGACTACCAATTTGGCAAGATACTATTAAACACCACTACGGGAACCAGACTCATCAAGAAAACAAAAACCAGTGACATAATAAACAGATTTTTGGGTACACGTGATGGTTGTTCAAACCAGCTGGAACGATCTTTCATATGTTGAATATTTTGAAGAAAAAAAGTTATTTAAACTGAATAATGAACAACTTCATTAGAAAAAGCGCATTATTAAAAATTATTATTAACGTGATTGTAAAATGAGGATTCAGTCATTAAACATAGTTCCCTAACACCGGTCCCCCCCCCACCTTACAGGTTTCTTGATGTCAAAGCAATTGTTTTCTTCAATTTTTGGAGGTCTCTCTGTAACTCGCGCCTCGCTTATAGTGCAGTCTATGTTTGTGGACCCCATTATGCGCGAGTTATCGAGGGAGAGGTGTATGTTGTTGTGGTGACACATAGGTATCACTTTTCTACTGGTATCTTCTCTGCTGGCAACAAGGTAAACTTTTTTGTATTTGTTTTTTGTTTTAGTTTATGCATGTCAAATGAAGAGATAATACATCAACAATGGATACTGTGAGACACTAGGTTCATGTATTGCAACAATAATGTCATAAAGTTTGCTTTTGTTACACTCATGGCATGAAAAACACAAGGTTAGTAATAACTATGTTTGCCAAAAGTTACGCTTTTCAGCTGTAAATATGGTGTCTCTGATTCTTTTCACAGCAGAATATGCTGTTTTGTATTGAAGACCTATGGAAAGGCTTCAGAATTAAAATTTCTTCATGAGGTATTTCTATATAACCACAGTTGCCATGATGTATTTCTATATAACCACAGTTGCCATGAGGTATTTCTAGTTAACCACAGTTGCCAAGGTGATGTAAAGAAAACCCAATAGAATGGCCATTTGAAGCAACTCTTATTGGATTTGCAATTCACTTGGAACAGTTACAGCAATATGACAGGTTTACTTGTAAAATCACGATTTCTGGAAAACACGTACATTTGTGTTACTATAGAATAAGATTGGGATCTAAAGACAAACACCTTGGTATCTTCACATTACCAACAATTCTATTAACTATGACTATATAAATAAGGCATCATTGAATCAATAATGGAAAACACGTAGAAATTATCACCGCAATAGGTTCATAAGGATAAAACTATATAAATAGATGTAACTATTCACTTTATTATGCAAGGTAAACAAGTGCATTGGTGCCCTCAGATATGTACAGAAGTCACTTTCGTGATGACACATGCAACTTGTGAATTACTTGTTGTTCTGTATCTGTTTGCAAATATCATTTTATCCTTGTAGACCTATAAGAATAGATGAACAGTGTATATATATATATATAATTTCAAAGACTATTAAATTTGAAAGGTTATTGAATATTTTTATTTTGTATCAGAGTAAATGGATAAAATCTCATTGAATATAAATGAAAAGAGCACAACAATTATTACAATATCACAACTGTAGGTGAATAATGACAATAATGGTATTTACAAACATGCTGTCACAAAAGAGTACAATTATTCCAAGAAATATATACTTTGGAAGTGTAAATGTATCGGGCACAGTTTATCTGGACTTTCCAACATGGTAATCATGGTTTTCCCGTATTTATTTCTTGTCAGTTGGTCTAGTTTATAGGTGATTTTAAAAATAACAAAACAGCTTTATTAGAAGCAATACATGTGGGACCTTTTCCAGTCTCCCATGGTTAAAAATACTGGTTCTTGTTGAAAAATATATGCAGTTTATAATAGCTTAATCCATAGAATGGGGTCATTCAAAAAGAATCATCTATACAAAGAAAAACTGAAATTCTACCAAATGTTCATTCCCACATTTCCATGCACAGCAGTGAATGAAGACTGTACTGATATATTAGTTTTGAAATAACTCGGAATCTCCAGGTACTATGTGTATAGGTCAGTATCAGTTGATTGTAGGCTACATTCTTTTTTTAAATATTTTTTAAGTGTTACTGACAAGATAAATTGGGTGACTTTATTGCTTTTGTCCCTTTCACATTTCTGTGTCTTGGGGAAAAAACTTGGAAAATTCACAGAAACATTTCAATACTGTACATACTGCTATTTTGAGTTCAGCTGCAAACAGCATAGACCCTGATTGTGCATATTGTATTGGCACTACAAGGTATATGTTTGTTCTACTGATGTGTCCAAACATATTAAATGGACCCAGATCTTCTGGTACATTATAAGAAAGAAAAACTGAGTCTGGTCAGTTTGCAGTTGGACTCTACTTTTACAGTACCTATACAGTGTAACAACATATAATATCAACAATAAAAGGAGGTAGTGAGTGAAAAGCAACAAAGCAATGATTGCCATGAAAATTGATCCACTTTTTAAATGTGGAACAGGCAGAGGAGGTAGTACTGTTTTGGTTCCAATCCTTTGCATATAATTGAACTGATAGCATGCGAAATATCATGTATACTCGCTTACAGTCTAACTGCAAACAGCACAGACCCAGATCTGCCATCACAGAATGTGGTGTCAGATCATGGTCTATTTTTTTGGGCAGTTGGACTCAGCTTTTAAATGATTATATATGGTACACAAGATACCTTTTTTCTTGTCATAGTGATACAATCTTTTCTCTGCAGGACGTATGGAAAATAAATTTTCTGTTTTAGGTTTAAAGTATTTTTAAGTTTTCCCTTAATCACTTGTGTCAAGATTATTTCCATTAAATTAAGCAGATTCTGCACAAATTTGATACATGTCCTTTCTGTGTACACACACACAGAGTTTGTTTATTCAAGTACATGCTTATAATTGTTTTCTTTGTTCCAAAAACCCTATGAAATAGGCATGCTGGTAAAACCAATAAGTCTACATGGTTGAGTTCAAGTTTCAATATATGTACCTCATTATAATAAAGTTGTAATCTCATATGGTACCTTTCATTAAACAAAAATATTCACATGTAACCAAAAATGGTACATCCATCAAAATAAAAAATATTTTAGTAAATGATTTACAGTATACATTGAGTTTCACAAACTTAGATTCCAAAGTGACACAACATGCATTGTTTCAGACTACATAAATAGCTATATAGCATTACATTAGGCACAAATCATATGAATATAATAGTCATCATGTGGGACTTTTTAGTATCCTGAGAGTTTTATGACCATGAGGTATTAACAGTCTTGGCTACTCATTTATACCTAGCAACCAACTGCATATTGGTTACAACCAGATATATGCTTGATATTAAATCATTGCATGCAACCAGATATATGCTTGATATTAAATCATTGCATACAACCAGATATATGCTTGATATTAAATCATTGCATGCAACCAGATATATGCTTGATATTAAATCATTGCATACAACCAGATATATGCTTGATATTAAATCATTGCATACAACCAGATATATGCTTGATATTAAATCATTGCATGCAACCAGATATATGCTTGATATTAAATCATTGCATACAACCAGATATATGCTTGATATTAAATCATTGCATGCAACCAGATATATGCTTGATATTAAATCATTGCATACAACCAGATATATGCTTGATATTAAATCATTGCATACAACCAGATATATGCTTGATATTAAGTCATTGCATACAACCAGATATATGCTTGATATTAAATTGCTGCATACAACCAGATATATGCTTGATATTAAATCACCGCATACAACCAGATATATGCTTGACCTTAAATCATAAGATAAATCAGTGTTGTCCCCAGACCTCTAGTCAGGGCAGGGTGGTGGTTACCTGTTGGGGGCATTTTCAGTGTTGTAAGCAATTCAGAAGGTGCGCTCTCAATTACAGATGGCATTTTTATGCATTATACTGGAGCATTGAAGATATTTTTGTAATGATACAAATAAAAGTTAAATCATGCCCAGAATTCACATTTTAAATCTCACCACATGTTATATATTTAATCTCTGGAGATGGAAGAAAGCAGCCCACAAGGAGAGCAGGGTACAACCTGTGGAGGGTAGGGTGTTGACCCTAATCTACTAGTGCATTATGGGAAGGCAGATCTCATGACTATGCTGTTTACAGTTGGAGTGTTATAAACCCATAGATAAGTCAGAACAAGGTCAGTGACTCAGAACATTGTCAAAAAAAACATTAGGCCAGTGAATGCCAATATCATTATAGATAATGTGGATTAATGAGTAATTAAATTACAACCAATTTTTATGGGGTGCAAGATTGGAAATATAAAATCAATTGGTGTTATCTTGCTTTTTTCCAGATTTCATCATTTGATTTAGATATGTGTGCAGAGGACACCGAACAGACCGAACCCTCCCATCGTTATGGTATAAATAAACCCACATTCTCAAGCATGGGAGCATAACCTTACAAAAAAAGAAACTTTTTTTTTCAGTATAGAAAGAATACATTTTTAAAGAAAACTGACTGATCAAGTTTTCATCTTTGATCATATTTATTCATAAATGATATATTGAGGTTCACTGAATCACATTAATAGTGTGTGTGTGTGTGTGTGTATCTATGTATGTGTGTGTATCTGTGTATGTGTGTGTGTGTATCTATGTATGTGCTTTGCTTGTGAAGCCCATGTATACCATCATGCTTTTGAAAGCAGGAACTTTGCTTTTCATGTTTGTTAAAACTCTTGCAACCAACAAACAAGAATTCCAAATGAGTTAAAGTAACACATTGGTTATATGGAAGCCATTTCTCTGAAATATTCTGACTGTATGGACGAATAAAGTGTCCTCTGAATACCACATGTACTCCCTTTTAAGTCCAATACAACTGCAAACTTAACAAACCTAGATCTGCTGGTATATGTGTTGGCATATCTGGGTCTATGCAGATTGTTGGGAGTAATCAGTAGAACAAACAACATAGACCCTAATATACTGGCAGATTATGTAATGGCAGGTCAGGGTCTATGTTGATGGCAGCCTAACTCGACTTGCACACCAGTATATAAGGTACATGTCTTTTTTAATCGGTGTTCTACTGTAATGTGTCTCACCTGCCTAATATAACTGTTTTCATCCTTAAATGACTTGAACTGTTCTGATAAGGTAGATATGTTAGCCTATGCAAGGGCAGTGCTTAATGATTCCACAAGCCATATATTAATAACTATTACTCCCAGGATTGGAACATAGTATCATATAGAACCAAAACCTTAACAAAGACTTTCAAAGAACCTTGACCTTGTCTAAGGGTCAGAGGAATGTTAGGGGTGGGTTTATGGATATGAAAGGGCAGAGTCCAGTCCAAGATTAACATTATCCTTATGATGGTTTTGGATTTATTACCATACTGAAAAACATTAACACAACATTGCCACCAGTGATGGAGTTTATGCTAAAGCAGGTAAGACAACAACTGCCTGAAAATGTAATGAAATTTAGTTTGGTCATCTTTTTTTTCCCATAAAAAAGTACACGAGATCAGAAAATCCTGGAAAGACGGCAATAGAAGGTACAAAACAAGGTGAATCCTTTTTAAGATAAAACATAATTCCAGTTCGTAAAAATGGTGATATTTTATGCTTTTGCTATCTTTGTTTTCATAGTGTAAAAGAAAAGATATTTATGGGTTGCCTTTTCAGAAGGTAACTAGATATGAAATGTATTGATGAACAAACTTAAAATTTTTACACAAAAACATGTTTCACAACATCATGTGGTTTGTAAATGTTGCAATCCACGATTATGTAAGTGCAAATGAAAACGACATGGCTTACACATGTATATCTCATTAAACTTGCATGCAATCAAGGGTACATCAATGAAAGACATAGAATATCATAATTAACTTGGTCATTGCTTACCCATTTGTGGTTAGGAGAACAGATATGAACCTGAACTTGATTAGAAGGTTAAAGTATTTTTTATAGCTACAAAGTATGTAACAAATACAATGCAGCAAGTCAATAATAGAACGTCTTAGATTAATTCACTTCAAGGGTAGAGGCATAAGTTAGATTAATGGAATATTAAATAATCTCATGTAAAAAATTTGTGCTTATTCCAGTTAAATTGACCCTGCTAAATTTAAACAGCTTGATGTGAGGTTGATTTACAATGGAAGAAAAACAAAACTAAATTCTGGCACAATTTAGGACCTGTTTAATCTATCAACTCTTGCAACAATGTCATGGTTTGGAGTTCCATTATGTACACTGGTTCTCTGCATTTATGGAGAACAGAGCTGAAGTGGCTTAGTGGATAGCATGCAAGACTCCTGACCAGAAGGGCATGGGTTTGAATCTTGCCCAAACCAGCCATTATGGTGTGTTGCTGGCCAATAACCTTATCGTGCAAGATATGTGTGTGTGTTTTGGATTTTTAAAGTAGCTTTAAAAAAAATTCAGTCATACTGCTATGATGTCTGCATTGTGGCAGTTTATAGTGATATCTAGCACTGGGGCATCAGTTACATTATCCTGACATCAGACCAACCAGTCCTAACACTAACCCCTTAATGCTGAGTGCCTATCGAGGCAGCTGTTGGTACCATTTTTATAAGTCTTTGGTATGACTTGGCCTGGGTTCAAACCTGTGACCTCCCACATCAAAGGTGGATGCTCTAACCACTAGGCCACTGGAGCAGTCTTGTCATGATATATAACCTTTCATCTGTTGATATTCCATTTAACACCAAGTAATCATTTAGTCACTTAAGCAAGGCACTTAACCAGCACCAAAACTGATCTTGCTGCAAATAGTTGTTAATTTAAGGTTGGTTTAACCTGCGATGGACTAGCATTCCATCAGGAGGGGAAATGGTGTATTCTTACATGATCTGGGCAAGTATTCTATTTACTATGTACATGGGTTCAAAGGGATATAACTCTGAAAGTTATGAACATGTCCACAAGCATTCAGAGCTTACTGAAGACAGTAAGCTATGTTCACTCCTGTTGTTTGAAAAAATAGACTGGCCCATATAAATATCGACATATTCGTAAAGAAACTCCCATTTGGTTTGGAATGCAAACAAGAGTGTTAGGGATCCCCAGATGACTCGAGTTAGAAATGATCAATTAATGACTGAAATGACTCAAGTTTATGCATTTTTATACAAATAAAGGCTTTTCATTTTTAGAATTGGTTGGAGGATTCAGACTGCCTAACTTAATACTTTAGTATCAAAAATTGACTTATTTCAAGTTCTGTTCTTTCAGTCATTCCTCAAATTGTCCTGTCTCAGCAAGAGTTATACCAGTTTTATGAATGCGATTGACAAATTAAACATGACCTTGACTTGGGCCCTGGTCTCACTACAAACCTCAAATTTTCTTTATAAAATTTAAATTTGTCAATATCCTCCCATCTGGTCTTTTTGTGATGATATTTCAAAAGAAGAAAAAATAATAAAGATCAGGCAAGATTTTTCTGAGATTTAATTCCTCTGGTGAAATGCTTACTCTCATCTTCATAAGCATGGCGATACACAAGTATCCATTATCTGATGACAACAGCAGTGATGACCGACAGTATCAACAGCATTATAGCTTTGTGCAAAACGTTTGCAGGCTAGTTTGAGTTGGGTGTACAAGGACATGGAGGTAGATCAGACATCAGGATCAGCGAAACACTTGTTTATTAAGTTCCTTGAAATTAAAAAGCTTCTACTTTTTTCAAGATTTAAAAGATTTGTTCTTGTATTCTGACAGAAGTTTTGTCCTGTGTATAAAACTATTACTATCCCTGCCACTGAAAAAATCACAATAATGAATAGAATATCATTGGTATGTAACTCAGAGTCACAGAATGCACAGTAAAACTGAGGCCTAATGTTGAGGTCTTGGTGGACTAACTAATAATTTCCATCACATTTAGACCCTGATGTACTGGTATTGGTGCAGTGGTACTCAGGGTCTTTGCTGTCAGTATATCCTTTAATAGCTTTTGCAGTGTCTAGCATCATGGTCATGAAACTTCTTGAGAACAAAATATGACCTTGGGTACAAAAACATTAGAGAATTTGAAATATCATTGCTATCTTTAAGAATTTATGCACAAAATGATTGGTGCAATATCACAACTTATTTCTGTGTAGGAACAAAACTGCATTCATTCTGAGAAACTTACAATTATGGATTGGTGGTTGTGATGCATTGGACTAACCATAAAATTCAACAAGGCAGAAAGTGTTCTATAAAAATGTCTACCAAACAAGTTATAAACTAGTTAAATATAACAGTATTTCTCAACTTATTTCTGTCTAGGAACAAAATTGTGTTCATTTTAATAAACTTCAAACTTCAATATACAATTATGGATTGATAGTCATGATGCACTGGACTAACCATAAAATTCAACAAGGCAGAAAGTTTTCCAAAAATATACCTAACCATTTATAAACAAGTTAAATTTAACAGTAATAAGTGATTTATTCTCACAATTACTGTTTAAGTCACATGGAATTGCACAGAGATAATGCTGGCATTGAAGAAAATATCCTTCTTGCTATCACCTATACCTCTGTCCCTTTTTCTTTCTTCTTTTTATTGGAATTCAAATTTGTATCCTTTACCCGTACAGAAGGTTTTCTATTTTTCTCAGTCTGTACTACAGTTGAGTTTTTCAATTCTATACTGTTTCTCAATTTTCCTTTATATATAACAGAATTCTGTTGTGCTATTTCTAGATTGCTCCTCTTCTTTGGGTTTGAATTTTTATGCTTTTGTCTCTTTTTCCGAAGAATTAAAAATATCACAATAGCAATTATAATTAATACCACTGCTATAATTGGTATCAGTATTACCTCCACAGCTATTTCATGTTTTGTATGCGAGGTAGACGTGCTTAAAAAATTAGTCTGATTTAGATGCAGCACTTTTATATTCGTTCCATTTCTTGTCTGCCTTTCCAAAATATCATCCAATGAATCAGAGTTGTCCTGTTTTCCAAGGGAGATAAATGCTGAGCGACGATTTCTGTAGTTTTTCTGGGCAGGATCAGATGAGCCAATGAGGAAGAGGATTTGAAGGTACCACTGATGACCTGCTGTTACCTGAACAAAAATTAAAAGAATTATAGTTCCTGTAATTTAAATACAAGAAATATGATAAAGAACAGCAGAAGCCAAGTGCACAATGAATGGGATCTGTGTCACGCATTCACATCAGGGAAGTAAAAAAATGTGATCTCTAAGGTGGCTGCTTAATACAAGTTCATTTCTTCGGTACATAGTTCTAAGGACCTTGAAAATGTGGCTAGGCAGGTGGTCTTTTTAGGGAGGTATGACGAGCTGATGTACATTACCCATTTCCAAATACAAATATCATGTTCATTGATGGAAGAGGGCCTGGAGTTTTCTTTTCAAGCAGAATATTTTTTCTTTGATCTCAAAACAATAATAAAAAATTCAAATAATGAATATATTTCTTGTTCTACAAATAAGAGGAAATTAATTTTTTTCAATGTATTTGTGTCTACAATTGTTTTTACGAAATTTCTCAAACTCTACCCAACATCTCAGAACATTAAATGACCAGTTCCTAACCCTGACCTTGATGAGACGGTATTTTAACTACCTTATAAAGTGGGTCAACACTCATTATAAATCCATCTACTCCATCCATGTTTTCCATAGCAATGTAATCTGGATTTTCATCAGCAAACTGGGACTCAAAAGGAACCTTGTTGAATTCCCTGTCCACCACATCTGGATTTCCACGATCCTAGAAAATGAAACGTGGCAAAAAAAGACCAAATCATAACTGCATTAACAGCTTTGACTGCTGGATAAATTCTTATCATTATCATCTTGGAATCTTCATCAACATTAAATATATATATTGAACATGTAAGACCGATTATTAATTATTATATTAATTTTTATTCTCATTTTCTCATTTACAACAGTTCTCAGTCTGAGACTGAAGTGAAATTTATCCAGTGCTTATTCCTGAAATGAAAACAATGGGGGGGGGGGGCAATGGCCTCTATCTGATCAAAATGAAAGGTCTTTTAGAAGGGTATTTTAATTTGAAATGGAAATTGTATCAAACTAGGCTGCAATTGGACTCTACAGTAACAATTCAAAATATATAATGTCGGAAAAAATACTGAATAGGTGGATAACTTTTTACAGAAATTAAGAAATTAATGACACAAACACCTATGATAATTATAAGTCTCTCCTGTCACATGCCTTCCATACTGGGATTTTAAAATTCCTCGTGCTAAAGTAACCTTCAGAATTTATTTTGGACATCTGAGTCTACATGTATTCTTCTAAGTACACTACTTTGGAAATAAATACTGTAGTGTTTCACTTAAGATTTCATATTTTCCTAAAATCTTGTATCAGTGATCTTGGTGCATGTGTTCTTAATCAAAATCAGCAAGATGTTTATCTTTGCCAATGATGTAGTTTGTTGGTTTAACCGATTTGGCAGACAGATATAGCTCCAAAATGATACCAAGTAATCTGGAAATTATAGTTGCACTACAAAATACAGAGGGAAAAACCTCATTTTTGGACCCATTTTTTTTGTCACCCAACATTTGTTCATGGTCGGAATGTGAATATTTCGTCCGGATTTTAGACCTTGTGGCCTCAGATGTATGGCAGACTGGTCTGAACTGCACACAGACAGGTGATCCTTTGCGAAAACTAGGATAAGGTGGGCATTTAGAATAAAGAGCGGACTCCATAGGAAAATGATGGGTCCATTAAGCAACAAAAAAAACAAACTAAAAAGAACTCCAACTTTTACCCTTCTGCTCATGCGCAAGCAAAATAACCAATGGAAAATGATGTTTCTAATACAATTAGGCATTAGTCTCATGGAAAATCTGTTGCAAGCCGATATATTACAATGTACTCAGAAACGGCCCCCCAAATGTCTTTCCTACGCACATTTCAGGCGAAAACGACAAAAACCTCTGGGGCCAAATGAGTTAATGTCATTTTCAGCACCTGATAAACTATACATGGCAGCCAGTATATCTTGTACAGGAAGATTTTTTTTAAAAAAACCGGGAAAGAACTATTGACCTAATTTTGGGAATTAGACTACAAGCAAGTTTTTTCACATACCCACAATGGCCAAACACAAGGCTTGAACCCAAGCCAGAGATGAGATGGTTATGATTGGTAAATGTGAGCACCTTAGACCACATGACCCGCAGGGCTCCCTAGCTAACAAAATTGTCTGCCTTATGCTTCTTAGGCAATGAGTGCTATCTATTCAGTAAATTTGGGATATGCTCAATTCAGTCTAAAATTAACTGTAACAATCTGTCATCTTTTAATTTTTCTTTGGTCTTTTTATGCACCTGTTGAGTGCCATGAGGGTATTTTTTGTGGCAAAAATGAAAATTAAGGGTAATCAGTGCAAGGACACAGCTGAGATTTAACCCTGTTCATCTAAGCAAAAGATTTCATTTTGTCATGATTACTTCTTCAGGTAGTTTTGTAATAACTGTAACAGTCAACAGTTGTTTCATTCCTTACTGCACATGATCAGATGTTTAAATTTGTATTTCTAAATGACCTACTTTTTAAAAGGCAAAATTGTTTTGTAAGAATATCTCATTTGGAAAGTAAGCTGACCTTATCCACACATGAAAATAAAAAGCAACTCTGTTCAAACCATGCTTTTCTAGTACAGCATGATTAATGTCAAGCATTCTGTAACATTAGACTTGATATTAATGTCAAATATTCTGTAACATCAGACTTGATATTAATGTCAAATATTCTGTAACATTAGACTTGACATGACTAATGTCAAGCATTCTGTAACATTAGACTTTACATTAATGTCAAGTATTCTGTAACATCAGACTTGATATTAATGTCAAGCATTCGGTAACATTAGACTTGACATGATTTATGTCAGGCATTCTGTAACATTAGACTTTACATTAATGTCAAGTATTCTGTAACATCAGTCTTGATATTACTGTCAAGTATTCTATAACATTAGACTTGACATTACTGTCAAGTATTCAGTAACATCAGACTTGACATCAATGTCCAGCATTCTGTAACATTAGACTTGACATAATTCTTGTCAAGCATTCTGTAACATTAGACATTACATTAATGTCAAGTATTCTGTAACACCAGACTTGATATTAATGTCAAATATTCTGTAACATTAGACTTGACATGATTAATGTCAAAGCATTCTGTAACATTAGACTTGCTATTAATGTCAGGCATTCTGTAACATTAGACTTGACATAAATGTCAAGTATTCAGTAACATTAGACTTGACATCAATGTCCAGCATTCTGTAACATTAGACTTGACATGATTCATGTTAAGCATTTGATAACAATACACTTGACATTTTCTGAGTTTAGGCAGGCCTATTTCATTTAGTGATTTAATATGTAAAGCCAATAAATGCCATGCAAATCCTTACAAGTATGAGGAATCTGTATTGCAGGTTAGGCCCTGGCTGTATACAACCAAATTGAGGCCCCTGTCCATAGGTTTTCCCCGTGGGATCATAAGTGGGAATATAGCCATCTCGACCTGAAATTAAAAGTACGCAGAATGAGATTAGAGATTTAGAACATGGATAAGTGAACAGGATTGTCAAGCAAGAAAAAATATGACAACAAGAGAAGCAAAGCGAAGGGTGGACCCAGTGAATTCAAAGTTTTTTCTCATGTATATGGTACATTATGGAGAAGTAAGTTCCAAAGTTAAACTTAAAATTCTTGAACTTGCATAGATTTGCTTAACGATGAGCATACATATCACTATAGCTTGCAATTAAATAGCATCATTAGTATTTCAGTAACAGAAAACATGTATAAAAACTTGAGTTTCAATGCTGATGGCTGATGTTTCTTGAATTAAATGTCCATAGTTTTTTAAACAGGAAATCTCGTTTTGTTGTGAAACGACACTCGAATAGTCCACATTCACAAAAAACAATGACATCATAAACAATGTTTCCAGAGGTACATATGAAGTGTCTAGAAACCTCTTGGAGTAATGTTTGTAACCCTCTTTCAGAGGTTAGTCATCTCAATGAAAATAAAGGCATTTTATACAGAAAAGTGGACAAGTTTATTATAAAATGCATTTTATTGAGATTTATTCCAAATGTGAATTTAAATTAAGCATGAAACCATTTAACAGCTCCCATTGTCTTCTCATTGTTGATGTCCAGCCAGGACAGCATCTTATTTTTAAATTTTAAAAGGTCCCATTGATACCTTCACCCTTGCTTAAACTGTGGTGTTTCTGAACACAAGTTGTCGGGAGAGGTGTACTGGGTTATACAGCATGTCAGAACAACCCTGGTTTTATAGTGCCAAATAAATGTATAGTTCTGAAAACATTAAGGGAAAAATTGTGAAAAACTCCACATCTCAAAATATAAATCCTCAGCCTCCATTCCATGAGTGAATTTTATATTTTTCATGTTCCCTGCTGTTGACATTGGTGTTTGATGAGAGAAATACTACAAGATAATTATTCCGTTCTGTCAATTATGTACTTTTAGATATATTAACCATGCCAATTATGTACTTTTAGATATATTAACCATGTAAATTATGTACTTGTAGATATATTAACCTTGTCAATTATGTACTTTTAAAACTATTAACTTTGTCAATTATGTAGACTTAAATATATGAACCATGTCAATAATGTACTCGTCAAAAACTGTAATCTAATATCAGATATGGGGAACAAGTGCAAAATTCTTATAACATTAAAAGAGAATGTAAAGTTGCTGTTTTTGCAGTGATCACAAATGGTCAGACAAAAGAGTGGGTTATTTTTAACACATACCTACAGTTTGACAAGTAAGTCTTTTCAAAACACACATCTCCATGCTCCCCTACTATGTCCCATCAACCACCCCAAAATTGTGTCCCGGATTCATGTTCCTGGGGGTAAGTACAGACCCAGAAGCCAATCTTGCTGCATATCTAAATCTGTCTTTATGTTCAGTAAGTGTATATACATATGGTTATAGGGTGGAGATCTCTAGTTCTACCATTGTAATCATGGGGCAAATTCCATGGAGAATTTGAATAAACCATGGGTAAATGACAGTTGCATGTATAAATTTGTAAGTTCATGCCCAAGTTGTGGGTATCTGGTTACAGGGTGGGAATTTCAATTATTTTTAAAGTTGTAACAATGAACTCGTGACTGTATCATCCTGGGGATTACCCAGAAGTCCTATTCAAACCTCCATCTGATATCTGTTGACACCTAGGTCATCATGCATACATGTCAGTTCTCAGACATGTTAGCCTCATAATTTGAGAATCACTGCATATTGATGTAAATCGATCTCTAGCCCCAGCCACCAGGTTTGCATCACAATTTTCAAACTATTGTGTACATCAAGAAGACCACTGTGACCCAATTAAGTCCTAAAGTGTGAAGTCTCTATCTTAAACAGTGTAGAATAAGTTGTACAAGATTAAGCACATATGCAAGGATCCCATAATCCTTTTGTTTTCTTTAAAAAGTGCAGAAGAAATGAATTATAACATACCTGTGCATAAGAAAACCTTTTCAATAGTGAGCTTATAAGCTCCTTTCAAGTCCTGTTTTGGATTCCACAGCACACGTCCAAAAATCTTCTGTCCCTCGGAGAAGGCTCCATTAAAATCCATGTCATCTAGGTCAGTGTTTGAGACCATAGGGTTAAGGAGAAACACATCACGATTGTTGGTGAGCTGAAAGTGTGTATTGAGGGTGTACTCTAGAGGGACTGGACGATTGGTTTGCTGGAATGCAATGGGGATCTCAAATTGGACAGGCTTGTGGGCTGTGCATGGGATAGGAATTTCTGTAGTATATCGCTGAGTTGAATGTACAGAGCAAGGAATTAGCTCAGCTGTGTATTCCCCGGTATAATCCTGAAAGATTAATAATAATAATAATAATAATAATAATAATAATATCGCTGAGCTGGATGTATAGAACAAGGAATTAGCTCAGCTGTGTATTCCCCAGTATAATCCTGAAAGATTAATAATAATGAGAATAATAATGTTAATTTTTGTCCCCTGCCTAGCATACTATGGTCATCATCCTTTAATCTCAAAGTTGAAGGGAAAGTATGATGGAGTACTTAAAATATTGAACCATTACCTTAATTTTGAAAATGGGATCCACAATGTGTTACAGAACACCCCTTTTAGTGATAATGTACAAGTATACCAAGTTTCAACCCTAAACCTCAAATGGCTTTAACATTTTAGAACAGAGGAAAAGTGTGAATGAAAACATAAAATACTGAGCCATGACCTTGACATTAAATGTAGTGCCCCCTAACAGAAGGGAAAGCGTAATGAAAATGTCAAATATTGAGCTGTGATTGTATGTGACCTTGACAATAGGATTCCCAATGAGGTAAACGACATGCATTACTTTGATATACAAACATACCAAGTTTCATCCCGCAATTACAAAGATAAAGGAAAATGTGATGGAATATGTAAATTATTAAACTCTGACCTTGACGATAGCACTCCAAATGTGGTAACACACAACACATCTAGTGATGATGTATAAGTTTTCATTCCTTACTCTCAAATAAAATTACAGTTTACAGTTATGGTGCAGAAGGGAAAGTAATGAAAACGTAAAATAGACTCATGACCATGACCTTGAAGACAGCACACTAGTGGTGTATTTCTACAGCAAGTTCCAGCCCTCAATCTTTAAAGTTATAGAGTGGAAGGGAAAAGGCAATATGCTGTGACCTTAACTTGAAGATAGGAAACCCAATGACAAATGTGACACACCTAATGAATGTACAAGTACGTTAAGTTTCATTCAGTAGTCTCAAACAGCTTTAAGTTATAGCACAAAAATGAGAGTAGGACAGATGGACAGAAGCATAGATACCATGTTCCCTGTTTTTCTTTTGAAAGGTGGAAGACAATAATAGCAATGGCAGTGATGATGATGATTTATGATGATGATTTATCATAGATAATGCTAAACAAACAATATATGGACAGAATAAATTATTATGTGTTTTTGTGATTTGCACATTGCTGCAAGCTGAAAGATTCTACATCAATAACAACATCAATGTCAAAATGACAAATTTAAAAAAAAATCCGTAACCTTTTCTTTAGCCGCACCTCTTTAAATAACCTTTCATATTTACATTAGCTATTCATTCATAATTTCATTTATTTATCCATTTATTCACCGAATGATTCCTTAATCGACTCGACATTCTCTCATTCATTTGGTCAATTAGTTAGTTACTGAGCTGACAGCTAGCAAATCAATCACTTAAGCTATTTATGCAAGGTAGTCAGTTGTCTTGACTAACCCTGACCCTGTAGTCCCTGACGGCTCTCCAATTTTACAGACTGTCAAATCTGGCATGGTGCATGAAAAGACTAACAGTCAGTCAGTCAGTTACACACTCAGTCATGCTTTAACTGGACACTTTAATTGTTGACTGCTCTCCACAGCTATTCTTGACTGTAAAATGTATTCTGGCTTGGTCGGTCTTACCTTTCCTTGATACTGTTGTCATGGATAGCTCTGAGTCAGTAGCTGCTGCACATTGTCAAATGCATAAGGACTCAGAATTTGAGAATCAATAAGTCAGTCAATTAGTCAGACATGCAGGTTTTACTGGTACTTTGAGGCCACAATTGCTAACACTAATACTCTGGTGGACTGCCAAATGTTCTAGAGGTAACAGAGTGTGGCAATCGATCAATATGTCAGTCAGTTTTGCATTACCTTGAGACTGTAATCACTGATAGCTCTCCACAACTGTTGCGGACTGTCAAATGTGTTCTGGCTCCAAAGAAGACTCAGCTTGAAGATGGAGGATTTGTCTTCTGACACAAATCTACTTTTGTAACCAGGTAAGGTTTGATGTTCCAGGATATACACACCTAGAATATATACACAGAAAACGTCTCATGAAACAATCAGAAATAAAGCATTTTGAGGACAATAAGAATTTACTATGATAATTTTGGAATTGATTTAAGTTGCCTACTGAATGGCATCCAATTATTTGCAAGGGTTGCAGAACTCTGCTGGTTACAAGAAGCTTGAGTGGACAAACAGACAGACAGATGGAAAAGGCATTACTATGGGTCTCTTCAACCACAATATCCAGGGACTGTAATCAATAATTGGGTTTGTTTTTATTCATGTTTTGTTTTAAAGCAAAATTAGAACATTCTGAGTTATAATAACTTTGAAGATACCAGAATGAACTGAAAATTTGAGAACACTGATCGAGAGCCCTCAGGCGACACTGACATAAATAACTTAGTGAATGCAAATGATGTAACTAGCATCATAGGGTGGCATGATAAAAATAATCAATTTGGAATATATTGTTTCAGAATGTGAAAGCTACACCACAGATTTCATCTTCTAATGAATCTATTGCAGACAGGCCTTAATTTTCTGTTCTCTGCACAGGACAAAATTGACAATGACAAAGTTCTTACCCCTAAATTTGGCCTGTGTTTTGAAGTCGATGACAAGTTTCCCATCATCTCCAATGACAATTCTCATGACCTGTAACCTTCCACCAAGATCACCATCTGTCTCTAACCCTGATTGCCACAGGATTGTGTCATAGTAAAATGAGAATTCCATCTCTGTTCTGTGCTCAAGGGATCCCCATCCAACTGGAGCTGTGGCATAGAGGTATGACACATAAAGCGGCACACGAACTGTTAGGTACGTCTGACCTGCATCACTAACTTGGAAATCGGATACAGCTCGACCTCCACACATTTCAACCAGGTCAGACATATGATACCATGCTTCAAATGTCCACAGACAACTCTTCAGATTCAAATGCTTATATAACATCAAAGTTGCATTTGTTCGTAATTTGTTATCAAACTGGAATGGGAATTCATACCCTGGCCCATGGGCTTCCGGGAAGGTTGATCCAGAGTCAAGGAAGCCAGAGTTCAAGAGAGAATCTCTCTCCTCTGGAGTGATTATGTTAGAACAAACATGTTGTTGTCTGTAGATTGGCTCAGCCAGCAGGAAACGAAGATTGTGGAGTGGATAAGTGGAGATCAGTGGCAACATTCCATCCTGATGAGGCACCTGGATTGACAAATGTATTGTGTTTGGGTTCTTAATATCATCAGGACCTACATAATCCAATTTAGCAAGAAATGACTGGGCTTGGTAACTAAACAGTCGACCAGAAAATACAGGGGCATTGCAAATCCCATTATCACGTCCAATAGTGACACTTTTACTCTTTAACGGTATTCCTGGGTTACCACTTTCATCAAATGGTTGAGCTACACAGCGTACTTTAAAGCTAGGCCTGAAATATACGCTGTCCAAAACCATTTTGTTTATGCTGGTGAAGAGAGTTTTGTCAGATACCTCCACAAATGGAGGTCGTGTCCCAAAGTTGTCTGATGGCACGGCAACTTCCCATCGATAGTAAATGTTAGACTGGTTAATATTAGACGCATGGCACAAGGTGTGGGTCACAGTGAATGTTGGATAATGAGTATCACATGGCTGAAAAAAGAAAAGAAACATTTTGAAGGTATAATCAATATACTCTTATTTTGTGTACTGAAAATGTTTTTAGATAAATTTACATCATTTACATGCCATGTTTTAAATATGACCAATCTCTCAATTCTGAGATATCTTGCTGTACATATACAGTCTTATCTTAAGATCAAACCTTCATAATTTAGCCTACCTATGAATTATTTAGTATCATGTGATACCTTTTTTTATGCAGACACTAAATTTATGAAATTGTATAATTCTAACTTGTTAACATCAAGATGTTACTAAACAGAAAAAGTCTACATCATACTCACAGTGACACAAACTATTGGGTACCCAGGAGACGGATTCACTTTTATGCCTTCCTCGGTCTTGTCATAGTGTAACAGAGATACCACCTAATAAGACAGAAATGTAAATGCTACATTCCACTCCTAAACTTTCTAAATCTAAGTACACAATCTGAACATCATATGTTCCTGCCTAATCAACAAATATAAACTCTGAAGAAGCATGCCTAATTAACAAACATATGCTTTGAAGATCATATGTCCCTACCTAATTAACAAATATAAACTCTGAAGAAGCATGCCTAATTAACATATGCTTTGAAGATCATATGTCCCTACCTAATCAACAAATATAAACTATGAAGAAGCATGCCTAATTAACATATGCTTTGAAGATCATATGTCCCTACCTAATTAAAAAATATATACTCTGAAGAAGCATGCCTAATTAACATATGCTTTGAAGATCATATGTCCCTACCTAATTAACAAATACAAACTCTGAAGAAGCATGCCTAATTACCAAACATATGCTTTGAAGATCATATGTCCCTACCTAATCAACAAATATAAACTCTGAAGAAGCATGCCTAATTAACAAACATATGCTTTGAAGATCATATGTCCCTACCTAATTAACAAATATAAACTCTGAAGAAGCATGCCTAATTAACAAACATATGCTTTGAAGATCATATGTCCCTACCTAATTAACAAATATAAATTCTGAAGAAGCATGTCTAATTAACAAACATATGCTTTGAAGATCATATGTCCCTACCTAATTAACAAATATAAACTCTGAAGAAGCATGCCTAATTAACATATGCTTTGAAGATCATATGTCCCTACCTAATCAACAAATATAAACTCCGAAATTGAACATCACCTTATCTTAATATGCTGCAAAAGAAAAGAATGGCATATACAGAACTTATCAAATGATTGTATCGCAGTCCCAAATTTCTAAACTGGCAGTTTCTTTAAGATTAACCACATGAAAAAACTATTGAAAGCTTTTTGTTTATAGATGTCCATTTGAAATTGACAAATGCAGTGTAAACTGCTCTTTGGAAAGTGACTACAATTCTAATCAATAAAGAATTGATGATGATCACTCTTCCTTCTTTTTGCTTCCTTTCTTTAACATGAAGACTCAACAAAAATCTGAGAAAAGGTGGTCAATTTATTCACATAAATATATCCACCCCACCTCCCATCCTTTCCTGCATCCCACATGATGGGCTTGAGTCTTTAGTAAACAAATGACCTTAATATATAACAAATTTCATAGCAATCAGTTGAATACTGCATGAGTAATTGCATTCACACAAAAAACTGTCATATCAATAGTCCCCCTCTTGAACAGCCCCCCCTGACCAGCAGCCACCCGCTCCTTACGGCCAGAATCCGTTGGCACCGACGTGTTTGTGTTCAAAAGTACCCCTCGTGAAAGACCACCCAGCTAACGCAACCAGCAGCCACCATATTAGTGCAATAATATAAAATGTACCCCTCACAAGCGGCCGCATTTTATTTTAATATGTATCCAGAACCAGTATTTTATTCATCATGTGTGTTAAGTAATCCGATTTCTGTTTCCCGATGTCAGGTTTTCGTTACTGAAAGAAGTGTTGACTAAAGTACATGTACCAATAAGGTTAATATTATATCATTTATGCCTCACAAGAAGCCATATTTATTCCATAAAGCCGAGAAAGACTCAAATTTTAATCCATACAAAAGGGTAAGTACCTGTAATCCAATTAGCCTTACTGCTGTGTTATCATAAGATGTCCAGTTTAGTCACTCTGATAATTGTTAAGATTACAATTATTGAACAGTAGTAACAGCTGAGAAGTGGCAGTATCGATGTACAATACACGAGTCAGCAGGAAAATGGTTTGATAGCCTTTATGTCTTCCCTTAGTAAGATATTGAGCTTGTTCACTTTGATAATTAGTGGCTATTACTACTGACAATAATTGTCAAAATTACAAATCCTAATGGCTGCGAGGTCAAATATGCATGATGTTAATGGTACATATCGAAGCCGTTTTGGCTTCTCTCACTTAGTGTAAAGAAATGTATAAAAACAATAGAGTACCAGACTGCGACTAATGAATCATGTGACAAGATCACTTCCTTTAAAAACACATGGCAATTTGTTTAGATGCATAAAAAATTGTTTTATCAGTATTGTAGTTGTAGTTGGCAACATGAATAACTTACTGCAAAAAGATCAACATGTCATCGAGGAAAAGAAAAATTCTCAGTTTAAAAGAGAAAGTGAAAGTAATTTAATTGACCGATAGGTGTTGGAGGGTCGATGATCATTGCAGAAAACTAATGTTGGAAAGACTCAGATAAACAATATCATGAAAGATAAGGAAACAATTCTGCAGAAGTGGGAAGGTGAAATGGATGGAGAAAGGAAGATTGTTTGATCCAGGAGATGTTTGTATCCTGATTTGAAGGACAAGAAAAAGCAACAATTTTGTCAGTTAAATTGGGATATGACGACTTTACCGCAAGTAACGGATGGTTGCACAGATTTCAAGTGCGACACAATATTAAGTGTTCTGTCCTTAGTGGAGAATCAGCTGATGTTAATAATGAAGTTGTTGAAGATTGGAACAAAAGACTAAATGATATATGCAGGGGATATGACAGCAATGATATTTTTAATTGTGACTGGTTTGTTTTTTAGACTGTTACCAACAAAGTGACAGATGATGTGATCTCTAACATAATTATAACAAAAGTTTTAAAACTGTATCAATGGTTATTCATAACATTCTTTTGAAAATGATGAAACAGTTTGTTTTACATTTATTTCACAACATGCATGTGATTTTTTAATGAAAATATTAAATGTTTTAGAATTAAATGTACTTGTGACTTTTTTATGTATTTACTATTCGCATATGTCACCCCCCTCTAGAAAGGCCACCCTCATTATAAGGCCACTTCCATGCTGCAATAGGGGTGGCCTTATAAGAGAGGGACTACTGTAATGAATCTGTAACTCCAAGAGGATAATAATTCTTATAAAAATCATGGCAGTGAGAAGACTTTGCATTCTTTGATAATGACCACGTGTGTGTGATGTTGGATTTTTAACGTAGCTTTAATAATTTTCCAGTCATATCGCATCAATTTCTGCAGTGTGGCAGCTTATAGTGATGTCTAGCACTGGGTCATCATGCCGCTGACATGTAGCATAATGTCCTGCCCAGTCACATTATCCTGACACCAAGCCGACCAGTCCTAACACTAACCTCTTAATGCTGAGCACCAAGTGAGGCAGCTGTTAATATAATTTTTATAAGTCTTTGGTATGACTCGGTCGGGGATCGAACCCACAACCTCCCGCATCAAGGCAGATGCTCTAACTACTAGGCCATCAGAGTGGTGATAATGACCATAAAATGTACCAAGTTTCACAGCAATTCATAAAAACTGAAAATCTTTTGACAGTTTTCAGGTGATGATCTTAAACATGTACAAACTTTCATAGTGTTCCAATGAAGACTGAGACAAGTTGCCTTTACAGTATTCCATCATACACTTCATCCAACTCCAAAACAGCAATATCTCTAACTAATATCGCATGAGCAAAGTGATTTGTCAACATGTGCATCTTCAGCTGATGACCACCATATCATCTGCCAAGTTTCATGGTGATCCATTGAAAACTAGGAGACTAGTTGCATTGACAACCTTCTGTCATACACTGCATTTAGTTCCAAGTCAGAAAGGACAATAACTCAACAAAAATTGCAGGAACACAGTGATTTGTTAATATGCACATCTTAAGAGGAAGTCCACAAAATGAATGAGTGTCATAGCGACCCATCCAAACAGTGGGACTAGCTGCATTCACAAGATTCACTTGCAAAACAGAAAGGGCAATAACTCCAACAAAAATTGCAGATGATAGTAATTTGTCAATATGCACATCTTTAAATGAAGACCATAATATGCACAAAATTTAATGACAATCCACAGAAAACTGAGACTTATTCCATTTAAAACATCATGTCATACACAACAACAGGTTTCAAGTCAAAAGGGGCAATAACTCTAACCAAAACTGTACAAAAGCAAGGGGATTCATTTATACACCTAGATAATTAGCATGGCATTTTCCAAGTGTCATGGCATTTCATTGAAATCTGCTAGACTAGCTGCATTCATAAAATTCCGTCATCTGCAAGAAACTGGGCAATTAACTCCAATAATAATTACACGAGTAAAGTTACTTATTTCTGGTACAGTCATTCAGGTTACTATACAATCTCACCTATGTAGAGGCAGGCATTTAAGATTGTACACTAGGTCTCACCTGTGATTAACACTATAATGCAAAAAAGTTTGTAAAAAACAAAATCTGGACATTTTTGAGTACATCTTTGCTGCAGACACTGTGGCCACTAAACTGGTCAAGAAATATATCGTACCAGTGGTGCTGCAGGTAAGATGAGGCTTCCAGACACTTCATTATCAAGAATTGTGATGGTAGTGGAGCTGACTGGACCCAGTTCTGCACCCTCTGGATTCCCAGGTCCAAGAACAACAGTAAATGTTTCATGCCACTCAATGTCTGCATTGTACAGGATGTCAACTGAAAATTCTAACTCGTTAACACCTAAAAGCAGAAAATATTTTCATAAATTTTCAGGTGTTTACTATGTATTCAATGGATAAGGAAAATTGTAAAACCATGTATTTTGCTATAAAATTCAAATTTCTACAAAAAATTGCATTCTCACATAATTAAAATGTTATTTTTATTTTCTCCACATCAATGTGGCAATCTGACTCATAAGTATATATCTTTATCAGCAAAACTCTAATTATAATACAATCATTGTAGCAGATCCTAATATTTTCTGTGCATTTTGGGAATTGACTTTTTAAACAAAGTTGATACTGGTTTTGCTGTTCCAGGTTTTTGCATTACACTTTGTTTTTATTTTCAATTAATTACTCCTCAATATTAATCAGTCTAGGATGATTGTAATAGTTTTATCAGCATTCTCAAGAAAAAAGGTTCATTTTCTCATCTTGACAGACATGAAATTGTTCCATAAAATGTATAAATAGGTCTCAAAATATCCTGTTTTCCCTTCTTTATGAAGCATTTTAAAGGTTAGGTTTGTTTCTTTACCAGTTTAAAAATGTCTCGGCCTTTGCAAACTGTTTTGTTCATGGGGAATAATTTTCTCCCAAAAACTTAAATAACGTCATCAGATAATTCATATTTTGCAGAATAGCCTACCAGGTTCAAACTTTAGCATCAGGCTCTTTGGATTGTAGTCAACACCAGACATGGCAGATCCATCCCTGGTGCTTACTCTGACAATGGAAGTTTCTGACAAATCCCCCATTCGAATAACCTTGATCTTCATAGTAATGATTTGATTGGTCAGACTAGGTTCATTCAAACTGTAAGCTGCTTTCTCAAACTGAATGGTAGGCACTGAAAGATGAAAATAAGGTCCACATTTTGCACCATATAGTTTTAATTTATTTTATTTTATACTCCTGAGAAAAAGATTGTTATTTTCAGGTAGAATGTTACTTCAAGTCATAGTGAATAGCTGCAAAAAATGTTTATAGCAAATATGCATTCAATTACAAGGATGCTTAAAATATACAAATGATACATTGACGTGATTCAACAGAATCTGTAAGAAAAACATCTTATATCTGAGTTCTCAAACAAATAATGGCATTTATCAATCTTCGGATGAAGTGACAAGTTAAAAAACAACTGATCTCAACTATGATGAAATAAACAGCAATTTTATTGTACTTCAACCATGTAAACTAAAACAAACACAAAATCTATTATAAAATTATAAACATCTACTAAAATTTGCCATTAGAATGAGGTTCAGCAATTAACTATCCCTAGTGACTGATTGGTGATTAATGGCACATCAGCACAAGTGTAGAGGCAATAGGAATGCTCTGCTAAAAGACAACCATGACAACTGAATCAGCTTTGTCTATAAGTGTCAATCAAAGTAGTGTATAATGTACAAAGGTTATATCTGAAGAAATCTTTAAGTAGTAAATTTTTATTTCTTTTTGAAAATAATAGTATTAAAATTACAAATCCACTCCTGTGTTCCCACAAAATCCCAAATTAAAGTTCCAATATTTGTGTAGAGATAGGCTATTCAAAATAGCTAACTGCATGGTCTTCCTTGACTCAAGATGATTTAGCGCTGTGTATGTTAGGATGAGACAAACATCTACTACTGTTGAAGTGTACAGATGAAATGGTCATTTGAAGTGTACTAATTGAACAGTCATTTGAAATGTATTGATGGAATGCTCATTTGAAGTGTATTAATGGAATAGTCATTTAAAGTTTCTTATGGAATGGTCATTTAGTGATTGATGGAATGGTCATTGGAAGTGTATTGATGGAATGGTCCTTGGAAGTGTATTGATGGAATGGTCATTGGAAGTGTATTGATGGAATGATCATTAGAAGTAGATTGATGGAATGGTTATTGGAAGTGTAATGATGGAATGGTCATTGGAAGTGTATTGATGGAATGGTCATTGGAAGTGTAATGATGGAATGGTCACTGGAAGTGTATTGATGAAATGGTCACTGGAAGATTATTAATGGAATGGACATTTGAAATGTATTGATGGAATGGTCATTTGAAATGTATTGATGGAATGGTCATTTGAAGTTGAATGATGGAATGGTCATTGGAAGTGTATTGATGAAATGGTCTTTGGAAATGTATTGAAGAAATTGTCATTTGAAGTGTACTGATGGACTGGTCATTAGAAATGTATTGAAGGAATTGTTATTTTGAAGTGTACTGATGGAATGGTCATTGCAAATGTATTGATGGAATTGCCATTTGAAGTGTACTGATGGAATGGTAATTTGAAGTGATTGATGCAATGATCATTTGAAATTTATTGATGGAATGGTCATTGGAAATGTATTGATGGAATTGCCATTTGAAGTGTGCTGATGGACTGGTCATTGGAAGTGTATTGATGGAATTGCCATTTGAAATGTATTGATGGAATTGCCATTTGAAGTGTACTGATAGAATAATAATAATAATAATAATGAGGACTTTGTATAGCGCCTGATCTTTAGAAGCTCTAAGTGCTTTACAACATTCGACAACACCTATAAAATAAAAAACATATAATGATATGATTACAAAAACAAACACCATGAAATTAGAAAACATTAAAAAACATGTTGAGAATATTTAAGGTAGGAAACATTATTTGGTCTTTAAGTTTGTTCTTGCAGTCGAAATAAGTGAGTTTTGAGAGCCCTCTTGAACGTGATCACTGTGTCTTTGTGTCTAAGTTCAGTGGGCAATTCATTCCACATTGCTGGGCTCTGGTATGCAAAAGAACGCTGTCCAGAACACTTTGTTTTCATAGTGGGAATAATGAGTATACGATTGTCGGAAAAGGATTGTAAGTATCTTGCTGGTGTGTACACATGACTGAGGTCGGATAGATATGTTGGACTAGAGTCCGACAGTGAAACGTAGCACAGAGAACATATTTTGTGTTTGATTCTGGATCAAATGGATAGCCAGTGTAGGGTACAGAGCAGTGGGGAGATGTGCTCTGATTGTGGTACTCTAAGTATGATCCGAGCAGCTGTGTTTTGAACTTTTTGAAGTTTCTGGAGTAGATATTGAGATGAACCAGACAGAAGTGAGTTACAATAGTCCAGTCTTGAAAGTACTAATGAACACACAAGTGTTTTAGTGGCATCAACTGAAAGATATTTGCGAATTGAGCTGATGCGTCTCAGCTCAAGATATGCAGCCTTGCATATGTTCATGACATGTTGGTGCAATGTGAGAGTACTGGTAGTACTATAGAATGGTCATTGGTGTATTGCCATTTGAAGTGTACTGATGGAATGGTCATTTGAAATGCATTGATGGAATGGTCATTTCAAATGTATTGATGGAATGGTCATTTCAAATGTGTTGATGGAATGGTCATTGGAAATGTATTGATGGGATTGCCATTTGAAGTGTACTGATGGAATGGTCATTTTAAATGTATTGATGGAATTGCCATTTGGAGTGTACTGATGGAATTGTCATTTGTGTATTGCCATTTGAAGTGTACTGATGGAATGGTAATTTGAAGTGTCTTGATGCAATGGTCATTTGAAATGTACTGATGGAATGGTCATTAGTGTATTGCCTTTTTGAAGTGTCTTGATGCAATGGTCATTTGAAATGTATTGATGCAATGGTCATTTTAAATGTATTGATGGGGAATTGTCATTTGTAGTGTACTGATGGAATGGTAATTTGTGTATTGCCATTTGAAGTGTACTGATGGAATGGTAATTGAAATGTATTGATGGAATGGTCATCGGTGTATTGCCATTTGAAGTGTACTGATGGAATGGTAATTGAAATGTATTGATGGAATGGTCATTGGTGTATTGCCATTTGAAGTGTACTGATGGAATGGTAATTGAAATGTATTGATGGAATGGTCATCGGTGTATTGCCATTTGAAGTGTACTGATGGAATGGTAATTGAAATGTATTGATGGAATGGTCATTGGTGTATTGCCATTTGAAGTGTACTGATGGAATGGTAATTGAAATGTATTGATGGAATGGTCATCGGTGTATTGCCATTTGAAGTGTACTGATGGAATGGTAATTGAAATGTATTGATGGAATGGTCATTGGTGTATTGCCATTTGAAGTGTACTGATGGAATGGTAATTGAAATGTATTGATGGAATGGTCATCGGTGTATTGCCATTTGAAGTGTACTAATAGCAATAGAATTATTGTGTGACTTTGTTACTTTATTATATAAAAAATGTTTGTACAAATTATTTTTCTAGCTAAATTCACATACTGATGGAAATTTACATATTTATACAATAATGAATTTAAATATTGTGTCTAAATCAACTTACCGTCATCCTTGTTGGTGATGATGATGGTGGTTTTATTGATGGCCCCAAGCCGAGCCTCACATTTGGCTGTACCCTGGGGTTGGGCAAGCTCCAATCGAAACTTTTCTTCTGGCTCATAGATATCATCATTCACTATGGTAACTGTGCAATTCTCAATCTGTGAAAGAAAATTGAAAAAATGCAAAACTATCCCTTGGAATATGGCATAATAATAAAATGAGGTGACCAAAAGAATCTTTTAATGAAATGGAAAAACAGATTTACTCTTTACATGCTGAAAACAAAATTAATGCTTTTACTACTAGAATGGTTTCATTTTGTTGGTTTTAGTGGCACTTTTAAGACATTATTGGCTATATCATGATAAGGAAATGGGAGCTAACTACCATTCCCAAGGACAAAACAAGGCATCGGACCTGGCATGGCCTGGGTAGGTATCAAACCCATGACCCTTGGATTATAAGTCCAAATCTCTACCAAATGAGCTATTATGGTTCACACTAAAATAAGGATATGGAGTATACAATATGATGATAAAACGTTTCTAAAACTCCACTCATTGTATTGTCCTGACCTTGACCCCTGGCTTGAAAAAAATCCTTGATGCCTCAGACAGAAATCGTTCATCATAGTCCATCATAACCTGGGCTGTCTCTTGTCGTGTGTAACATATAACAGATGACTCAAAGCTCAAATCCCCCATCCTCATCACTGGCACACTGATAGACTGGTTCCTCTCATCTACCGTGTATGATTCTTTCACAAACTGCATCTGAGGAACTAAAGTAAAACATTTAACCAGTCAGAAACTACAGCAAACAAGTCATTCAATGTCAGTCACCACATTATAGGACAAAAAATGTGTCAAATTGGCATTCATATCTTTTCAGTTTCTTTAATTTTAATGAGTTTTTGAATAAATAAACTTTAAGGTATAACCGCCAATTGTTTTACTTCAATAAGAACTTTGTATAGCCAACAAACCGAGTTAACAGTGTATAGAAACAGTGCACATAAAAAACTGTTGCAGAAAAAGTATTTCAATATATATATAAAGAAACTGAATTGAGAGTCACCTACCATCAAGATGTGAATCCTGTACGTAGACGGTAGCAATATAGGGCTGTATTATGTTACTACTCATAGCAGAACTAAGGAATACGATAAAGGTCTCATTTCCCTCAACTCGAGGATCCACATCATCATCAAGAATTGTTATCTGGCATTTCTATGGGCAAAATAAAAAATATATTAATTTTCTTTTCAAAAATGTGTTTTATCATATCTTCAATAATACACATAACTATACTGTAGCAGCAAGCTACAGACACTTATAGGCTTGTACAGAAAAACTCTAATTTGTTCCCTAATGAAATCCGTATAAAGAAACTGTTCATACAAATCCATATTTAATGAATAGCAATATGCAAATTTCACTCTAGAAGACAAACTCATGAAATGTACTGAAAATGAATCAATTAGTTAGTACTGCAGCTAATATATTAACACAGTTAATAAATATTCAACTTTGTACATGAGACATTAACACAGTCTATAAACTTTTAACATAGTACAAGAGACAATAATGTAGTCAATAAACTTTTAACATAGTAAAATCCTACCCACTTATATCAACATCACTTATGTCAACAAGCTGCCTATTTCGACAAAAAAGCAAAGTCCCAGTCCCTTGGTCTACTATTACTACCAAAATTGTCATGCTTATGTCAACGTCAAGATAATAAATAAACATACATGTCGACAGAACCCCTTGGTCCCAACTTAAACAAATCCTTTGTTTTCTAATCATTTATGTCAACAAGCTGCCAGTTCCAACCCATACTTTGTTCAACAGTTAGTCAATCTTGCCAATAGGCTTTAATTTTCCCACCTAATCATTTATGTCAGCAAGTGGCCAGTTCCGACATGTACTTTATTCAACAATTAGTTGATCTTGCCACCAGGCTTTAATGTCGTGGTCAGATAAAAAATCAAGTTTTGTTTGGTCCTATAAAGTTGCCCTCTAATGGCGACTTAAATAACAACAATGAAATCTGATTGATTCTTGTATGATCCAAAGTGATCGGTGATTAAAACAAGTTTATTGTGCTGTGACAGTTTCCTTTTTAACTTTATTTAGTATGTGTCAGTGTATACAATATTATGCCTTCATTAATCATATCAGCCGCATATCTCTTTTTCACTTTTATGTACTTTTCATGATGACTTCTGTAACTAAATACATGTACTGTTTAAACCAACTTATTAACATGTTTTCATTTCCCTGTGAATAGCCCAATCCCCTTGGTAGCCTCAATAAGATAGGAACATACTGACCAAAATCTAGGCCAATTTAAGTACATGTACTTGAAGCATGTAAATAACAACTATGGAAACATGTGCTAATGCCGCATTGAATATCGTATATATCAATATACAAGTGTATTTCACACTGGTTTTGTCTTCATGTACTCAAAATTTCCATTGTTTGTTTTCTCAAAGTGTAAACACTACTCTCTGATGACAGGTCACCCCTTACTGACGAATTTAACTTGTATCTTTTTTCAGATACCCCGCCAACACTTATCTTGACATCTGCCTATGTCGACAATATTTCCTCGGGCCCGAGGATGTCGACATAAATGGGTAGGACTGTACAAGAGACATTAACACAGTCAATAAACGTTTAACTTAGTAGAATAGACATTAACACAGCCAATAAACTTTTAATATACTGTAACAGATACATATTTCTGCTACTAACAAAAATGTTTTGTGGACTAGTGACTTAATGTAAGTCTGCAAGAATTTTCTAGATCTTGGTTTGATGCTCAGTAAGACTCACATGAAGAAATATTAGGTAGAAAATTGTAAGACACTTGTTTCAGTGAAATAGTCTTAAGGTTGGATCTGTATTTACATTATGTTTCATTCTGAATGCATACTCCAGGATTGCATCAATTTTTATTAAATTTTTACAGAATACCATTCCCATTCTTTAGCTACATTCATTGCTTCTTTCCAATCTTCCATTTAGAAGTCAATCTGTTCATTATGGGGTATCAAAAATAATATATACAAAATAATATATATTCTATTGTAGACCTAATGGAATGTAAATAATAAATAAATTATACCTGATGTGCTTGTCCCGGTCCAAATGTGATCTGGCTTGAGCTGGGTATATAATCCTGACCTGGAGTAGCAGAGGGTGGGTCTGAAAGCCGTGTGGCACACCACACCATGGAACTGTGGGATAGATCAGTACCATCACGTAGCACCTCCACCTCCACTGTACCAGCATTTTCATCAAAGTGGTAGGTTGGCAGTGAGAAGTAAATTAAAGACTCTGAAAGATAATTTTTCTTTGTTGAAGGAATATTTGGAAAATGCATGATCACTACCATATAAGTTACATCAGCAGTAATATGTACCTATAAATATATATATTCTGTACATTACTGGCATAAACCCTTCATCATTAAACATCTAATGGAATACAAGTCAGCAACAGTGGTGTGTGTTTGTGTGAAATTTGGATTTTTAACTTAGCTTTTAAAAAAATTCCGTCATATAATTGCTACGATGTCTGCACTGTGTCAGTTTGTAGTGATGTCTAGCATTAGGGCATCATGCCGCAGACATGTAGCATGATGTCCCACCCAGTCACATTATCCTGACACCAGGCTGACCAGTCCTAACACTAACCTCTTAATGCTGAGCACCTTAGGGAAGGCAGCTGTTAGTACCATTTTTGTAAGTCTTTGGTATGACTCAGCCGGGGTTCAAACTTGTGACCTCCCACATCTAAGGCAGATGCTCTAACCACTAGTCCACCAGAGCGGTCAGCAATAGTGGTATGAAAATATGATATAAAAATGAGATAAATAATCTACGGATTATTTTCACATTTTCAGGGGCTTTTATAATATACTTCTGAAGTTTTGTTTCCAATATGCTACAGGCAACAAGATATTTTGTTGCATTAATATTTCTACATTCTGCATATTTACAGATTTAAACAAATTCATGTCCACAGTGAGGTTCCACTTATTTCTCATATGACATTTTTCTCTATTTTTGGACTGGCACTTACCATCATTTGGTCCCTGAATTACCACAGTGGCCATGGATACAGGCCCTAACTTGGCCCCAAGGGAGGGAGAGGACAGTTCCAGCATGAACTGCTCTGAGAGCTCCTGGTCACTGTCATCCACTATCTGCAATGAGTCAGTATTGATAGAAGTTTTTTTCAGAACTATTAAAGTGTAGATGACACTCCAATACTCTCAGTCACAGAGGAATAGGACTGGATGCCAATCTTTGTCATGACAAGACTCTCAGTCACAGAGGAATAGGACTGGAGGCCAATCTTTGTCACGACAATACTCTCAGTCACAGAGGAACAGGACTGGAGGCCAATCTTTGTCATAACAACACTCTCAGTCACAGAGGAATAGGACTGGAGGCCAATCTTTGTCACAACAATACTCTCAGTCACAGAGGAACAGGACTGGAGGCCAATCTTTGTCACGACAATACTCTCAGTCACAGAGGAATAGGACTGGAGGACAATCTTTGTCATGACAACACTCTCAGTCACAGAGGAATAGGACTGGAGGACAATCTTTGTCACGACAATACTCTCAGTCACAGAGGAATAGGACTGGAGGCCAATCTTTGTCATGACAACACTCTCAGTCACAGAGGAATAGGACTGGAGGCCAATCTTTGTCACGACAATACTCTCAGTCACAGAGGAATAGGACTGGAGGCCAATCTTTGTCA
The DNA here is from genome assembly GCA_028554795.2 of Sinohyriopsis cumingii. Lineage (NCBI taxonomy): Eukaryota > Metazoa > Mollusca > Bivalvia > Unionida > Unionidae > Sinohyriopsis > Sinohyriopsis cumingii. The sequence continues at coordinate 94,880,657 of CM068826.1, forward strand.
CGACAATACTCTCAGTCAAAGAGGAATAGGACTGGAGGCCAATCTTTGTCAGGACAATACTCTCAGTCACAGAGGGACAGGACTGGAGGCCAATCTTTGTCACGACAATACTCTCAGTCACAGAGGAATAGGACTGGAGGCCAATCTTTGTCATGAAAATACTCTCAGTCACAGAGGAATAGGACTGGAGGCCAATCTTTGTCACGACAATACTCTCACAGAGGAATAGGACTAGAGGCCAATCTTTGTCACGACAATACTCTCAGTCACAGAGGAATAGGACTGGAGGCCAATCTTTGTCACGACAATACTCTCAGTCACAGAGGGACAGGACTGGAGGCCAATCTTTGTCACGACAATACTCTCAGTCACAGAGGGACAGGACTGGAGGCCAATCTTTGTCATGACAACACTCTCAGTCACAGAGTAATAGGACTGGAGGCCAATCTTTGTCACGACAATACTCTCAGTCACAGAGGAATAGGACTGGAGGCCAATCTTTGTCATGACAATACTCTCAGTCACAGAGGAATAGGACTGGAGGCCAATCTTTGTCACGACAATACTCTCAGTCACAGAGGAACAGGACTGGAGGCCAATCTTTGTCATGACAATACTCTCAGTCACAGAGGAACAGGACTGGAGGCCAATCTTTGTCACAACAATACTCTCAGTCACAGAGGAATAGGACTGGAGGCCAATCTTTGTCACGACAATACTCTCAGTCACAGAGGAACAGGACTGGAGGCCAGTCTTTGTCACAACAATACTCTCAGTCACAGAGGAATAGGACTGGAGGCCAATCTTTGTCACAACAATACTCTCAGTCACAGAGGAATAGGACTGGAGGACAATCTTTGTCATGAAAATAACTGGTAATCTGTTCATGGTATATGGATGCCCCAACACAGTGACAAACAACTGACCAAAACACAGAACCTAACCTGTGTATAATGGATAGACAGATGGGAAGATGAATAGACAAGAGTATCATTATATGCCTCAACCATTGCCAGGATAGTAGGCAGAAGAATTAATTAAAAAATTTCATGTCATTCTTAAAGTACAATAAAATACCCAGAAGTATTTTCCATGGGCTAATCTGTGCTATATTTATTTCTAAAAGATGTACTCAGGAAACGTTCTGAGTTGGCTGAATAGATAAGTTATGGGACTTTCACATTAATATATAAAATTACATTTTAATTATTGTCAGACCAAAACAAAATATTACATTTTTTGGTTTTATATAACCCCATTCAATCATATGAGGAAACTGACAACAATTAATAGCAAAATGTGCATGTCTCCCATTAAGTTGACTGGATTTGATCTTGTGAAGATAATATTTTTTAAAGTCATGAAAAGTCTGTGAAAATACTTCAGTAATCATATTAAAACATCAACACATTTATGTAATTATATTAAAAACATCACCACATTTATGTAATCATATTAAAAACATCACAACATTTATGTAATTATATTAAAAACATCACAACATTTATGTAATTATATTAAAAATTCATATTTCATTATGTAATCATATTATTAAATCTTCAACATATTTTATGTAATCATACTAAAAAGTTCACCATATTTAATTATGTAATATTAAAAACTTCACTATATTTAGCTATTTAATACTAAATTCTTCCATCACATTTTGTGATGTGACCATCGTAAAAACTTCACTAAATAATGTTTTCAACACCTAAAATTTATTATGATTCTCTTTTAGGACACTGTTTAAGAAAATAAATTTGACCTTGACATCACATGTTGCCATGGTGACACCAGGTGGGAAGACAACACGGTATGAATTAGCATTCCCCCTGGAGATGTAGTCAGAGCCAGACTCCAACGATGTGAGTGAACTTCCCCTTGCTGTTAAAGCTGAGGTGAAACAGATCACAGATACTGTGCTACTCAAATCACCTGCAAAATAAGTCATGACATGTGGATGAAATCTTATAATGGCATTATTGGTTAGCTATCTTCCTGAGTACCTTTAGATAAACTGAGCACACACTAGAATGTATCTTGCACATTTGTAAGGACTGTTTTGTGCTTTTCATTAAACGTGATTTGGTATACATGAATGTTTTTAAATGCACCCTATCCCTTGATGTACAGTTTACATTTCTGCAGCTTTCTTCAATTACATAAGTATGTGCTGATACAACTAAGTTTAATGAAGCATGGCATAGGTACATTTTAAATAGCAATATCAACAAATTAGTACACTTAACTTGATTTGCTACAAAAAGTTTTTGTTACACACCCACCCACCTCACCCCTCACCTCAACACCCCCCACCCCCCACACTTTCCATACCTGTGCGTACAATAGTAGCCATGACATAAGCATCACTCTCATTCACATGAAAAACTGAGTCTTTGAACTGAAGGATGGGCTCTGAAGGTAGAAAAAATGACAAAGTTAGCTAATTTGATATAATAGAAAATCATGGACATCTTTATTTTCATTATAAAAAGCTTCTGTCTCTATGTCAATAAGTATATACTAATGCCTATCACTATTTCTTGGTAACCTTAGTGAGAACTTCATGTATTGCGGCAAGACATTACGATTCAAATTTGTTGTAATGCTAATGACTACTGTAATAATGCAGTTAACAAATATGTGTGTATATTCATCAGACCTAAGTCATAATGGCAATATCAAATTGCTGCTACACTAGATACTCACTTTAAATGTATATTTCAATTATCATTTGTAACTAGAAGTCATAAATATTTCAATTATCATTTGTAACTAGAAGCCATAAATATATATTTCAATTATCATTTGTAACTAGGAGCTAACATTGACCAATGGAAGAATGCCAAATTTTTATGATCTGAATCTGACAATTGTTTTTTAACAAGGATGTTTTAATTTTTTTAGAAATTGTCAAGGAATGGCTAAATTTGTCATTTATATGCATTGTCGATGCACAAGTGATTGAATACGCAAGGAATATTAAAATTTGGTGACGCCATCAAAATGCACCCATTAACACATTTACCCCTGGAGGTTTTTGTCATTTTCGTATGAAATTGGAGTAGGAAACACATTTTGAAAGCTATTTCTGAATAGATCTGAAAACACCAAATCCCAGGTGATCTTTCAATAACATACTGCCTTGTTGTGTTAGAAACATCATTTTTCATTAGCTATTTGCCTCGCGCATGAGCAAAATGGTAAAAGTTGGAGTTCTTTTTTTTTATTTTGCTAAACGAACCCATTATTTTGTATTGAGACCACCTTTATTCCAAATGCCCATCTTATCCTATTTTTTGCAAAGGTTCATCTGTCTGTTTGCAGTTCATACTGGTTTGTCTTAGATCTGAGATCCAAAAGCCTAAAACCTAAACACAAAATTGGATCCTGACCACGAGCCAATTTTGGATAGAAAAAAATGATTTAAAAAATTGATGTTTTTCCCTCTGTGTTTTGTAGTGCAACTAGAAATTCCAGATTATTTGGCATCATTGTAGAGCTACATCTGTCTACCTTTTTATAATACCACCCACTTTAGTGTATCATGCATGACCATGACGCTACAGAGCTCGGTAGTAGGCTACTACCTCCTGCCACTTAAACTTGTCACTAGGGGTTCATATGTTAAAATGTAAAGAAATATTAACTTCTGACATCATTTTCTGGAAGTAATATCTAAGTCACTATATAAAGGTCAGTACTATATGCAAGAAGTAATTTCATTAATGTCATAGTTCAAACACAATATAAAATTACCATCTTCAATATCATATATAGCAACTGTTGTCTTGGAGTGCGGTCCTAGCAGGGCAAAAGATGGCCCAGACAGCTGTACATAAAACTCTTCTGGTCCCTCAAACAGGGAATCATCATTGATAATGATGGTACACACCTTTGTGTCCTGCCACTCATCAAACTGAACCTAGAATATCATGGAACATATGTTACTTACATGAAATAATTATTTGGACTTATAATTATGCATTTTGTTATATATAAAACTTCAAATGCTGTTACAACCCTTCAATCCAAATTATACTTCATAAAATAGCACTGTAAAAACAATGTCAACTTCCACTAAATTCAAGTACACCTTTATGATATGAAGATGTCAAATAGTGAAAACTATATACAAAAAGAATACTGTATATACTCATTTATCAGTCAAATCCAACTGTGAACAATATAGAACTGATCTGCAGTCACATAATGCTCCAACAGATCAGGGTCTATGTTGTTTTGTTCTACTGATTACTCTTAATAACTGTATTGAGCAAGATCTGCTATCACATTAATTAAATGCAGATGCCTATCAGGTTCTATGTAGCTTGTAGTTGGACCTAACTTATAAGTGAATGTCATGACTGTCAGAGAAAGTAATCTGACAACTGTATTACTGAGGACTCTTATTACAAATATTCTGATAACTGTATTGCTCAGACATCTCTTATATAATAAAAATGTAATCTGAAAATTGAATTACTGAAGCATCTCTTATATAACAAACAGTACTCTGACAACTGTATAACTTACTGTGACAACTGTATTACTGAAGCATCTCTTATATAACAAACAGTACTCTGACAACTGTATAACTTACTGTGACAACTGTAGTACTGAAGCATCTCATACCACAAAATGTACTCTGACAAATGTATTACTGAGGCATCTCTTATATAATAAACAGTACTCCGACAACTGTATTACTGAGGCATCTCATATAACAAACAGTACTCTGAGAATTGTATTACATAGGCATCTCATATAACAGAAGTACTCTGACAACTGTATTACTGAGGCATCTCTTATATAAGAAACTGTACTCTGACAACTGTATTACTGAGACATCTCTTATATAACAAACAGTACTCTGATAATTGTATTACTGAGGCATCTCTTATATAACAAATAGTACACTGACAACCATGTTACTGAAGCATCTCTTATGTAACAAGAAGTATTCTGAGAATTGTATTACTAAAGCATCTCTTATATAACAAACAGTACTCTGACAATTGTATTACTGAGGCATCTCTTATATAACAAAATGTACTCTGAGAATTGTATTACTGAGGCATCTCTTATATCACAAAATGTACTCTGACAATTGTATTACTGAGGCATCTCTTATATCACAAAATGTACACTGAGAATTGTATTACTGAGGCATCTCTTATATCACAAAATGTACACTGATAAATGTATTACTGAGGCATTTCTTATATCACAAAATGTACACTGATAAATGTATTACTGAGGCATTTCTTATATCACAAAATGTACACTGATAAATGTATTACTGAGGCATTTCTTATTTAACAAACAATACTCTGATAAATGTAGTACTGAGGCATCTCTCATGTAAGGTAAGTACACATTGTCATTGATAAACCATGCACAACAGTGTCCAAAAAACAGACCATGGCATAAGCAACTATGTGAGTTACCAAGGCACCTCTGAATTATCAACAAAGGGGGGGGGGAGTACTCTGAATTATCAACAAAGGGGGGGGGGAGTACTCTGAATTATCAACAAAGGGGGGGGAGTACTCTGAATTATCAACAAAGGGGGGGGGAGTACTCTGAATTATCAACAAAGGGGGGGGGGAGTTAGTGGCTGAATACTTGTTTCATTGTTGTGCTGGAATAATTGGTCAAACATTTTTCTACTTAAGTTTTTCACTTTTCTGTATAAATTACCTTTATTTTCAATATCCAATCTCTGAATGATAGACTGACATCAAGCAATTGAGAACAGACCATCCCATAACCTCATCTGGTCTATGAAACCAAACAAAGAGACCAAGTAGAAAAGGATCTGGATAAAATATGCTTCAACTATGTCACAGCCATTTTATCAGCCATTTTGGGTGAATCTGTTTGCAATCTTCGGAATGACTTGTCTGCTATGTAAGGTTTAGACCTTTTACAACTTTTAGTGATGCTAAACTTTAAAAAGAGGCATTCTGGGACAGCATAGTGTAGAATGCTGTGTAGTGCATAAGCACTCAAAATAAAACTTGTCCACAAAAGCCTGTCTCTCACAAATTTTAACTGATATGTGGAACCAGACTGCAATTATTAAAGGTGAGGACAGAAAAAGTAGTTTTTCTACCTCCCCAAAGTGGTAAAAAACTACTGCATATTTCCACATATCCCACTGGGTACATCTATACAGACAAAACTGGACCACTGACAGAGGTTAACTTTGTTTTCTTGCATCTAATTTGGTAAGTACTTTATGAATTTTTTCTTCTGATTTTTCAAAGGAAAATAAATTTCTTGATATCTTCAAAATGGTAACTGCAGACAATTATACTTTTGCAGGAGGTTTGAAGAAAATAAGGTTGACTGTGATTAATCATCACTGAAGTAAAACTTGAATTTAGGTCACAGGCATCTAATTATTCAGTCAATTATGGAACCAGCAAATATGTCGTGATACATTAAATTCTGAATGCATACAAATTAAGATCACTGATTGACTGAAAATAAATACCAGAAAATATTTACATCATTTTTTTTCACATGGGTAAATTGTATGCAATAAAATGCTTTATCCTAAATCCATTATTGCTGTTGCTGCACAGGTACTAGTGGATATAAATGAGGAGACCTCTCTGGGCAAGACTGTTATAGTGAACATCTATGTGGGCATTTTCTCAAAAATGAGCCATGTTTCACATGATATCATTTCCAGCATTTTACAAGTTTCATCTTAGATTGATTGTACATAAGGACTGATTGTGTTTAGCTGGTCTTATTACAAAGGTATCACAATCTTGGCCAACATTTAATTGGTTGTCTGTGTCCATTTGGCTCAGTTCTTCTGAAAATGTTGTATCAGCATGGGCAGAAGGAGGTTACAGTGACATACTTTATGAACTCCAGTGATTAATTTGGATTCTTTCATCTACCTGTTTTTCTGACACCACTGTAAGTAGTCATGAAACTTGATAAGAGTACTCATCTTGGAGGGTACTACTTGCCACTGACAAACTGTGACCTAACAAGATTCCTAAAACTTATATTCTTATATGAAGAATGTCATAGAAAATTATGTATTTTATACATAAGACCAGAGGGGATCATGCTTATTTTAGTTTTTAGCACAAGTTCATTATTTGTTATTTACTTCTACTGTACAAATGCTTCTTGGTTTGACTATATCAACTATTATTTTAAAATATACATACATGGAGGTCAAATACTGGTATACACAGATGTCTAATAATGCTATACACAGATGCCTAAAAATGGTTTAACACAGAGGCCTTAGAATGGTATACACAGAGGCCTAATAATGATATGCACAGAGGCCTAATAATGGTATACACAGAACCCTAATAATGGTATAACACAGAGGCCTTTTAATGGTATACACAGAGGCCTAATAATGGTATACACAGAACCCTAATAATGGTTTAACACAGAGGCCTAATAATGATATGCACAGAGGCCTAATAATGGTATACACAGAACCCTAATAATGGTATACACAGAACCCTAATAATGGTATAACACAGAGGCCTTTTAATGGTATACACAGAGGCCTAATAATGGTATACACAGAGCCCTAATAATGGTATACACAAAGGTCTAATAATGGTATACACATAGGTCTATTTATGTCAATTTTTTTTATATAGAACAGTTAAAATGATAAACTGACCTGTCCTGAGTGTTCCATATAGTCCTGCATCCCTGGCTGTGAGCCCTGCGTACTGGAAGTGGCTGTACCAGGAATGGTACTGCATGTTACTATGGAGTACTGAAATGAATGGTGACTGGTGACTAACTTTATTATATGGATCTTACAGGAATAATATCAGCAACATAGCCTAATTATTTAGTCTATCCAATAATATCTTCTAAATGAATTTATTTTATAATATAATGAATTCAAATCATTGGTAATGTTTGAAAAGCAATCAAGGTGCCTCAAAATTGCAAACACAAAAGTGTTCATGCATGAGTCTGGTAAAATGTTTTTCTATATTTGAGTTGAAAGATACTCTCTGTGTACAGTAAGAAATAAAGGAGAGAGAGAGAGAGCAGGTACCTGTTTTAGATTCCCTTTTCTGATGACAGGGACATTAATCACTCCTGCCATCTCTGTGATGTTCAAATGCGCTGCCTCAAATCCAATAACTGACCACATAATGTGGAAAAGATTGTCACGCACACGGTTAGGCTTGGTGTCCAAAAGGTCAAAGGTAAAACTATCCTGTACACTTTCTCCAGCATTAGTCAGGATGTATCTGATTCTACCTTTGTCAATGTCATCTGTGAATTGATGAGAAAATATATTTAGTACTAAATATGTTTCTCTGAGAATACTAACCCAACCACATTAACGTTAGGAAATAAACCCATAAACAGCAATCCTGGAAAGATGTAAATTCTGTCTTTTCTGTCTATTGTTTGCAAGTTGGATCCTCTGCTTCCCCAGCCTCAGGCAGAGCCTTGGCTGAGTTAAACTGATGGGGAGTGTGACATGAATGCAGATCCAAGGTTCAGTGAGGTGGATAATAGCTTTGATACCTATTTAGATAATGTGGATTTTTACTGTTATTCAGATTCATATAATTCAAGTGATACTGACGCAAACAATTAGCCAGTAGATGTAGAGGCTGGGGGTGGGGGGGGGGGCATGGTTGGTCATACAGTTTCAACGATGTGATGCTATATGAATTCATGCATGCATCAGGGCCAAAACTGCCACAGGCATTTGATGTTAATACAGCTTCAGCTTTTGATTATTTCAGCGTATTGTTCACACCTGAAATGTTAGCAGATATTTCAAATCACACTAATAATTATGCCTGTTGGAAAATGGGGCAACGGGGGCTGATGCCTCAAGGTGGGTGGAAACCATTCCTGGGGAAATTAGAGCCTATTTTGGTATCAGTGTCTTAATGGGAATCAATTATTTGCCTGATACATAACAGCTATATATTGGTCCTCTGACAATTTAGTTGGCAATTTAGGAATTCAAACTATACTAACATGCAACAGCCTTCAAATGTTAAACCAGTATTTTCATGTGTCTGCTGGACAGAATAAGCCGTCATGAGATGATGGAAACTTTGACAGGTTATACAAAGTACAGCCAATCACTGAACAAGTTAGAAAAACATTCCTTTAGTATTACAATCTGTCCAGAGAGGTTTTTGTTGATAAAGTTATGGTAATATTTTCTGGATGTCTCTCCTTTTGACAATACATGCCTGAAAAGCCAGTAAAGAGGGGAATCAAAATTTGGATTCTCTGTGATGCTCAGACTGCCTATCTGTCATGCTTTGATGTTTACCTTGGTAAGCAAGGTAACAACAACTCTGAACATGACCTTGCTTGCAGTGTAGTAACTAAGCTGACAGATAACATGATGGCTGCAACCATCACATATATTTTGATATTTTTTTAATACTAGGATCAATTTACCCTTCTGTACATGCACAAGTGAACTAACCAATGAAAAATTATGTTTTTAACACAACTAGGCATCAGGATAAACAGAAATGTCTTTCACACAGTTTATTTGGATGTATTCAGGAGCAGCCCCCCCCCCCCCCAAATGTGTCTCCTACTCACATTTCAGGGGAAAAAGACAAAATTTTCCAGGGATTAATGCGTTAAGACCAACTAGACCTAGGGGATGATCATGTATAAAGTTTTATTGCAATTCTTCAAGCAGTTTAGAAGATGCAATAACAAACGTGTGAATGGATGGGAGTATGTTGGATAATAGATGATGGAAAACATATAAGCTCTTGTAATAAATTTGAAAATTATGTAAAGTCATACTTGTCATCAAGTTCATAACTCTAGACTATTGCTCACATAGAAAAAGAGTCATCAATGCAATAAATATGGGAGTGACACGTTAAATACTGTAGGGTTTGTAATTAAAGTATGACAAATAAAATATCTGGCATCATACTACTTTTGGACATGTACAAGTGAATATGAATTCAGCAGTATGAAATAAGGCAAACTAATATCATGTACACAGTCTTATGATTTTTTAGTCTTTCCATGTTATGAATAAGTCTCACATTTTAAATTCAGAAACATAATTATGGTTTCGACTGATGCATACTTCTGAAGAAAAATAAATAATGGAAAAAAAAGAGAAATCAATCTAATTAACCCTTTACCTCAAGCAAGCGGCTTTGGATGCCTCTATCCCATTTGCATGGAAGCACCTTTAGACGCATCCACTCCATTCACATCAAAGCACCTTTTGATGCCTCTACTCCATTTGCATGGAAGTGCCTTTTGACACCTGTTTTAAACATCTGCCATTTTTAGTGGGTTTTCATAGCGCCACCTTCGGGGAAAACCCGTTAGATACCTCATTCATTGCTGTGAATGACCATTACGTCAGATCACATGGTTTCTATTTATACTCTGGTCAAAATCTGCTATTTTAAAGTAACTGGGTTGTATTCTCCACACTCCAAAATGGAGGTCACAGATTTCATTCAGTACTTTTCATGATTATAATCACAACTATGAAAGATTCAATAACTTAGGTAAAAGGCTCTGATACTGATTTAGGTAGCAATTAGTTTTTATATTAATTATCAAATTCAGATGACTTAGTGATGTAGACGCAGAAATTTCGAGTACGAGAAATGGCAGCTACGGTTGGTCACGCGGCTTCACTGACATGATGGTGAACAAGTTCTCTCAAGATTTTAAAGCACGTAAAAAATTCTTACATAAAAATAATTACACAGCTGTAACGATCGGACTTTACTCTTAAATTTTTTCATACATAATAGATGTGTACCAAAAATGTAAAATGGGTAACATTGCTACATGTGTATCGGAGGGCTAAAAAAGCCATACACTCTATGAGGTACAGGGTTAATAGAATTACGTTGAAAATTCACGAGCTTTAAATAAACCTGGGTACCAATATTACAAGATTTGTTAAACAGTTTAATACACCCAAATCTGTTCTTGTACAGAGAGATATACCTTGTGTGAATGACTGCAGCAGCACTCCTGGGTTTCCTAATTTTTCCAATCGTCCATGTTGTGGACCCTTGGTGATGACATACAGGATTTTGACTGTAGGTGTGTCCGAGTCAGACGCTTTGAGCTCCTGAGATGTGATCAGATTGAATACCATTGCACCACTAGTTTCCAAAAACTGCAGACCAAGGTTGGCCTCTAGGACTGGGCTGCCATGATCCACTGGAAGGATGGTGATTTCAAAGTCCTGAACAATTTATGCAGAATGATAAGAATTATCATAAAAATATCCAGAAATGCATTAAGGATATGGAATTAATTCCTCAGTTAACCTGGTATACCCATATGAAGACAGGAAGTTAATTTTTCATTTATATTGGTATACCATATAAGGGCATCAGGTTAATTCCTCAGTTACAAGGAGATTACATAGAAAGAAAATGAGGTTATGCCTCAGTAAATACTGGTACACCTGTATAAAGACATGAGGTAAATTCCTCAGTTACACTGATATATCCATTCAAGGACATTACATAGAAGGAAATGAGGTTATTTCCTCAGTAAATACTGGTATACCTGTATAAGGACTTGAGGTAAATTCCTCAGTTATACTTTATACCCATTCAATGACATCAAGTTAGTTCTTTAGTAATACTGGAATACCCCATACAAGGACATAAGTAGTGAAGTCCTCAGTTATACATGTATAAGGACATGGAGTTAATTCTTCAATTATACTGGTATACTCATATAAAATCACCTTAGTTTTGTAAGTCTTGCAGATGTTACTGAATGTTTGCTAAGTATTGCCATGCACAAGGGTTCATTTTCATCTGTTGATGTCAAAACACTTAACTAGAGCTAATTTTTAAATAAATAACTGAAAAATGTACAAATAATATCAGAATTATTTCATATTGGTCTGATAAGCTTTTCATGTACAATTTACAAGAGTTTTCACAACTGTAAGATGACTTTGCATTTGAAACCGCTCCAGTGGCCTGGTGGTTAGAGCATCCACATCGGATGCTGGAGGTTGTGGGTTCGAACCCTGGCCGAGTCATACCAAAGACTTATAAAATAAAGATGGTACAAACAGCTGCCTCACTAGGTGCTCAGCATTAAGGTTTTAGTGTTAGGTCTGGTTGGTATAGTGTCAGGATAATATAACTGGGTGGGACATGATGCTACATATCTACAGCATGATGCCCTAGTGCTAGACATCACTATAAACTGCCACACTGCAGACATAATAGCAATATGACCCCAAAAAATTAAAGCTACATTAAAAATCCAAAACACACTCACACACACTTTGCATTTGAAATGGCTTCAATTTTAATTGTAATTTTATGCCTAAGATTATTTAATATATATCCTTTTATTTTCCAAACAGCTTAAGAACACAGATTTTTATATATTCAGATTTAGACTTCTTCAATGCAGATTCACGGATTTGTTTGGGATGGGGGTTGTTGATCTTACCTGTGGACTGGTTTGTGGTGGAGCCATGCCCCCTTGTCCATCTCTCTGCATGGCAAACATATCATTTGTCCCATCTGAGACAATGAAAGAAAAATTGTCTTCCCTTGTTTCACTGCCATCATGACTGTAACTGACATGGTTTTCAAAGATATCTTTCATGGTGAAAGTTGTAATAGATGACCACTTGCTGTCATGGTAAAGTTCAATGTCACCATAGACTGGAGACTGAATGATGGTAAAAACCAGTAAATCCTCCTGAAAAGATGAGAATAATATTTATGTTTTAAATAACAAAAACTAAAACAAATTCAATATAGACTTCATGGAATACCATCATGTTTCATCTGTGATCATGTTTACATCAATCTTCTTTCACTTTTACTGCTCTGGTGGCATAGTGGTTAGAGCATCTGCCTTGGATGTGGGAGGTTGTGGGTTCGATCCCTGGCTGAGTCATACCAAAGACTTACAAAAATGGTACTAACAGCTTGCTCGCTTAGCGCTGAGCATTAAGAGGTTAGTGTTAGGACTGGTCGGCCTGGTGTCAGGATAATGTGACTGGGTGGGACATCATGCTACATGTCTGCGACATGATGCCCCAGTGCTATACATCACTATAAACTGCCACACTGCAGACATCATAGCGATATGACTGAATTTTTTTTAAAGCTACGTTAAAAATCCAAATCACACACACACTCTTTCACCTTTGGGCTTTTATTGTTCAGGATATGTGTTGTATCCTAACAGCAAAAGATTTGCATCAACTAATGTCCAATTAGATAAAAAAAATATCACAAAGTTAAATTCACCATATACAGCATTTTAAGATGGTTTCAATGTCTGAACGTACTGTTTAATTGATCCTCAGATATCCAACTTCTTGGAAATCATTTTTTCACTGTATTAAAAGCATTCAAATTTGCATATTCACTATTTTCTCTTGACATTTTTCTGCAAATGTCCTGTTTCATGAATGCTTTTAAATGTCCAGAACACATACCCACATGGGTTTTGCCTGGAGAATAGGTAGAAGTTGACCAGGTTTCCAAATTTTTCATATATGCCAGACATGTTCATTGATTGCTTAGATATTCTGACAAAATTCACTCACCATCTTAGAATGTGGTGTGCAGTTGTCAATTCAGTGATAACTATCAGCAAAACATCAAAAGAAATATTCAATGTGTGATACTTATGCAAGTTTGAAAAATTTGCATACATAACTATGAAACAATTTTTGGAACTCATGATGACATTTCTGCAGCAGGGAAAATACACTCATATTTTATTGTCTGCTAAAGCTAACAAGGCAAAAAGTACAAATATTTACAGGTTACTGCATTTGTATGGGAAAATATAAACCCTTTTTTTCTGAGTAATATTGCACAACCTTGGAAGTGAAGTATTATTCTGAAAAAATGAGTTCATATTTTCCCATACAAATACAGTAACCTTTTGATTAAATACTCATTTCATTTTCCTACTTAAGGCTTAATAATAAATGAATACACTACTTTCAAAATAAATACATAACCATAGATTCATCAATAAACAGTAACAATATAAATGTGCACATAGCACTGCCAAGCTACATTTGAACTTTGTTACATGTTTGACATTTGTTTTAAAAAATTCTCAATTTGTTCTACTTAAAATTGAAACTTAGAGTCATATTTCAAGATGTATGCACATTGAAAAACTATTCAAGTTGATCTGGAACGGATGGAATTTGTTGTTCTACTGATCCAAACCAATTCTGCTCTTCTGCTTATGTTGGATTGGATTTACTGGGTCAGTTTAGTGATGTAATGTGAATGTGATCTCAGTTGGAAATGTAGTCTAAATTATACTACAATTTGTGTATAAGGTTTTCCATGGCATGGATCATGTCATTCACATTTGCAGAACTAACAAAGAAAGGAGATTTTGAGGAAATTTAAGATGCATAAATGAAAAAGTATATTTATTATATTGTCATTCTTATCACCAGCTAAATAAGATATTTATGTTTATGCCTTGTCACTTGCATGCTCAGTGTTGGAGGTACCCTAGCTGTGACCAGTATCATACAGTGTATATCTACTATCACTAGCCTAACAATGTATCAAAATAGTTAAAAAGGGAAACTTGCAATGCATATGTTGTGTGACAGTCCATTTAGCCAGCAGATATAAAACTTTTTTGTCATCTTGGCTTATTGGCTCTGAGGCTTATAGTTTCCTACCAAAACCTTCATTTGCACTTTTTCCCCCTAAAATTTAGTGTTCTGACTGATTTGTAAAATGGTATGTCTCTGATAGATATGCAAGAGCCCTTGGCCTTAGTATGCTTTTCTAGACCCTAGAGAGCACTATTCATAGTCTGAACATTCTAATTGTAAAAAGTTATGAACATTTCTCCTAATAACTCTTTAGTGATCAGAATGGTATTTTCAATTACTGAGTCTCTCATGTTTTGTTGTTGAGATTGTGAATATCGTGTTCATTCCTTTGCTTGTTTGATAGTTTTATTTGTGAACTCACCCACATTGTTAACTTTATCATCTCTACTTTCAAATGGATGAAACAACTTGTTTAGTTTGTCCACGAACAAATCTAATAAATCACAAGCTAAAGCATGTACAAAATGAGAATAATTTATTTGTTTACAAAGTAGTTTCTAATACACTATACTATTTTTAGACACATGTGTCACACAGTATAAAAAAATATGGAAAATTACTGCATGATTATGACAATGTAAAATTAATCGAGAAAAAAAAGAGCAAATAATAAACCCTGATATAACATATCAACATTAGCTTACTGAAGGACAAAATGTTCAATTTTGAAAGATAAGCACACCTGATTAGCATATAGCACACAAAATAAAATCAACTGATTATTTTAAAAACATACCCAACCCATCCACCAATAACAATTAATTATGAGTATAAACTAAAAATTTCATGAAAAATCTTGAAGTTGTGACCATTTTAATTTGTATATGATGCATAGTGACAGTAAGCCTGGTGATTAACCTGAGTGTCCAAAATGCTATCAGTGTGATTACATAACCTATAACCTTTATTAGTGACAGTACTGGTTGATTATCAATAGGAATTAGCAAAGTTAGTGTTTAATTAGTATATGTGGACATGTTCATTTTATGCACATGTAAATATTAACAGACTATTTTTCACTTTGCTACCTTAACATATCATCACATATCTCATTTCAATTAAAAAACACATTATGCAATTACAATATTTTTTCCACTGTATTAATACTGATTGCAATAACTCCTGTCTCCCTTATTGCTATCATCACCCTTGTCTGAATGTCGTTAACCTTGAGGCCTTGAGGTCATTAGTAGTCATAGTAATAACCAATTTCACCTATATTACCATCATTATCCCTACATCAATATCAAAGGCCTAAAGTCATTAATAATCACAGCAGCTAATGTCACCTATATTACAATCAATGCCCTACCTGAGTGTCACTATCCACAGTTTTGTTAATAATTAATGTCACACACACTCACACACATATAAATGTATATATGACCATCACCACTCCTACCACCTGAGTGTCATTATTCAAGGCCTCTGGGCCATTAATAATCATGGTAATAACTGTCACTTATATTACCACCACCATTCCTATGTGTCATTATCCAAGGCCTTGAAGTCATTAACAATCCAGGTTTGGCCAACATGGGTATGTGAGAAAACTTGCAAGAACTTCCTAAGGGTTGGTGGTTCTTCCCAGAGTTTTACATGGTTCTTCTTCCACCAGTTTTACTGGTTGCCACACATAGCCTGTCATGTGCTGAAAATGGAGTTATACCACAAAAACCAAAACCAAATCTGTAATAATCAAAAAGTAACTAATGCTGCCTACCATCACCATTCCTACCTGAGTGTCATTATTCAAGGCCTGTAGGTCATTAATAATCACAAAACAAATGTCACCATTATTACCATCACCATTCCTACCTGTCCTTATTCAAGGCCTGTAGGTCATTAATAATCACATAAATAACAAATGTCACCATTATTACCATCACCATTTCTACCTGAGTGTCATTATTCAAGGCCTATAGGTCATTAATAATTAAATAAATAACAAATGTCACCATTATTACCATCACCATTCCTACCTGTCCTTATTCAAGGCCTGTAGGTCATTAATAATCACATAAATAACAAATGTCACCATTATTACCATCACCATTCCTACCTGAGTGTCATTATCTAAGGCCTTGAAGTCATAAATAATCACATAAATAACAAATGTCATCATTATTACCATCACCATTCCTACCTGAGTGTCATTATTCAAGGCCTGTAGGTCATTAATAATCACATAAATAACAAATTTCATCATTATTACCATCATCAGCCCTACCTGAGTGTCATTATCCAAGGCCTTGAGGTCAAACTCAGTGATGATCTTGCGTACTCCCTCCTGTACAGTCAATCCTCTGTTGATAACAAGGGGGATGGAGTCATCAATAGGGCTGATGTTGATGAAAAATGTCCGTGTCACCTGCATTAAACCATACAAAATGTATACAACATGTAGTTTCTTTCTGAGCCATGACATTGTAAAATAAAAGACTGGCATTAAATGAATTTAATAAATTTCATTAAATGTTACCACAGATGACAAAAATAAGAATATATGAATTATCTACATTTCTATACAAAAAAATTGAAGTTAATGTAAAGGAAAGGAGAAAAGAAATATGCAAATATACATACATACTGCACAGAAGAAATTCAATTAGGTTTAAGACAAAATTAGATAAAAAAAATGTATTCACTGGCTATGATCTGTAAATCTGACTTGACGATAAACTCACATCATTAGTTCCATCTGTTACGGTGAAAGTAAACCTGTCCATGTAAAATTCCATCTTGCTTGTGTGGACATACTGCACATTATTAGCAGCAAGATCCAACTGGGTAAACTCACTTATAGGAACACCTAAAACAACACAATACCATAAAATAAAATTATTTAAAGCCTAATTTATCAACATTACTGATCTAATTTTGCTGTCATTTTGTACTACTACTACTAATAATAATGATGATTTTATTTAAAGAAGAAGCCCATTTGTAACATTACTGTAGCTGGTACCACATATCAGGCATTCAAGACTGCAATGTTACTGTAGCCGGTATGATATATCAGGCATCCAAGACTGCAATGTTACTGTAGCCAATAGCCAATACGATATATCAGACATCCAAGACTGCAATGTTACTGTAGCCGGTATGATATATCAGGCATTCAAGACTGCAATGTTACTGTAGCCGGTATGATATATCAGGCATCCAAGACTGCAATGTTACTGTAGCCGGTATGATATATCAGGCATTCAAGACAGCAATGTTACTGTAGCCGGTATGATATATCAGGCATTCAAGACTGCAATGTTACTGTAGCCGGTATGATATATCAGGCATCCAAGACTGCAATGTTACTGTAGCCGGTATGATATATCAGGCATCCAAGACTGCAATGTTACTGTAGCCAATACGATATATCAGACATCCAAGACTGCAATGTTACTGTAGCCGGTATGATATATCAGGCATTCAAGACTGCAATGTTACTGTAGCCGGTATGATATATCAGGCATCCAAGACTGCAATGTTACTGTAGCCGGTATGATATATCAGGCATCCAAGACTGCAATGTTACTGTAGCCGGTATGATATATCAGGCATCCAAGACTGCAATGTTACTGTAGCCGATATGATATATCAGGCATTCAAGACTGCAATGTTACTGTAGCCAGTATGATATATCAGGCATCCAAGACTGCAATGTTACTGTAGCCGGTATGATATATCAGGCATTCAAGACTGCAATGTTACTGTAGCCGGTATGATATATCAGGCATCCAAGACTGCAATGTTACTGTAGCCGGTATGATATATCAGGCATCCAAGACTGCAATGTTACTGTAGCCGGTATGATATATCAGGCATCCAAGACTGCAATGTTACTGTAGCCGATACGATATATCAGGCATCCAAGACTGCAATGTTACTGAGCAAAGCACCATACTAGCTTGACTTGGTATTATTTCCCCAGAGTATAACACACAATCAACTTCTATATAAATGCCCAACCCAAATCTGCTGTCAAATGTGCTATCAGATTTAGTCTTTGCCTTTCACTGATACATATTATACAAAAATATATACAGCAAATAACAAACTTGCAACAGAACCATACAAATAATGATCATAATTAGTCTTCTGTCTACAGGTCAAGACAAGGCTGTATTTCTAACAGCACACATTTAAGTTGTCTGTCATTCTGACATCATTATGCTGAGGAGTGATGCCTACTGCCATCAGGTGCCTAGTGAAAAGTTAAAATTTACCTGCTCCCAGCACAGGGAGTCATTTGCTGGCCTATATTTCATACGTAAGAGTCTAAAATGTCTTAACGTCAACTCATTTGAATAACCTAATTCATTTTGGTCTCTGTTCATCAATATTTTCCCCATACTACTGTTATCTCCAATTTAATAACAGTTATGATGGGTCGGCAACCTATAGCACATGTGCCACAAGGTGGTACATTGAGAGGTTTTGTGTTGCATATGAAGCGCAGTCAAAAATCTCGATTTTAACAGTGTTACTTGCTTACTGGTGGCATGCACTCACTCATTTTGTAATTAATCCAGAAAAAAAAGTGGCACGCCATGTAAAATAGGTTGTAGACACCCGAGTTATGACATTAGAGATAACAGTGGGTATGGACAAAAATTGTCAAAGACTACCATCTATACTCACTTATAAGCCGAGTCCAACTGCAAACTACACAGACCCAGATCTGCACTTGCATAATGTGCCAGCAGATCTATGTCAATGCAGTTTGTTGGGAGTAATCAGTAGAACAAACAACACAGACTATGATCAGCTACCATATGATGTAATGGAAGATCAAGTCTATGTTGTTTGTAATTGGCCTTAGAAGTGAGTTAAAAGGTATCTGAATGAGGTGACATGTAATAACTACCTCGTATAAAGATTAATAATTATGCTAAGAACTTATTAAAGTTTCCATGGATACTTAATCATGAAATATAGGTCAACACTACCCCAAGTTTGAAGCAAAACAATTTATACTTTAGACAATTGATTCTGATGCAACCTGTCAGCAGGTAAAGTCAGAGACCTGGACTATTAGCTGTGTATGCAGGCAGTTGGATTAATTTCACTGAAAGATACAAAATGTAACAAAATAAGTCAAAATGATCACACATTTGGATAGCACTGCAACATAATCACATACAACATGAAACAATCAAAGAATGAAAGATACAAAAACCTGGAGCTAAAATCTTTTGTTCATTTTAGGCATGGTATAAAAATTAGAAGAGAAGGCAAAAATCAGAAACATAAGACCACAAACACCAAAATGTAAAACACAAAAAACATATTAAAAAAGTGAAACAGATTCATTTCAATATTAATGGCTATACCAGGCTGATTTGCAAACTCTAACTGTCCCAACTTTGGAGTGTAGATCACCAGGTATTTAAGGGATGCAGGTTCTGAATCATCATCAGTAAAGGAGAGATAATCTGTTGTAATCTTGGTTTTCCCACCTTCTGCTACCACAAGCTCCTTGTTGGATATTACCCTGGGCAGAAATCGGTCCTCTGTAAGATACAAAATAGGAATATATAAGTGTAACAGCAAGAAAAAAGTGTTTTTGATGCTGCTCCTAATAGGTATATAAATACCTTTTCATTTGGATGTAAAAATAGTAATCAATAGTATCTAGTCTGTACTGTAAAGCCATTTATTGCCCCACATAACATAATCTTTAAATATGAGCATAGTACTCACCCATAATAGTTATGTAGAAATCCTGGTCAATTAGGTCATTATCCTCTGGATCTGACACCTTGAACTTGAAGCGGAAATTTCCTGTTGATTCACCTGGACTATGTTTATACTTCAAATTACCTAAAAGAAATGAGAAATAAAATATATTTGGAAATAATATGTGTGACACATTTATTGCATTGTCATGTGGAAAGACAGATGTGACCCTAATGATCTTCTCCATTACATATCTATGTAATGTTTTTCCAAGTTATTGTAACTGACTTCCCTCCCCTGGTCCATTCATACAGATTACTCCATTGTAAACCAAGACTAAAAACAATTTCTGAATGTAAAAATCTTAAGTTATGACTCCTTAAGTACAGGAAGCACACTATAATCTATAAGATAACAAAGTGTGTCAGATTTTATGGCAGCCTTTGGACATACATGCCATTTGCAACTTGGTTATGATGCTGGATGTCATCTAGGGGAGATAATTATGTAACAATATTGTAATGGTGCAAAATTTTGAAGAATAGTTCTGTAGATAATTTCACAGTACATTCTTTCATGGTCAGCATGACATGTACCTATTTAGACTGATGTATTAGCTAGTCTAACAATGAACTGTTGACTACCATGGATAGAATCTGCTATGCTTGAACTAAATTATTTAAGGATCCCCTTATTTAACAGTTTAAGAACAGACAGGGGTGCAATGTTAATGTAAGGTCTTATCAGTAAAGTGTCTAGGGTTGATATGTACCATGGGAATATTTGAGGAAATTGTAGTGCATTTGAAACAAGTGCCATAAAGTGATGTTTTCCAAAACAGATTTTAAAAAATCAGACTGGGGAGAATTTTCTGACTTCCATGGGAGTGATAGAGACTTTGGTTGGTAAAGTAGTAATCCTGAATGGCTAAACTAAATGTGGGGGGTGTTCTCAGATGGAATTCAGGGTTGTAGAATAGTTCCCCTCATAGAATTAATCAGTCCAAATTTTTCTGCCAAAGCGGATAATCTTGACTCAGGGAAATAGAAAATATTTCTCTTTAACTAATCTTAAGGATGAGTGTCAGAAAGTTGAGGACATAGAAAGAGAGAGATTCAGCTACATAGAGAGGTGCAAATCTCAAATGAAGCAAAAGGTTAGTCTTAATTACATACAATGTGTTCATTGATACAAGTTTGTAATTATTGTTGAATTTATTTATTTTAAATTCATAGTTCAATTGTTCCTTGAGTTCAGAAATAACCGTGCTGTTATGATTTATGTGACACAAGAATCTCTTACAATATTTTGTTGTACGAATGAGTTCAGATTCACTTGTTTGTACATAAAAGAACTGATGTAGTAGAAGATCTCATGTATTTCTTATGATGCAAATTGTGTGAATATGTAAATTATTGGTCAATGATTTGTATCATATATGTTGAATATTGATTTTCCTATCTCTGGAAATCTATGACAATGAATCACTAATAAGCATAGTAACATAGTTAAGACAAGGAATGAAGTCGATTGAATCATGTGTAATTAAGTGTGAATTCTACTCAACTGAAAATCAAGTAACGTGTGTCAACTGATAGGTCAGTTGGTAAATTTATGGCAACAGCAGGCCACAAAAGTATCAGTGAGGGCTAATTATGCCACACTTCTCAGCTAAGAACACAGTAGTCACTAACAAGACACCAATTTATGATAACAGGATGCTTGTTTATTAGTGTGAATGTCCATAGCTAGTTCTGTTGATTTCGATAGACAATATCTGATTAAAAGAGTGTGAATATTCATTGAACACAGGAAAAGAAAACAAATTTGACTATTTAAGTTTTAAAAAAACAAGATAGTTCCATACACACTGCACAGAGAAAAGATAATGCAGACTGCATCCAGGAGGTTGATGACCCAAAGAGGCTAAAAAGGGAGAGAGAGAGAGAGAGAAGAAAAGATTTGGAAACACTGACTGATCACCAGCAGTGATTTCGCTGGAAGCACCAGGTGATGCTGTCATGCCAATCAATCAGAGTTCAATCCATCAATCAATCATACAATAAAATTTGTTCTATAAGTAATAGAATGGCTAATTGCAATTTGCATAATTTTGTAACTATACTGCTGAGAGAAAATGAATCATTCACAAGTCATGTTTGATTTCATTTGTTGATGTAGTTGACTAAATTGTTCTATTTTAAATATGGGGGCTCATGTTTTTCTTTTCTATATCTCTGCTCAGTTCTCTGTTATTCCATCCCTTAATTTCATATTTTATGTTATTAATTACTCAATCTGGGAAAAATATAACACCATTGCTGATCATCTCCTAGATAACAATAACCAAAAACCCTAAGAAGTGGAGATCTCTCACATCATCCACCACCATAAGTCACTTCCTCAGAAATGACTGCTTTAAATGACACAATGAATAATCTGAACTAAAATTAACATAAAGATGTGAATCTGTCACCACCATCAGCATCTTTCTAAGGAATGCTGAAAATTATCTGTTTATATTATTTCCAATCCCTCTAAATAGCTTTGAAGTTACTGAGCTAAAATTCAGAAAAACACTTTTTATTTTAGTACAAACATACAAGTTAAACAAGAGAAACAACTCTTTTTAAAATTCACAACAGCAACAAGAAAGGCAATCATATTCCCTTTGATAAAGAATATCAAATTTAGCTTAAATCACACCATTTCTTCTTGAAACTTAAACAGTGCTCAAAGAATTTTTTTTTAGACACAGGCCAAGGGCTGGTGACTTAAAAAAATATCACAAGCCCTGATTGAGACTCAACAAGCCTGGACTTTAATTTCCATACGCACAAAATTTCCAGTTTTTTTAATATTATTTGCCACACAACAATGCAAATGCTACAATTCAAATGTAAAATTAATGGGGAGGGGGCTGATGGTAATGCAAGTGTCAGACCAGAAGCTGGTCAGAATCAAGTTAACATGTGTCACTATGTTCTTTGCAGTATGTGCAAAAAATGAATTGCCTCTCCCCATCTAATCGTGTTTGTTGTTGCTGGCATGATTCACAAAGTAAAACTCCATTCTGAAATTTCACTGTTCACTTTTGTTGGGCTTTGCTGATACTATCAATAGCTAATTGCTCCCTAAATTGGCTTAAAAAATGAACTGCACTTTAACATGATTCTGACAAATGAAATGATCATGCTTTTATAAAATCCAACTTCAAAGAAACGTTGCCCCTTTTCAAAAACTTGTCAAAAACCTGTCAGCCTATAAAATATATATGCTCAAACATTTTCATTCAAAGCAATGATATGCAATAAATTTTGTTCTCCTACAACATGCATCAAGCACCTCTTTGATTTACTTACATTGGGTTGTTCCATGTCCTGATTGTACTTATGTAAATTAGCACAATGGACTCACCCATTACAGTCTTCAAATATTTCTCACTAGCTATTGTCAGCCAATTAACATGTAAAATGGTGGACTATACCTGACCTCTTTGCCTTTTAATTACCACTATTTAAACTGCCCAAAGGATAGTATCATTCTGATATGCCATCTTGAGAAGTAAAGTCTTACTTTTTTATTGGCAATGACGCATACAAAGCAAACCGTGAGAAAGTCAACCAGACCCAAGAAGTGAAGATGAAACATGAAACTAGAATGACGTTTTGAAAGAGACAAAAGAAAAACTTTACAAATATACAGGATACAAATTTACAATCTAACAAGAGGAAAAATATTCTGGAACAATTGGAAATAACTCAGCATGAGTGGCACACACTGCATGAGCAAGATGGCATCAAATAAGGAACTTCCCAAACTAGCAAAATATTTTGATACCAATAGAGTTGAGACAGAAAATGGAGACTTTATTGAATGCAAGTATAAAGAAGGCACACAAGAGATAAATGTTTCCATGATACCTTTAGAAAATAGCCCCAGCTGTTCGAGGATATTAGTAGCACTACAGATATACAATATGGACTTCAGTAACTTAGCAGACTCCTTAAATAGGAAAAGTTTTAAAGGATGGATCTTAAGACTGAAGGGGAACAAGCCCATACTACCTTATGGAGAAATGGAGATCACTGGGGAAAAGCTACTAATAAAATAACCAGAACCCAAACGAAGAAATATCAAAAAGAAAACAATGGAATTACATCTATTCAAAATACCCATGGAGATTCCCCTTAAGGCAACAGTTAAACAATCTGAGGAAAAACTGAAAATTAAAGTAAAAAAGGCAAGTATGTATTTTATCCCTATGATTTCCATCAAGAACGGAACAAGGCTTTTAGAAATAGAAAAGAAAGATGTATCGAAGATTAAACCAGCATTCTTCCTCCATGGTTTCTTAATAAAATCATGGTACAAGGGCTGTATATATCATTGGAAATGTAATAGATGTGGAACCACTGGACACACACCACACAATTGTCTGACTAACAAAGAAGGAATACAGCAAGAAGCCTCTGGAAAGATAAGACAGCCAAATCAATGACAAAGGGATCAAAACAAACAACAGCACCACCAAACACAACCAAAAAACCAGATAGAACTTCAGAATATCCAGCCTCAGAAGGAAACAAGGACAAAAACTAATTGTAAAGAAGTAATAAATGCAAAAACAAAACAGACACAAATACAAGAAGAAGGAAGAATACTAATGGTACAAGAAGTAATAAAAGAGGTTTCAATAGCAACAAAAGTACAGGGAAGGTGAAGTAGAACACCATCACCAACAATAGCAGCACCAATGACAACACCAAAAACAAGAATAGAAAAACCATAGAGGCAATGGAGTAGGAATTAAATAATACACCATTACCAACAACATCAACAAAAACAACAACACCACAAATAAGAAGAGAATACTATACAAGAACAGTATTACAGATGATCGAGAAACCCTAAGCCAATGTCAAGAACAAACAAGAACAATGAACCGAAACAACTACACAAAAACACTCAAACGACAAGAATACCACAAATAAACAGAAAAGAAACAGAGAACATAACACCTAAGGGAAGAAAAGAAGAGAGGAGAAAAGAAAAACAGAGGAAAAGGGAGAAAAGATGATGTAGAAGACTAGAAGATGAGGAGGCGATGGAGAAATACTTTCTTGAAATGGATGAATATCTAGAATATATAATAAAAAAAAATATACTATATAAAAATAAAATCTATAAATATTCTATATCAAATTATTTTAAAATTAGAATTAACAAAAAATACAAGTATAGCAATGCATATAATAACTGTACACCAAATGATACAATTAAGCTTTGGCAACATCACAGTTAGGGCAGGGGGGACTCCTGTACTGTCTGAAAAGATCAAATAAGGGAGACCACACAACCCCCCCCACCCAAGAGGATAGTTTTACATCAGCTCCAATCATGTCTGTTTACTATTTATATATGCTACATGTAATAGGCATATACAGAAAGTGGTGGGGTTTTTTTCTTTCTATTTTTGATGATTACTGAAAATTGTGTTTTCTTGAAACATGACCATGTCAAGGGGTTTGGGAGAACAAAATCATGTTTTAGCAAGAAATGCAATGTTACAATTTGATTAAAATCAGATCACCACTTCATGTCAGACAATGGCAATCTGATTTTAATCAAATTGCACCATGTTATGTCAGGTATGTCAACATCTTATAAATACACTTCCGCATTTAATTGTGCCATCAAAGTTTCATGGACAAATTTGATATTTTTACCTCTTTTAGAATACAGGATGGGCCTGACCTGAAATTAAAAGGGGCTCCGGGAATTGGGCTATCAGAAGTTTTGAGCACTGTTTAACTAAAGACAAGATTATCTACATAAAAATGTTGGTGGACCAAATGATTGAGTGCATGTCTGAGCAAGGGTAACACATCATCTGCCATACAATATGAAGGATGTTACTATAACAATAAATGACTTTAATCAAAAGTTGAAAGGTTCTATCCACACCTCAAATTTTTTGTCACTCTTCATTGCTGATCTCTGTCTGTTTTAAGGTTTTATGAGGGCAAGTTATAGACAGTGTCAACCAGAGACCCATTCTTGAATAACTTACCATTGTTGATATCTGTTTGTGTGAAGGTTTTATATCGGCCAGTTCTAGACAGCTTAACCAGTGACCCATTCCTGTGTAACTCCAAAATCCCGACTGGGGGATCCTGGGTAATAGTATAGAGAAGTTTGGCATCATCTGAATCCAGATCAGTAGACTTCAAATCCTGGGACTTTATAGCTGTCACAGAGCCTGTAAGTTCATATGAATGTTTAAATTACCAAGGTATACATAAAAAGGAATTTGTTGTCTATATCTTGATATATGTCATTTTCATTTTTATGGACATACAGGTAAAACCCATTATAACATGATTCGTTATAACATGATTCCACTTATAATGCAATGGCAAATGGCAGCATGGATCCCATTTTTTAATTTAAGGTGACCTTACTTTTCAACATCCTAAATACATGCTCTCGGAAAAGCCAATTATTCATATCCCTAGCAGATTTTAATCCCAGCACTGCGTTGGATGTTGCCTTAACTTCTAAGATTTCTAAAACATATTGTGATATATGATCAAGAGGTTAGTTAAAAATGATGACATTGAAGATATGAGATATGCACATGGTAGCATTCATATAACAAATAACATGTACAAGCCATACCAATATATATATGAATAAATATAGATAATAATGCTTGTATGTATGTGCAAACACACACACACACACACACACTATATCAGACACTAGTCAAATAATACTTTTTGTCAGTCCAGATAAATTGTGAGCTATTCAAATTTGTACAATTTTCCTGAATATTGTCTGGAAATTATTATCTTATTTTTTATTGTCATTATTGTGTATTGATGAGACCAGCAAGAACAATACCTAAGTAGGTAATCCAGGTTTCACTTCATCCTTGCTTGCCAAACATACACATGATAATGATTCAATGTTCTTTTACAAATAAAGAATTCTTGTTATCTTTCTTGTGTTTGTTTTCTTTTTTTTTGTAAAACTATGACAGTCTGTTCAATGTCTACATGTTGTTTGTAAAACTATGACAGTCTGTTCACTGCGTACATGTTGTTTGTAAAACTATGACAGTCTGTTCAATGTCTACATGTTGTTTGTAAAACTATGACAGTCTGTTCAATGTCTACATGTTGTGATGTTTGTGACAAATCTGGGTGGAAACATTGTCTATGAACATGACCCAGTTAACATTGATATTTATTCATAACACAAAGGTTGTCTCCAAAAATCTAAAAGATAATCCATATTGTCTTCAAAAAGGCTTGAAAACTCTAAATATTGTGATCATTGCCCTATATATGTAATGAATCCAAATCACTTAGACTGGTTCAGGAATTCAATTGAAGAAGACAGTTATAAGAACTCCAATCATAGGTATAAAGACTGAACCAAGTGCATCAATAATGAGCTTACCATGGGGAAAATTGTAAGCTATTAAAATAATATTGGGAGTACAAGAAGAAGTTATAAATGTCATTCATTAATTCTGCCAATTTTCTCAAGCTGAAAGGATGGTTTTCCTTCATCATTACATTTAATAAGCTCAAAGTTCACTTTGTTTTGGGATCTGCATGATAATGAGTTGTGGAGCAAGTCAGCTGTTTTATATTGATGCCTATCGATAACACCTTCAGGTAATCCACCTTATAATTATGATAACTGGTAAGGATTGAATATTTAATCATCTCTTTTTGAGTACAGGTTTTTTTATTAAAAATCTTGGCATCCAGATCATTTTTGTCCTATTTAGAATTATTACAAATATGGAATATATGGTGTCCAGAGTAAAAATACTGCAGCGATGCTAACTTGGTCATAAAATGAAGATTCCATTTTGATTTAATATTCTTCTGAATTAGTTTCTTCTAGTCGGAATAACCGAGATGTAGTGATCCCAATTATAGAACAAAGATAATTCACAATTTCATCTTCCCAAGGGCTGTCTCTAATACCTCTTTAACAGCTAAACGAATGAGGACAGATGCAATATTCCGATTGTGTATAAATCATATCACACATAAATTTAACTCCAGGTACTCAAATATCTCTTTAAATTATTGGTTCATGGAAGGCATCTTATTGTTTTCAATGAAGAATCATTGTACGTTGGGTCTTTACATCCACAGCATGTAGAAACCCCAAAATTAAAAACAAATTGGTACCCCATGAAACTTAGTTAATTCACAGTATCTGACGGGCAATAATGACCAACTGAATAGCCTGAATGACCAACCTGCCTGGACCCTGAGTCCCCTGTTGATCATCACTCTTGGAGTCTCATCATTGACCATGCCGATGATAACACTGACAGTTTTGGTGTCCTCAAAATCTGAGTCAGTCACATGGAGGGTAAAGGAATCTGTTGTTACCTCACTGTTGTCATGTTCGTACACTATCAGCTCGTTCAGAATATCCTACCAGGTGGAAAGTACATTACCCCATTCAATGAAATATACTACAAAAATATATGTATTATGACTGCTGTGATTTAAATTGATATATTTACATTTACATGTTTCACTAGAGTAACAAGTTCACATGAACACAACCACATACTTAATTACAATGATACAGTATACTAATTTGACTCTTTTTAAAATCTGAATCCAATAGCAAGTATGGATAACTGGATTATATTTACTTATAAGTGGGTTTGAAAGGTAAATTGTGCATACAGTTATCAAAGGTATGTGGATATAAAAGATAAATTGGACATGTATATATAAAAGATAAGTTGTACATGTAGATGTAAAAGGTAAATTGTATACATATTTTGCATACATATATTTGCATTTAGTGTATGTGTATGTCCAGAAACTACATGTATTAAGAGCAAATA
Source organism: Sinohyriopsis cumingii (assembly GCA_028554795.2). Classification (NCBI taxonomy): domain Eukaryota; kingdom Metazoa; phylum Mollusca; class Bivalvia; order Unionida; family Unionidae; genus Sinohyriopsis; species Sinohyriopsis cumingii. The sequence continues at coordinate 94,909,870 of CM068826.1, forward strand.
CCAAAGACTGAGGGTTTTATAAAACTGTTTACATGTATTAGGTACGAAATCATAAGTTGCATGAGGCGTTTATATTCCAAGATCTTTTTGCAACCAGTGAATTATTCATTGACATAGTATCATAAATTTCATTTATAATAAACAAGCATTTCAGATTCTTTTTATTGTACAATGTAAAGGACTTTATGTTATGATATGCTATGAACTTTATATTACTAAATCATAAGGACTTCTCTATGTTACAAGTGTTATGGACTTCATGTTATTACATGCTAATGATGTTACTAAATGTTATGGACTTTATGCTAGTAAATTTCATGGACTTGATGTTATTAAATGATGGTCCTATGCTGTGTTGCTGCTCAAAACAATGTGATGGATGTTTTCGTTAATGAATGATGCTTCCATTTTGTATTGCTAAGTGTAATGTGACAGTGTGGTATAACTTTTTATGGACTTCATGTTATTAAATGACATTTTGTTATTTTTATGTTGTGCTGCTAAATGATATGTGACAGTGTGATATAAAAGTTTTGATTTGATGTCTAATGCTAGTCATTGTGAACACTGTGTGATAAAAAGACACAACATCTTTCCTAAGGCAAGAGTCCAACAAGTAACTATGCCAACCCCACCCTTACATATCAGAAGAAAGCTAGACCTAAATTTGGTCTGTTCTTAGGTACCATCCAAAAATTTTATATGTAAACAGATTGGTAAGTCACAGTCAATTTAGTCCAGACTATCCTGGAATCCTACCCAAAATTTGGTTCAGGCCGGATTCTGTTTCTAAAGGGCTTGCTGTAGCACTTGTGTAGGTGTGTTATCCATCATGGTGGTTTGGTTCCAACCAAATTTATTATATGCAAACAGTACTGGTGCCCCATAGGGTATGAAATGAAACATAGCTTACCAAAATTATTCGATCCAGACCTAATTTCGTCTAGACTTTTTTTTTTAATGGATCCCTATGTCTTGCTGCGATTATTCAATTTTCAAAACCTAATCACAAAATCTCATGTTACTGGCAAGGACAACAATGCTGTAGACTCCAATGTGTATATTTGCTACTGTAGGTTTGGCCATGCAATTTATATGTCCATGACTGGGGTTTAACACATCAGCAGAATACTCTCTGATTAAAAGTGAAGTTCTAAATGTTAAAAAACCCCAAATTGAAACCATTTTAGGAAATAAAATTTGCCAAATAAATGTAATCATGATGTACCAATGATAAAAGGTAAGCTGTTAAAATTCTGTATGATGTATATGAAATGAAAACTAAAGGTAAAAAAAGTCAACCCAACCCCCTCAAAGGGTCATAAATTGCTATAAATAAGCTGTATTAATTCAAGAACTCCATGATTTTCTCAGGTGGAACATCAAAAAGTTCCTTAATTGAGTTTAAGTCACTAGATGAACATAGACATGACATGGAAGGTTGTGCACGCTTACCCTGTATGTGAAAGTGGAACCTTTAGTCAGTAAAGTTGCATCAGGTATATTTTGATCTATGAAGTCTTTCCTCCTCAAATGTCCTACATATAGAAAATACACATCCATTTTATTAAAGAACTTGACATAGGATCCTATAAAATAGTGACATACTTTATTTTATGCAATAACCAGTCTAGTAGTCCAAGAACATTTCTTACATTACATACACCATCTTTGATTCATACATTACAGTGAAGTATGCAGACAAAAATGAAATACAAGCCAATGAAAACTTTATAAATTTTAAGCTTGACAAGGGATGAATTTTCTTTAGCAATACTTGTGACTCTTTACCATCTGAAGATGAAGTATAAGTACAACTAATATAACGGTGCAGCCTTAGCTCAAAATGTTCACAATTTTGTGAGAAGAAACTGCAAAAAAGTGAGAGATAGAGAAATAAACAAGTCCAGCTGCTGTGTCTAGGTGTATTATACGTCAATATTTTTTAGCAATCATGAAGTTTATTTTAATTTTGCAAGGAAACTAAATTTGCAAGCTTGTATTCTATAAAATGTACATGATTCAATTTTAGAAATCAGTAAAAAGTAAAATTCTGTAACTAATATAGTGAATCCGATAACTACGCTTATGTACAATGGTTTACATGACACTTCCTGCATTAAGTCAATAGAAAGACTGCTGACCATGCATAGGAGCTGTCCTTAGAGTAAGGGTCAAATCCTCAGGATGGCTATCTATGTCCAAGATGTAAATTGAGGCATTTGTCACCGTGACTGCACGTCCCTCACGTGCAAACACTTGCTCTGTCACCATCAGTGGTGGTTCATCATTGATCACCTAACAAGGAAAGAAAGTAATAACTTACAACCTGTGAAAAACAAAAAATAATACAGTCAAAACTAGCCTAATGACCATCACTGTTTTAATACAGTCAAAATTAGCCTAATGACCATCACTGTTTTAATAGAGTCAAACTTAGCCTAATGACCACCACTGTTTAAAGATCACTGCTAAAATTACCCAAAAGGTAAAGAACCAAAGTAGACATAACAAACTTCATTATTAGGACCAGCCCAGTAATAAGACCACTATTCAAAACTCCAATAAGTGGTCTTACTAGTGAGGTTTGAATGTACTTGGAATTGGTTTTAGTTTATTTTCTTGTTACAATCCATTTTAAAGTTTCTGCAAAACTGAGATTTCACTGCTGCATTAATGGCAAAGAAAGTCATTTCTATTTTCAAATATGAGTCATTGTTTGTAGGTTAAATGTGTGGTTTGCACCAACCACAACCCCCACAAAACTTGATACTTTGTGACAGTAACCATGAAACTTTAGACTCTCTGATAGTAACCATGAAACTATATACTCTATGACAGTAACCATGAAACTATACACTCTTTGACAGTAACCATGAAATTATATGCTCTGTGACAATAACCATGAAACTTTTTACTCTGTGACAGCGACCATGAAACTATATACTCTGTAACAGTAACCATGAAACTATACACTCTGTGACAGTAACTATAAAACATTATACTCTGTAACTGTGGCCTTGAAACTATACACTCTGTGACAGTAATCATGAAACTATATGCTCTGTGACAGTAACCATGAAACTTTTAACTATGTGACAGTAACCACGAAACTATATACTGTGTGACAGTAACCATGAAACTATATACTCTGTGACAGTAACCATGAAACTATATACTCTGTGACAGTAACCATGAAACATTTATACTCTGTGACAGTAACCATGAAACATTTATACTCTGTGACAGTAACCATGAAACTATATACTCTGTGACAGTAACAATGAAACTATATACTCTGTGACTGTAACCATGAAATGTTATACTCTGTGACAGTAACTATGAAACTTTATACTCTGGACAGTAACCATGAAACCTTATACTCTGTAACAGGAACCATGACCCCAAAACTTGATACTTTGTGAGTAAGAATTCATTGTCCTTTAATAACTGTCAAAGGGACAATGAGAGCCGTAATATGCAATGCAACCTTATCCACTCAAATAAAATGAAATCAGATTGTCATTCTTATTATATCCCCACTTCTGTAATGACGGTGTGGCTTCAAGAAAAGGACAGATCTCTCACACAGTTGACTACATGCAAACCAACAATTTGTTCATGGAACTAAGTTATCCCTTCTGCCATGAAAAGGTGGCTTCATAAGATGGCTGACTCTAACATAGTAAACAAAAAGGTGGCTTCAAATGAGGGCCAACTCTTACATGGTGGAGAACATGGTGACTTCAAATGTGGGCTGATTCTTACACGTTGGACAACATGGTGACTTCAAACAAGGGCTAACTCATATGGTGGACAACATGTTACTTCATAAGAGGACTGGTCTCTCACATAGTGGATAACATGTTGACTTCATTAGACGGCTGATCTCTCACATAATGGATAACATGGTGACTTCATAAGAAGGCTGATCTCTCACATAGTGGATAACATGGTGACTTCATTAGAGGGCTGATCTCTCACATAATGGATAACATGGTGACTTCATAAGAGGGCTGATCTCTCACATAATGGATAACATGGTGACTTCATAAGAGGACTGATCTCTCACATAATGGATAACATGGTGACTTCATAAGAGGACTGATTTCTCACATAGTGGATAACATGGTGACTTCATAAGAGGGCTGACTCCTACATGGTGGACAACATGTCAACATCATAAGAGGGCTGCTCTCTCTCATGCACTGGATAACAAGATGATATTTTGGTGGCTTCAAAAGATAGCTGATTTCTCATGTGGTAGTTCATAAGACAGCTGATTTCTCACATGGTAAACAACATGGTGACTTTGTAAGAAGGCTGATCTCTGACACAGTATGCAAAATTGTCGACACTGTAAGAGGGCAGACCTCTCATAAGGTAGACAACATGGTGGTTTCATAAAGGAGATTATCTTTCATATGGTGGACAACAAAGTTACTAGAAATATGTTTAAGGAACATGAATACCTCCTTTAATATCCACCTGAAAAATTGACTAAACAAAAAAAAAATGAACTGGATGGACAGGTACAAGGAAACTTTTTATAATAATATACTTGCCAGGTTATATTCATAATTATCTGCAGAAACCTGACCCTTTGGTAACAAAACTGTTTGAGCACAGGATTGAACTCATGCTCCAAATTCCAAACATTTGAGCTTCTATAACTTCCCTCCAAGAAAGGTTGTTGTTGTTATTTTAGTTGTTTTGGGGGGTTTAAGACTATAATACATGGCAACCAGTATAATTGATGGAGGAAGAACCTGGAGAAAAAAAAACTTTCAGAACCAGTGACCCACAGGAAGCTACTGGCAGTTTTCTCACATATCTACATTGGCCCAAGTCTAAGAAGCATAAGAATCACTGTAATTTTGGACTTATCTAATTTTGTTGCCTCTATATGCACATCTTACCCAATGGTATTGAGAGAGAGAGAGAGATCTGAATATGGTTTTATAATTTTGAGGTTTCAAGCCCAAGTTCAAATTATTGTATTTCAACATTTTCATGACCATTGTGCCTGGTCTTGTACTCAGGCAATTTTATGCCTATGTGACCTGGTCTTGTACTCAATTTCATGACCATGTGGCTTGGTCTTTGTACTCAGACAATTTCATAACTATGGGACTAAGGTCTGGTCTTTTACTCAGTTTCATGACCATGGGGCCTGGTCTTGTACTCAGACAGTTTTATGTCTATGTGGCCTGGTCTTGTACTCAGTTTTATGCCTACATGGCCTGGTCTTGTACTCAATTTCATGACCATGGGCCTGGTCTTTGTACTCAGTTTCATAACTATGGGACCTAGGCCTGGTCTTATACTCAGTTTCATGATTATGGGGTCTGGTCTTCTACTCACACAGTGACTACAAGGCCTAGGCCTGGGCCTGGTCTTGTTCTCTGACTCATGCCTATGGGGCTTGGTCTTGTACTCACAGTGACTATGGGGCATGGGCTTGGTCTTGTGCTCTGAGTGCCTCATGCCTATTGGACCTGGTCTTGTACTCAGTGACTATGTGCTCTGTGCTCTGACTGTCTCATGACTGTCAGCGTCATCTTGTACTCATCAGACAGTAACTATGAAATCTGGGCCTGGTCTTGTGCTCTGATGACTACAGAATCTGGTCTTGTGTTCCAACAGTTTTAATGCTGTGGGACCTGGTCTAGTGTTTTGACAGTTTCATGACTATGTGACTGATTTCTGAATGAAATGCATTTCTATGAACTACTTACTACACATCTAAATTCTGGTGGGGAAATTTCAATGCAAAACATTTCATCTCTTTAAAAATGTAGGTCTAACTCATCCAGACAGAAAGAACTATGCAATTATAAGGACTGAATTGCTTTATATGGAAATGCTTTTACCTGAATGGTGATATTAAATCTGTATGTTGGTGACTTATTTGTTCCATCAAAAACATGAAACAAAAAGCCATCCTCAACTGGTTCTTTGAATTTGTGGTCATTCTGCTCATACACAATATGACCAGTCAACAGGTCCTCATGAGGAAACGAGTTCACCAGTCTGGATTGCAGCATCTGAGATCCTTTAGCTGTATGTAGAGAATGAAAACAAAATCTATTTTCAAAGGAAATATAAATATTATCCTTGATAAAAGGTACAGTTTAATGCCTTCCTTCATGATTATTTTGCAGGCGTCCTAAACATCTATTCTTCAGTCTACAGTGAATATCAATACACTCTATTTACATGTAACCTGTGCTTGAAATATATATTAGAGCTGTTCCAGAAATAAATGCTGGGGTTTGTCAACATAAAACTCTTAGAAGACTTTACATTACCCAACCACCACCACAACCACCACTATTTAATTTATTCTATTAAATTAATCACCTTCCAATCTCACCCTTAACATCCAAAACATTTAATTCCAGAAAATATTTGGCAACATTTTAAAAATTGTTTTAACAGCTTGTGTTATCTAAATATTTTACTGGAAACATGGAAAGGAGTATTTCATTTAGTACTTCTAAGGATAACTCAATTTTCTCAGTTTGCAACTTCAGCTTCAGTAACAGATGTGGATATGGAATTAAAAGATTGAAAACAAAGTTTTCATTTTCTATGATACATTTTTCATCTGTATAGCTTTTGACAAAGAAAAAAGAAACTACCTGGTGCAGTGTCCTTGACAACACCAAAGCTGGGTTGTGTCTCCATGACAATGATTATTTTGTCTTGTAGTGTATCCACATCTGTAACAATGATGTCACTTCCTGTCAAGATTACCTCTTCACCTTCCTCCACCTGAAACAATAACAAAATAATATATTTAGAGCATTTCAATTATTATATGAATGATATTTATCTGCGAATTGGAAACAGAAATGAACAATTATGTTCTGATTTAAATTAATAAAGTTTACTAGTTCTTCAAATGGGTCAAATCCTGGCATCAGCTTTGCATTCATGAACAAGACAGATTAGGTTTTATATCAGAATGTTATAATAGTATTTACTGGGGTGTCATTAGATTTCATCTCAGAATGCTATAATAGTATTTATTGGGGTGTCATTCTATTTCATATCAGATCGCTATGATAGTATTTATTGGGGTGTCATTCTATTTCATATCAGAATGCTATAATAGTATTTATTGGGGTGTCATTCTATTTCATATCAGAATGCTATAATAGTATTTATTGGGGTGTCATTCTATTTCATATCAGAATGCTATAATAGTATTTATTGGGGTGTCATTCTATTTCATATCAGAATGCTATGATAGTATTTATTGGGGTGTCATTCTATTTCATATCAGAATGCTATAATAGTATTTATTGGGGTGTCATTCTATTTCATATCAGAATGCTATAATAGTATTTATTGGGGTGTCATTCTATTTCATATCAGAATGCTATAATAGTATTTATTGGGGTGTCATTCTATTTCATATCAGAATGCTATAATAGTATTTATTGGGGTGTCATTCTATTTCATATCAGAATGCTATAATAGTATTTATTGGGGTGTCATTCTATTTCATATCAGAATGCTATAATAGTATTTATTGGGGTGTCATTCTATTTCATATCAGAATGCTAAAATAGTATTTATTGGGGTGTCATTAGATTTCATATCAGAATGCTATAATAGTCTTTATTGAGGTGGCATTAGATTTCATATCAGAATGATATAATAGTATTTATTGAGGTGGCATTAGATTTCATATCAGAATGTTATAATAGTCTTTATTGAGGTGTCATTAGATTTCATATCAGAATGATATAATAGTATTTATTGGGGTGTCATTAGATTTCATATCAGAATGCTATAATAGTCTTTATTGAGGTGGCATTAGATTTCATATCAGAATGTTATAATACTTGACTTTATTGAGGTGTCATTAGATTTCATAGCAGAATGTTATAATAGTCTTTATTGAGGTGTCATTAGATTTCATATCAGAATGATAAAATAGTGTTTATTGAGGTGTCATTAGATTTCATATCAGAATGTTATAATAGTCTTTACTGAGGTGTCATTAGATTTCATATTAGAATGCTATAATAGTATTTATTGAGGTGCCATTAGATTTCATATCAAAATGTTATAACAGTGTTTGTTGGGGTGTCATTATATTTCATATTGGAATGTTGTAATAGTATTTATTGAGGTGTCATTAGATTTCATATTAGAATGCTATAATAGTATTTACTGAGGTGCCATTAGATTTCGTATCAAAATGTTATAACAGTGTTTGTTGGGGTGTCATTATATTTCATATTAGAATGTTATAATAGTCTTTATTGAGGTGTCATTATATTTCATATTAGAATGCTATAATAGTATTTATTGAGGTGGCATTAGATTTCATATTAGAATGCTATACTAGTCTTTACTGAGGTGTCATTAGATTTCATATCAGAATGATAAAATAGTGTTTATTGAGGTCTCATTAGATTTCATATTAGAATGCTATAATAGTATTTATTGAGGTGGCATTAGATTTCATATCAGAATGCTATAATAGTATTTATTGGGGTGTTATTAGATTTCATATTAGAATGCTATAATAGTATTTATTGAGGTGTCATTAGATTTCATATTAGAATGCTATAATAGTATTTATTGAGGTGTCATTAGATTTCATATCAGAATGCTATAATAGTATTTATTGGGGTGTTATTAGATTAATATCAGAATGTTATAATAGTATTTATTGAGATGTCATTAGATTTCATATCAGAATGCTATAACATTATTTATTGAGGTGTCAGAACATTAGCAAGATTGGAAATAACATTTATAAAAATCATTCTCAGCTATAAAAAATATAAATATTATCTGATATCCACACTCTGGGTCATTCCTTCACAGTTTGCATTTCTTCATTTGTGACAAGTAGTTAAGACTGAATGAACCTGCCACATTTTAGTAAACATTAAGGTTTGACTTTTTACTCACAAGCACTTTGGGCCCCACTCTGACCCTAGGGGGTTGATTATCAACTGGCTCTATCAAAACAGTGAAGACCTGGTTAGGAAGCAAATTGTTACTGCTGTCTGTAACATTGAATATCAGAATCTCAGTTACAGATTTCTGACCAATCTCCTTGTCAGAATGGTAGCTGGAAAGAATACAAAGTTATCAGTGAATGGTGCATTGCAAAATGACTCATGCTCAAAAAAGAATACAAATCCATGAAAACTGGGCCTAAAAAGATGAAACTTTTATTTAACACACATCTGCATGTGTGCGTGTGTGATCTGGATTTGTAATGTAGCTTTAAAAAAAATCAGTCACATCGCTACAATGTCTGCAGTGTGACAGTTTATAGTGATGTCTAGCACTGGAGCATCATGCCACAGACATGTAGCATGATGTCCCACCCAGTCACATTATCCTGACACCAGTCCAACCAGTCCTAACACTAAACTCTTAAAGCTGAGCGCCAAGCGAGGCAGCTGTTAGTACCATTTTTGTAAGTCTCTGGTATGACTCGGCCGGGGATCGAACCCACGACCTCCCGCATCCGAGGCGGACGCTCTAACCACTAGGCCACCGAAGTGGTCAACAATTTTGAAAATTTGAGAGAAAACCAAATTCTATGTAATAACTTTTTTTCCAAATTTAAAAATATATATTGTTTTGTGCAAAGTAAAATTAAATTCAACATAAAGACTAATTTTCTCCAAACTAATATTCTAAATATTATTTCTCAACATATCATATTTAAGTTCTGTACACTTTCCCAAAAAATTAGACATCAACATTTGTTATGAAAAAGGATGCTATATTATTTAGTCTATCATTAATTTGAAAAGATTTTATGTCTCAAATGTGCTAAAATGCAATAAATTTGTATGAATGTAATAATTTTAAAATACTATGATGATTAACATTAGTTCACTTGAAATATATACATGAAGTCTGTACTAAAGTTCACACACAGTTATAGATCTAAGCTTGTACCTAATAGAACCATTATTGATATCAGCCTGGGTGAATCTTTCATTAATCCTCAGTTCTCTACCCTGGTAGGTCACCTGACCATGTGTTGGCTGCAGACTTAGATGGATAGTAATTTTATCATCGGCACTGTCGCTGTCAACAAATGCAAGGTGCTCTCGCTTTATCACAGCTACTTCTCCTGATGCATAAAGGAAAAAAAGGTTTGAATATTTGATTGTACAAGGCAAAAGCTACCCCACACATTAAAATGACCTCTAATAAATGAATGGTACTCTCACTTTATCACAGCTACTTCTCCTGATGCATTGAGAAAAAAAGGTTTGTATCTTTCACTGTACAAGGCAAAAGCTACCCCACACATTAAAATTACCTCTATTAAATTAATGGTACTCTCACTTTATCACAGCTACTTCTCCTGATGCATTGAGGAAAAAAAAAGGTTTGGATCTTTCATTGTACAAGGCAAAAGCTACCCCACACATTGATATGACCTCTAATAAATACATGGTGCTCTTTCTTTATCACAGTTGCTGCTCCTGATGTAAAGAGAAACAAATCTTATAAAGCAAAAACTGCCACATGTTAAGCTGACCCCTAACAAACAAAGAAATCTGAATATGCTAGTTCAAGCATTGTTAAGTTTGTTGTGTAAAGAATAAGAAATATCCAATAAAAGAGATTCCTTTACAAAATCTTAAAATACAAGCTCCTGACAACTTTCCAATTTCAAAAACATGAAAGAGGCAGTAAGAGGGACTGCATAGACTTAGTCAAGATGACTTGTACTGTCTGACTTAGTTATTAGTCTGGGATTGCAAAATAACTATCAGTTAGTATTTTATTGACTCTAAGATGCATTATTTATAAACTTTATACTAAAAAGAGGAAATTAAATTAAATATGTATATATTTTGATTTCTCTACAAAATGTCAAGCATATTATATTATATTATATTATATTATATTATATTATATTATATTATATATGGATATGTTTACTGTTGTACACATTTTGATACATTTGCAGCAGAAATGGATGATTTAATTTTTTTAATGGATTAATGGGCCAAGGTAAACATGTTTAATATTTTATTGAAAGACTAGATGAGTAAATGTCAGTAAAAAAAATAAGTTGTGCATAAAGAAATATACATTAATTCTGCGTTTCTGTAAGATAAAAATGAAAAGAATGTAAAATTTAGGTACACTGCAAAATTTACCAATTAATATAATTTCTCCCTCCAAGAAGTGAAACAAGCCTGATATCACCTACCTGACATACATAAATTAATAGTCGACAATTTGACTAAGTAAGTTTACACAATAATTTGATAACATGACCTATGAAAACTGTCTCCAAAACTTTATATCATGTTGACATTACCTACTTTACTGTAGCCTTATTTAAAAAAGTTTCATCAATAAAAGTTTAAATTACATGCATAATATCTGTAATCAAAGTCGTCCAAGATCTTTAAAAGCTTAAATTACATGCATAGTATCTGTAATCAAAGTCGTCCAAGATCTTTAAAAGCTTAAATTACATGCATAATATCTGTAATCAAAGTTGTCCAAGATCTTTAAAAGTTAAGTTAACAGATGAAGCTTTACTTTCTGGTCAAAAGACTTACATGTCACATGAAATGAAATAATAGTTTACAGGATTTGTATTAGACCATGTTTTTTTAACTCTAGGTAATTCATTTGGAAGTGTTTCAGAAGAAAAGCATATTGGGGTATTTTTTTATTAATAGTTAGTAACTGAAAATAATTAATGAGTAATGACACTGAATAAATGAAATGCCATAATCCACAATATATGACACAGCAAATAAATTACAATGTTCCAGTCACTTAGCAAGGCAATACTAGTAACTGTCAAATAATATTCCACCAAAAATATAAAACTTGCTTTAAAATATTTAAGAATTTAAAGTATGTCAATTTTTTAGAATTAATTATCTGCAAATTTTATAAACATCGACATGGTTTTACAAGAAATATGTTCTTATTGGAGCCAAATCAGTAGCAGAAAGAAACACAGAAACTTCCAAACAAACATTTATAATGTAACTATACAAATTGTTCAACTTGCATGTCTGAAAAAACACTGTCCAACTGCTGAATTTTATTAATACAGATCTTGCTCATAATAAATTTCATCTGATATCTTGATGATTTAAGTCCATTTAGTAAGCTATTCAAACTGGATTTTAAAAAAACAGTCTGTAGAGTGATAACAATATCAGCCAATTATAGTCAAGATCACCTCATTAATACATATATATCTTGCTCACTGATTGAAAGTTTGTGCAATCTTGATCATATAAGCCCATATTTACAAGATTTATCAAAATTATGAAACAGAATTATGACCTAAAAAGTGGAAAAATTAATGTATGTATGCATTAAACTTTGCACTTAGCAAAATAATGGCTAGATATAGAGCCAATTAAAAATAATGATCAAAAATGTAAAAATAAAGAATTGCACAAATTCAGAAACATAAACCTTTCCAAATGAATATAAACATAAGTAACACAGAGATAAAAGATAATACATTCATAGCTTGATAAAAATCTTCAAAATGCAAATCAAATAAAAAACAAATCTCTCCAAGATACTGACACTCTATCAGGTGACAAACAAATCCAGAAATTCAAGATAAAATGATTTCTTGCTTTTAACTGTCAAGTGTGGAGGACATCTTTGATATTCTTCAGCAATAAAAATTTTCAAATTAGCTGCTTTGGTGCATATACTGGATGTCAGCTTTGCACCATTTTCATTTAGGTTAAAGTAGACAGGGAATAATTAGCCTGCTACCTCATGAATCCAGCCCTACTAAAAAGATCATCTTTTCCAGTCTATTTCAAATAGACAATGAGCAGTAACTCTTGCTCATTACCTCTCCTTCACACCACCAGGTATCACTAGTTTTTAGTGGAGCAAGATGCTGACAAGGATGCTCATAAGGTGGGGTGGTTGCGAGAGTTTTTAAGTAAAGTGATTAGGTAAGTTTTCTCGGAGAAACATAATTTATTAAACATCTGCTCTTTCTTATTAATACATTCCCCAATCACATATGTTAGGAGAATAAGTAACAGGAGGAGGGGATGCTGAGCATCTGACCTCTACCTCAGGTATCCTTCTGGGGATGAATAGCTGGATTCCGCATGTGAACAATAACCCATCCTCCTAATTACACAAGCAACACAGCCTGGGGTCTCTTGACCTGTGACTCTTATCTATAGTTAAGAAGTTGATGTTGAAATCTTCTTAACTACAAAATTTCACTGTGGATCCAGTGAAGCTAACAGGTTATATTGCTGGATCTAGTTGGATCTGTTGGCCATCTGTGCTACCGCCACTAGCATGTCCAGATCCTCTGTGATGCCAAAATCTCTGAGATAGAAACTTGAGAAGGTTGGCTCTGCATGCCAGCCAACAGCTTCCACAGTGTATCTCAAATCAAAATACAACATTTGAACATGAGGCTCACTGAGATCGCTTGAATCTTGTAAGCTGTAATCTTCACGATGCCACTCTGGTCTTTGAGACCTCAAGTACATCAAGCATATAACCCACTTAATCCATGAATCTAGAGCAAGAGGGATATCCTGTTTCCCAGCTTGCACTGGGAGGAAAATTAAATTGTGTGTGCCATGACTTGTCTGTGCATTTCAAATAGTAACTGAGAAAGCAAACAGGATCTTGCATGATTGCTGCTCTTGACCTGTTTATGAAAGACAGGTAGCAAATGATGACTCTTTGATAATGATGAATGGTAAACTGTTTTTGGCTACAAAGGCTGGTTGTGTCAAGAGGACCACCAATCCATCGGATCTGAATTGAAGATAGTTTTTGTCAACAGAAAGGGTATGTAGCTCACTTACCTTGCAAATGGAGGCTAAGCTATCAGGAAACATGTATTGTATGATAGAAACTTTAGTGAAGTGTGGCATGGAGGCTCCAATTTACTAGATTGAGCCAATATTAACACCCAGGACAGGTTTGATTTGGGAACAAAGACAAGGGATTTTGGTGGATTGAGATCAAAGTTAGCTAAAAGATCTTGAACATCTTTATCATGCCCAATGTCATATCAACAATGATGATGAAATGTGTCCAATATCATACAACAGTAGACTTTGATAGTGATGGGAGCCAGCTGTTTCTCTTCAAAGTACCAGAGAAAACAGTCATCCAGTTAAGGGATTGAGTCACTCAATGGGACAATGTTATTGGTTTGGCACAAGTCCCTGAAAACGTGTGACTTGCCCTCGTAAGCCTTCAGGGTGGAGTGACTTCTTGCCCTCTAGACTGCTTCACAATTGAACATTTAAATTGTTTGTCTTGCATGGCTGTCTGGATAAGAGTCAAGCATATGGAAGAAGATGGTCTGGGTAGGGATGGAACACCCATGACCATGGTTGTTTAAGGAAAATCAGGTTGGCCAGGCTCTTCCTAGGCAGATCTATCACTAGATCAGTTGGATTGGTGCCCCAGGGCTTGTCCACTCTGAGAGGGGTATCAGAAACATCTTGTGATTCTGACCCAATAACTACTGGATTATTTTCAGTATCAGGACCATGGGAGGGTAGGCAAAGGCCCACAAACCCTCTCAACTGATTGACAACACAGCTACATCTGAAGCTTGTGGGTCTGGTATGGGCGAGACAAAAGGTGGGTAACTTGTGATTCCATCTCATTACAAAACAGTAGATCATTGGCTGTCCCCAAAGTGCACAGATTCTAGTGAAAACTGATTGATTGAGAGACCATTCTGTGTAAAGGACTTGACATCTCCTAGATAGAGTGTCAGCCATGACAATGAGTCTGCCAGGAATGTGTCTGATTTGTACATTAATATGAAGACTGTCACACCCACATAGAAACTGCCAAATCAGAACACAGTTGGGGGATTTGGTGCCCCATGTTTGAGGAGATAGAACACAATGACTGACATAATTAGAACCATTTTCCTGAAGAGTCAATACTCTCAGAAGTAAAAGGGTTTGATGCCAGCCTTCATTTTGAGGATGCTGATGTGCAAAGGCCATTCCCATGGCTGCCACAGGCTGCTGAGGGTAGTGAAGTCCAGCAACAGGTGGGCACCCCAACTGTACACAATGGCATTGGTACATACTATGTTTTCCACCTGCAGCTTCTCAGTGGGATTCCTGTGGTCAGCAAAAATGGATTGTTCCATTGATGCAGGAATGATCAAGTCTCATGTGTAATCATGACTGCTTGACTGAAGGGACTTAATAATGAGTGCCACTGTGCAAACAATATTGTCTATAAGGGGCACATAAAACCCCCACATGAAATCCAAGTCCTGTTGGAAACGGATTCAATGAGTTTGACAATTCTGGTTATGTGAACAAAAGATTCAGTACCAGATTCCAGCTGGTAAAGATCTCCCTACCCAGATGGATAGAGTTCTAGGATGGATGGAGGTCTGACTTATCCTAGTTCACTAAAAAACCTAGATAATCTAAAAGAGAAAGGAGATCATTTCAGCCTTAGAGTAGGATAAATTTATCATGTCTTTCTGGAGGATGTCATTCATTATTATAGATTATGTTGGCTGGAACTGGGAGATGATGCAATCCATAATCTGGGTAAAATCCCAGGAGCTGATGTTGAGGGCAAAGCGAAGAACAGTGACAGTGAATTGATAAACAGTGTTGCAGCAAGCAAAATGGAGAAACTTGTGGGATACAGGATGGATAGGGATGAAAGTATGCATTGGTCAGGTTGGGACTGATGGCATACTTTATCTTTCTGACGGAGATGTGGATTGACCTCACTGTCTCCATCTTGAACTTTGGAGGTGCAATGAATTGGTTGTGGTGAATCAAGTCGAAGATGGGCCTCAACTTGTAATTTGCTTTCTGAATTAGAAACAACCATGAATGAAACCCCAGGAATTATGGCTTTTGACAATCTCCACTGCCTGTTTGAGATGAGCAACTGTATTTCCTTCTCCAAAATTAGGTCTAAGCATAAATACCATGCAGCACTTTAGAATTTTGCTAATAAGAGCTCCATGTGTGTGCATGTGTGATTCAGGGTTTAAATGTAGCTTTAACAATTTTTCAGTCATATCGCTATGATGTCCACAGTGTGGCAGTTTATAGTGATGTTTAGCACTGGGGAATCGTGCCGCAGACATGTAGCATGATGTTCCACCCTGTCAAATTATCCTGACACCAGGCTGACCAGTCCTAACATTAACCTCTTAATTCTGAGCACCAAGTGAGGCAGCTGTTAGTACCATTTTTATAAGTCTTTGGCATGACTTGCTTGGGGTTCGAACCCGCTACCTCCTGCATCAGAGGCAGATGCTCCAAACACTAGGCCACTCCATAATAGACAGAGTAGGCGAACAAAGTCAAAGGCATGCTAATTCATAATGACCTTGTTTAAGGTCAATGATAGCATGGTGTGATGAGGATCTTAAAAGATGAAGTCCTAAAAGGTGACAAAGTCATTCACAATTTGCAGAGATTGTAAAATAATGCATACAAACTACAGTAGATTGATAAATCCACACAATAAATCCATAAGGAATGTTGGATGGGCATATATGCACACAAAAATGGCTGGATTGTTGGAGGATGAACTGTACAATGGGTGCACTGTACAGAACCAAAGCTAGAAAGTGACACCTGGTGATGACATGGGGAGGTATGGGCAAGAGTTATTACCCTTTGTCTATTTGAAATAGAAAGGATAAGACAATTTTCGTCTTTCAGTAGGACTGGATTTGTAAGGTAGTGGGCTAATATTCCCATACGTTATGTGACTGGGGAATGTATATGACGGAGAAATCCCATGTCACAATGATTATTCATTCTGTGGCATTAGTGACAACAAGATTTCTAAAACAATCACTGTTTCAGCCATATTGGATCAATGACTATCAGCATTTTATTTAGGACCTACTAGTTATAGTAAGAATGCTATTAATTAAAACCCATGTTGACATAGCTATCCATTTAGAAGGAGCAGAGAGGAGTAGCAATAACAGGATGGCTGCTGTGGTGGCCATATTGGATGTCAGATTGGCATCATTTTAAGAACAACTGGACATCAGAACAAGTGAAAACACCCTGTTAATATGACTTTCTGTTCATGATAACAATATTTTTAAGACAGTTGCCATGCTGGCCATAATGGATGTCAAATCAACACCATTTTCTTTAGAACCAACTAGACATTATAAAAAGTCTTTTAGTGAAAACCTCATTTTGAAATGGTCATCCATGTAGGAGGAGTGGTGATAACAAGAATTTAAAAATGCATTGTTGGCCATATTGGAAATCAGATTGTCAACATTTTCATTTGGGATGAACTAGACATCATAAGAAGTCTTCTAGTGAAAACCCTATGCTGATATGACCATCCATTAAGGAGTAGTGATAACAAGTTTTTCAAGATGACTGCCATAGTGGCCATCTTGGAACTCACATTGGCACTATTTTCATGACCATGTAAACTTCATAAAAAGTCATATAGTGAAAGCCCCATGGTTATATCACCATCCATTCAGCAGGGGTAGTGACAACAAGATTTTCAAGATGGCTGTCATGCCAACCATACTGAATGGCTGAGCAGCACCATTTTCATTTAAGAGCAACTAGATGATGGGATGAACATATATATATATATATATATATATATATATATATATATATATATATATATATATATATATATATATATATATATAACACATTTCATTTTATTCTCCAAGAAGTTCAGAAGGAGTAGTGATAACAAACAAATCGACATTGGACAACTAGCAATGGTCTACAGAATATGCCATTAAGTTCTTCTGGTATATAACCAGTAGAGCTAAAAATAAAGGCAACAAAATAAAATCTTTAAATATTGAGTCAAAATATATTATATAAACCACATTCCATCAAAAGGTCCAAGATTTTCTCAGGTAGTACATCACCATAGGAATCCTTAACTAGAATCATAAGAAAATTTCTGTCTCACAGGGTGAAGTCAATAGACTTGACATGAATGTGCTCTTCTGTCACTGGACTTTGACAGGGTATGCACTATGGCTGAGTGTGTTTGTGTCTGTGTGTGTGTGTGTGTTTTTTTGAGTTTTTAATGTAGCTTTAAAACAAATTCAGTCATATCACTACAATGTCTAGAGTGTGGCAACCTATAGTGAAGTCTAGCACTGGGGTATTATACCACAGATATGTTTGAACATACAACCTCCCACATCCGAGGTGGATGCTCTAACCATTAGGCCACCAGAGCAGTCATACTCTGGTTGAGGTTCATCCTTCAGGAGGTATGCATTAGTCGTGTGTCAGCACAATACCACCTCATCTGTCATCTGCTGTATAGGAAGGATTATACTCTCCAATGACGGGTTTCATGTTACAAAGCTTGTTTGGAGTGTTTATATAATATTTGAAGTCAGAATATGGAATCTTCCATTCAGAAGTGGGTAACTGCAGGGTAGCATTGGCTGCTTTGTCCATTACCTTTAATACCAATGCAACATGGCAGCCAACAGTGAAGAATACCTTTTCGAGACTGAATAAGCAAATTATGTTTCTGTTCAATCTGGGATATTAATGGGTTTTCAAATTTAGGATTTTACAAGGCTTTCAGTGTGGAAATATAATCTGAAAAGATAATTTTTTTTTTTTACAGAGGTTTCAATGTAGTTCAAAGATTAGAGTATGGCAGTAAAAATGTAGGCTTGTTCTGGTAAGTGGCTCAAGATGGTGCTATGAGGTTTCTCCAGCTGTTGAACCATCTGTACACGGTGATGTATATGGCCACAACAGGAGGCTCTAACTTCAATGAAATTACTCTAAAAACCAAGAGAATTTGTTGAACTTTTTAAACTGGCAAATACTCAATATCATTTTGGGGGGTTTTAACAACCAAGATGGTAACAAGGTCATCCAATCAGATGCAAGACTACCTCATTTATAAGCATATTCAAACCCATCAAGGAGACTGATTATATGTGCCTATATTCCAAGTTTGATCATAGATGCTGGTCACATGGCTATATCATAAGCTCACTTGACCAGGTGAGCTAATAATCTGAAACAAAATATATTTCAACAGAAATTTACCCTCAAGAACAGGAAGTCGACAGCTTGCTGAAGCCAGCATGGTGGGGGCAGACCTATCTACCCTCACAATGGTTATATGAAGCATGGCTGTCACCTGGTGGACTCCATCATTCACGCTAAATTGCATCATGTCAAGCTGTGAAGAGTCTGATTTATGATTGCTGTACCGAAACACATTCTGCTCTAGCTCCTCAAAAGAAAATGAGTCACCTAAAAACAGAATTAGATATATCAATTTTACTGTCATAAAGTAAAAGCTTGTTGTAAATTTAAGTAAATGGTGATATTTAGAATATTTCCTTTCTTTATATATTCTATTACTTTTCGCATCAATATAAAACTATATTTAACTCTACAGGTACAAAATGTTTAAACTGCAACAATTCACAGCAATAGAAAATGGTTGGTCACACAGCTTCACTGACTTGATGGTTAAAGAGTTCTCTCAAAATTTCAAAGCAAATAAAAAAAATTGAAAATTACATGAAAAATAATTAATGGATCTTTATAATTACATAATTATTTTTCAATCAGAGTTTACTCTTTAACCAGCTATCAATAACAGATGTGTACAAGAAAGACAAAATGTTTACAATTGATACTGAACTAAACATATACCTCACTACTATGTTACAGGCAGGCCTATACAAAAGGAATCATTTAGGTTACAGGTTTTCTATTTATAGCAATTTGAACTGTCTGACTTAGGCACTTGTATATTGATAGCCTACACAGCAAAAGAAGTCAAGGGATATAAGAGTAGTCATACAGATCTCAAGGTGCTGCTGTACATATTTCTCATAATGCAAAAAATGAATGTGACATCTGTTGGGACACTTTACAGTTCTACAAGGTATAATAAGTTGCATCCTACAGAATTTGCAAAGTTAACAAGAGTCCCTTGAAGGGACTGGTGCTCTACTGTCCAAAAAAGAATTTCCAGAAATTAATTAGATCATTTCTTCTTTTTAATTGCTCTGTGATGAAACCATTTCCAATATTCTTAAACAACAAGATTCCACAATTTGCTGCTGTGGCAGTCATACAGGAGGTAAGATCAGCACAATTTTCATTCAGAACAGACTAGACACCATTAGAAGACTCTTGGTGAAAACAACATGTTGAAATGGCAATCCATTCTGGAGAATTAGTGACAAGATTTTCATTATGTTTGTAGTAGCAGCCATATTGGATGTATCATGCTACAAGGCCTCAATTTCATTTAGGACCAAGAAGATATCACGAGTCTTTTAGTGTAAACCCCATTTTGATATGACCATAAATTCTGAAGGAGTAGCAATTACAGCCATATTTGAGTTCAGACTGGCACCATTTATTTCAGGACCAACTGGACATCATAATTAGTCTTCTCATAGAAACCCCAGGTCAACCTGACTTTCTATTTAGAAGGAGTAGTTATAGCAAGATTTTCAAGATGGCTGCTATGGTGGCCAGTTTGGATGTCAGATTGGCACCATTTTCATTTAGGACCAACTTGATTTCACAAGAAATCTTGAAGTGAAAAATTTCATGCTGACATGACCTTCCTATTGGGAGCTGCAGTAGAGATAACAATAGTTTCAAGATGGTCACTGTGGTCACATCATGATGACTGTCCAAGCGTCACTAGCATCATTTAGTCCAACTAGACCACGGGACCAACAAGACCATAGTACAAACATGTATGTAAATTTTCATGGCAATCCCCTAAGTAATTTAGAAGTAGCAATAACAAATTTGTGCTAATGGATGGACAGACATCAGAAAATGGATGACACACCATCCATTAAGCACTTCTGGTCAATGACCAGTACAGCTCAAAATTACTTAAACAAAGCTGACTTTAGAACATGTTTTGTGCTTATTTTAATTATTACTATACCAAATATTGACAATATATGTAGCATAACAAAATGTTCCTAATGGTCATGACCATTACTACAATAATGCGAGTCACAATTCACTTCAAGCAGCTAGTGACATGATATATCCTGAAATATATTTCATTAATATAAAACAATAATGTAAGATCAACCACATCTACCATATACACTTGTTTATAAGATGAATCCAAATGCAAACAATAAAAAACCCAGATCTCCTGTCAAATAATGCACCAGCAAATCAGGGTCTATCTTGTTTATTATACTGATAACTCATTAAAAAAACTGCACTGACCCAGATCTACTGGTGCATTATGCAATGGCAGATCTAGGTCTGTGTAGATGGACTCAACTTATAAATTAGTATATATGGCAATGCATCTTTAAAAAGAACAAAAAAGTGATTTCATCTAGAATAACATGTTGAATAAAAATTCTATTCTACACTGTGCTACAACTTATATGAGATCAATCAGAGACATATATCCACATGTTGGGCTAAAATATACATATACAATATCAATATTATTATTATTGCACATGAGTACAATATTTGTTCATAAAAGCTCGATAGTCTTGCCTAATATTGACAAAACATAATATGTTTGCAACAATAAATTGAACAATATTATTTCAATACCTGTTCTAACAACAGCTTGAAGCCCATCTTGATTTTTCTCAAAGTAACCATGCCGGGGCTCTCTGAGAACTGTGATGGAAAGATCTGATAGCAGAGTATCAGCATCGGACAGACCCAGCACTGTTTGGCCAACAGGTACACTGCCACCCTGTGATACCGTGACAGAAATTGTTGATGAGCTAAATCGTGGAGGCATGTTATTGACTGGAATAATTCTGATGGAAAATTTTTGTTCTTCTGATGTTTTCCCAGCCTGACCATCAGACACTAAAAATGAGAAAATAAAAATATGAAATGGTTATTGTTTGCAAACATTCATAAAGCTCTTTTCAGGTACTAACTTGAGACTATCAACATGAAAATATTTCTTTAAGATTTTGCCATAATACCGTATGCATTTTAACAACAGTCTAATATATGTATAAAGAATGATAGTGCAAAGAAAAAAGGCTGAAACACCAGACATCAGCAAAACAACAAAGCAGAATTGTTGATGAACTACTCATGCCAATGTCCAGTAACTGTATGACAAAACAAATGATCCAAAATAATTTTAGAGGGAGCAAAAATGATTTTCAAGGACAGTACTTTAAAAAATAAAAATTAATTCTCAAAGATTGTAAGGTACTGAACAAAGCCAGAATCCAGTACTTTCAAAGTTTTTGAGGATGTGCATGAACTGTAATACCTACCTAAATATTTCATGTTTCCTAACTGTGTTGTTCTGTTTCCACTACCTACCTTAATTTTTTAATGTCATCCTGTGTTGTTCTATTTCCCCTACGTATCCTAATTGTTGCATGTCATCCTGTGTTGTTCTGTTTCCACTACCTACCTTAATTGTTGCATGTCATCATGTGTTGTTCTGTTTCCCATACCTACCTTAATTTTTGAATGTCATCCTGTGTTGTTCTATTTCCCCTACCTATCCTAATTGTTGCATGTCATCCTGTGTTGTTCTGTTTCCACTAACTACCTTAATTGTTGCATGTTATCTTGTGTTGTTCTGTTTCCCATACCTACCTTAATTTTTGGATGTCATCCTGTGTTGTTCTATTTCCCCTACCTATCCTAATTGTTACAGGTCATCCTGTGTTGTTCTGTTTCCCATACCTACCTTAATTGTTGCATGTCATCCTGTGTTGTTCTGTTTCCCATACCTACCTTAATTTTTGAATGTCATCCTGTGTTGTTCTATTTCCCCTACCTATCCTAATTGTTGCATGTTATCCTGTGTTGTTCTGTTTCCCATACCTACCTTAATTGTTGCATGTTATCCTGTGTTGTTCTGTTTCCCCTACCTATCCTAATTGTTGCATGTCATCCTGTGTTGTTCTGTTTCCCATACCTACCTTAATTTTTGAATGTCATCCTGTGTTGTTCTATTTCCCCTACCTATCATAATTGTTGCATGTCATCCTGTGTTGTTCTGTTTCCCATACCTACCTTAACTGTTGCACGTCATCCTGTGTTGTTGTTTCCCATACCTACCTTAATTGTTGCATGTCATCTTGTGTTGTTCTGTTTCCCATACCTACCTTAATTGTTGCATGTCATCCTGTGTTGTTCTGTTTCCCATACCTACCTTAATTTTTGCATGTCATCCTGTGTTGTTCTGTTTCCCATACCTACCTTAATTGTTGCATGTCATCCTGTGTTGTTCTGTTTCCCATATCTACCTTAATTGTTGCATGTCATCCTGTGTTGTTCTGTTTCCCATACCTACCTTAATTTTTGAATGCTATCTTAACTGTGTTGTTCTGTTTCCACTACCTACATTAATTTTTGCATGCTACACTAAGTGTATGGTTTTGTTTCCCCTACCTACCTTAATTTTTGTATGCTAGCCTGTGTTTTTGTTTCCCCTACCTACCTGTGTTAATTGTTCTGTTCACCCTACCTACTAGAATTTTTCCATGCTTTCCTGTGTTGTTCTGTTTCCCTATATATCTTAATTTTTGCATGCTACATTAAATGTGTGGTTCTGTTTTCCCTCTCTAAACTAAGTTTTCATTGCTACATTAATTTTTCATTGCTGCCCTACATGTTACCATGCTGCAGTTTGACTTCCCAACCAATTTCATTTGTTCAATCTTACCCTAATAAGGCAGTTGGATTTCACTACCCAAACTGAATTCCCCTATGTACTTTACTTTTTCCATGGTACCCTAATTGTGTGATTCTATTTTCTCTACCTTCCCTAATTTTTTGCATACTACCTTAATAGTGCAGTTCTGCTTTCCCTACCTGCCCACATTTTTCCATGCCACTCCAACTGTGCAGTTGGATTTCCCTACCAACTTTAATTTTTACACGCTACATGAATTGAGTAGTTGGATATCCCTTTCTTAATTTCTCCATACTACCCTTATTGTGCAGTTGGATTTCCCTACCCTTATTTTTCCATGCTACAATAATTGTGCAGTTGGATTTCCCTACCTACTTTAATTCTTCCATGCAACAATATATGTTCAGTTGGATTTCCCTACCTACTCTAATTTTTCCATTCTACAATAATTGAGCAGTTGGATTTCCCCACCTACTTTAATTCTTCCTGCTACAATATTTGTGCAGTTGTTTTTCCCTACCGACTTTAATTCTTCTGTGTTACATCAATTGTGCAATTCTGTTTCCCCTACCTATCCACATCTTTCCATGTTATTCTAATTATGAGGTTGAATTTCCCTACCAACTTTACTTTTTCCATGTTATTCTAATTATGAGGTTGGATTTCCCTACCAACTTTACTTTTTCCATGTTATTCTAATTATGAGGTTGAATTTCCCTACCAACTTTACTCTTTCCATGTTATTCTAATTATGAGGTTGAATTTCCCTACCAACTTTACTTTTTCCATGTTATTCTAATTATGAGGTTGAATTTCCCTACCAACTTTACTTTTTCCATGTTATTCTAATTATGAGGTTGGATTTCACAAACAACTTTATTTTTTCCATGTTATTCTAATTATGAGGTTGGATTTCCCTATCAACATTAATTTTTCCATTCTACTCTAATTGTGTCATGACAAAGCTGGATTTAGATGGCAGAAAAACATGATTAAGCACCAGTATGTCATCTGCTTGATAGTATTTTTACTGCTGCTGATGCTGATATACTTACATGTATTTTTATTACTGCTGACGCTTATATACTTACATGTATTTTTATTACTGCTAAAGCTTATATACTTACATGTATTTTTATTACTGCTAAAGCTTATATACTTACATGTATTTTACTACTGCTGACACTTATATACTTACATGTATTTTTATTACTGCTGACACTTATATACTTACATGTATTTTTATTACTGCTGATGCTTATATACTTACATGTATTTTTATTACTGCTGACGCTTATATACTTACATGTATTTTTATTACTGCTGATGCTTATATACTTACATGTATTTTTATTACTGCTGATGCTTATATACTTACATGTATTTTTATTACTGCTGACGCTTATATACTTACATGTATTTTTATTACTGCTGACGCTTATATACTTACATGTATTTTTATTACTGTTGATGATTATATACTTACATGTATTTTTATTACTGCTGACGCTTATATACTTACATGTATTTTTATTACTGCTGACGCTTATATACTTACATGTATTTTTATTACTGTTGATGATTATATACTTACATGTATTTTTATTACTGCTAAAGCTTATATACTTACATGTATTTTTACTACTGCTGACACTTATATACTTACATGTATTTTTATTACTGCTGACACTTATATACTTACATGTATTTTTACTACTGCTGACACTTATATACTTACATGTATTTTTACTACTGCTGACGCTTATATACTTACATGTATTTTTATTACTGCTGACGCTTATATACTTACATGTATTTTTATTACTGCTGACGCTTATATACTTACATGTATTTTTATTACTGCTGACGCTTATATACTTACATGTATTTTTATTACTGCTAAAGCTTATATACTTACATGTATTTTTATTACTGCTGACACTTATATACTTACATGTATTTTTACTACTGCTGACACTTATATACTTACATGTATTTTTACTACTGCTGACACTTATATACTTACATGTATTTTTACTACTGCTGACACTTATATACTTACATGTATTTTTACTACTGCTGACACTTATATACTTACATGTATTTTTATTACTGCTGACACTTATATACTTACATGTATTTTTATTACTGCTGACGCTTATATACTTACATGTATTTTTATTACTGCTAAAGCTTATATACTTACATGTATTTTTATTACTGTTGATGATTATATACTTACATGTATGCAGTACATAAATATGTATGTGTCATCACTTCAAAAGATTTCAAAAAGACCTTTCTGTCCTGTTATGAGATAGTTTCCTTGAAATATATATACCACACAATGGTTTAACAGCAGGAAATATGATGTATATGAGTATGTTTGCTTCTTGTCATATTTATCTTATTTAACCATAATTATACAATTAGTTTTACTAAGCACAGAAGTCTATCAGCATACATGAAAATAAAAAAAGAAGTTTTTTGTTTATATTATAGAAACATTTTACTAAGTGTTGTAGCAATTAAATCAAAATATTTCTCTTTTTGTAAATACTTGACAATAATGACTAATAAGGATAACAAACCTATGAATGTGAAACCAACTTCCCTCTCTTTGTGTCCAATATCAAAGTCAGGAGGACGGTAAATGATGCGATTATTGTTGATATCATCCTGGGTAAATTTAGCAATGCGACGAAAAGGATTTTCAATATTCTCCAGGAGTCCCTCATTTTCTCCAAGTGACTTTACAATGGTGTAGACGATGCTAGCATCAGGTGTGTCCTGGTCATGAAATGCTAGATTAAGACTTGTTATAGGTACAACTTGGTTTTCAAGCACCTGTTGATGAGACAGGAAAAATTAAAATTAGCAAACACAGCAAGCAATGTTTTGGAACTTTTCTGACCAACAAGAAATAAGATCTGGAGAGGCTACAGCTTGACATAGCATCAGTCAGTAATAATAAATTTATGTTGTACAAATTACTTTTAATGATAGCATTTAATAGCTTTGAATTACTGAAAAAACCTATGCAAGATATTGTGTCTGCAATCAAAGGATTGCTGTAAAACATGTAGCCTGGACCCCAAGGTCAAAAGGTTGAGTAAGAACAGTATGTATCACAAAGAACTGCCTTAGCTTTGTAATGGTTTGCCCAAAGTGTGATGAAAATCTGTCAAGTTATTTACAAAAAATAAAAATGAAAAAAACTATAATTAAAGCATAAGCACAACTTTTTCAATAACTGTGACCTTGGTCCAAAGTCAAATGGGTAAGCAAGTCACAAAATGAATTGTCTTATCTTCATAATTATTCATAATAGGCAAGCAAGTCACAAAATGAATTGTCTTATCTTCATAATGATTCATAATCGGCAAGCAAGTCACAAAATGAATTGTCTTATCTTCATAATGATTCATAATCGGCAAGCAAGTCACAAAATGAATTGTCTTATCTTCATAATGATTCATAATTGGCAAGCAAGTCACAAAATGAATTGTCTTATCTTCATAATGATTTATAATCAGCAAGCAAGTCACAAAATGAATTGTCTTATCTTCATAATGATTCATAATCGGCAAGCAAGTCACAAAATAGTCTTATCTTCATAATGATTCATAATCGGCAAGCAAATCACAAAATGAATTGTCTTATCTTCATAATGATTCATTATATGCATGAAGAAAATCCATCAAGGAGTTTATGAAATATATAGCAATGAAAAAACTTTAACAAAAAAGCTTAACCAAATTTTTCAATGAGTGTAGCCTCGACCCCAGGTCAAAGAATAAATTATTTTAGCTCCATAATAATTAATATAATAATTAATACGAACTACAATGAAAATTAATCAAGGGGCTAAAGAACTAAAGAAGAAAAAAAATGGTGACAAAAGCATTCGTACAAAGTTTCTATGTGAGCCTTAACCAAAGTTAAAAGAGATGATTGAGCAGATGACAGAATGAATCATCTATGCTTCATTATGATTCATGCTAAAGTGATGGGTTTTGTAAATTGATACAAATGAAAACATATAACCAAACCTTAACAAACTTAACAATGACACCATCTCTGACGTCTTGCTTCCCACTATATTGGATTTAACAATAAAACTACTGACAATTGAGAATAAAAACATAATTGTTGGAAGTTTTCCTTTTACAACATCTTCCAATATGAACTAGAGATCATATCTGGAAATGGGTCTTTTCTGTCACCAGTGAACTCTTAAAAATATTGCTATCTGAGAGAAAAATGCTTGTATAACCTGGATGAATAAAAAATAAAAGTCCTTCTAAGTTGAGTGATGGTCTACTTATTGAAAAGAATTTCTAGGAATCCAAGATATTTTGTCTTTTTCAGTCTTTTTATGTTATTTTTTATTACTTGCTGAGTATTGAACCTGTCTTCAATATTTTTGAGAAACTACAACATACCAAATTTGGTAACAAAAATATTTTGCACATGTATGAGTTAATAAGTTCACAAGATATCTTTAAGTGCAATAAGTTCACAAGATATTTTTAAGCGCAATATGTTCACAAGATATCTTTAAGTGCAATAAGTTCACAATATATCTTTAAATACAATATGTTCACAATATATCTTTAAGTGCAATATCGAGTTCATGGTCATAGTCTTTGACCTTGAACATGTTAAATTTGAGAGAAGATCACTCAACTTGTCTCAAAGACAAGATACACTCACTTCCCAAACTTGGATAAATTTATAATTATTTTTAATTGGAATAAAACAAAATGTACTGGTTTGATTTTTTAAAAACATTCATGCTTATTTGTCTTATCATGCTCACTAGGCAATGCAGCTACAACCTCTGTCAAGACCTAACCTTGACATTAACTTTAGGGTCTTGACTGCCAACTTGCTAACCGGAATGAGTCTAAATATAAGGTCTGGTCTGAAGTCCCTAGTATATTATTAGTATTAGTTACTGTGCTCATAAACTCAATGCAGTATGCAAATGTAAGCATGACATGATCCACTTTTAAAAAACTCTTTCACAAATGGGGGGCCCCGAGTGGCCGAGTGGTCTAAAGCGCTCTTCGTTACGGATCACTGCCATCTCACCTCTGTCTGCGGCGGTTCGAGTCTAAGATTCAGCCAATGTGGTTATGTGAGAAAGCTTGCCAGTAGCTTCTCGTGGGTCGGTGGTTCTTTCCTGGGTTTTCCCAGGTTCTTCCTCCACCATTAATACTGGCCGCCATGTATAGCCAATCAAGTGCTGAAAAATGGCGTTAAACCCCACAACAACAACAACTTTCACAAATGTGTGGATATGTCGGTGGTCTGGTCAAATTTTCTTCAGACCTCATTAGACAATAAAAGGTTTTTATTGAAAATTCCATATCAGTGCCACAAGTCATGCACAATAATGAGAGATAACAAAATTTATGAGATGACCACTATGGAGCCATGTTGCTGAAGATTAGATGAGCGCCATTTTCATTCAGAACCAGCTACAAAATGCTTTTGGATGACTGCTCCAGTGGCCCAAGTGATTAGAGTATCTGCCTCAGATGCAGGAGGTCATGGGTTTGAACCCCGGCCAAGTCATACTAAAGACTTATAAAAATGGTACTTAAACAGCTGCCTCATTTGGCACTCAGCAATAAGAGGTTAGGACTGGTTGGCCTGGTGTCAGGATGATGTGACTAGGTGGGATATATGATGCTACATGTCTGCAGAATGATGCCCCAGTGCTAGACTTCACTATAAACTGCCACAATGCATTGTAGCGATATGACTAAAAAACTGTTAAAGCTACATTAACAATCCAAAACACACACACAAGTTTTTGTTTCCAAATGAAAAGCACCCATGTCAATAAAACCATCCATTCAGGAGAAGTAACCATATATAGACAGACATTTGGGAGTTCGGATCTGCATCATTTTAATATAGAAACAACTATAAAAAGATTTTCAAGATGGCTGCTGTGGTGGCCATATTGAATGTCTCATGTTTTCTTTAGGACCAGCTACATGAGAACCTTTCTAGTGAAAAACCCATATCATTATGAATATCTATTCAGGAAAAGTAATATTAACAACATTTTCCATATGGCCATCATGGCTATCAACAAATGGCCACCATGGCTATCAAATCTGTCATTAATTTTGACAGAAGATTTGTTTTTCAAAGATTAAAAATACAAAAACTCTAAAACAGTACAAGCCACATTAATCGCATGTTGACAGTACATTATCACTGGACATTTTCTTCAATTATTTCAAGCAGGGTAACCAAATTTTCATTTCCAAATATAGTATTTTTTCCTGCACTTTTGTTTTCAATATGTAACTTTCCATCTACTGCACCCATTTGAATTTTATAATGCTAAAAGATACAATGGCACAACAAAAAGAAAATATGGAAGATGTTTAGTTTTAAAATAACAAAGTCTAAAGCATTTGGATAACTCTGTTTTCAATAAATTGTGTACTTTACTCCTGAACTTAGATACTATGGGGCAGTTCTAAAATGAAGATCGACAATATGTCAATGTACTAATAAAGCACATATTAACGCAAACAACAAATACTTGGTACTTTTCCATTAATTTATCAAACATATCGAAGCCAAGTTTGAAAACAACATTTTTGGATTATAATGTAAATGGAAGTATTTCAATGAACTCTTCTTTTTCTCATATTTTTTCTTCATAATACTACCAGTACAACTGAGATGAACTCCCGCCAAAGCTCCAAAACAGTGATGCTTAGTGCAACTACATTATTTATAGACCTTGTGACCCATACAGGATTGAATGCATTCTAAATAGTGGATATAAAAATCTATAATGCACCAAACTGCACATGTATTAATATTTTTAGACTATGGGATACAATGCACTTACTGTCATCCCTAATCTGACCCCTGGAGCAAGTGTAGGTGAGGGGGCTGCATGAACTCCCAACTTCTGTTCATCAACCACAATTACATGAAACGTCTGGTCCTTCAGAATGTTTGTTGGAGTTGCCATGTCAGCCACCTGCACAAGATTGTTATATCAATAATAATAATAATAATAATAATAATAATAACATGCTATAAATAATAATAATAATAATAATAATAAGTATTATTATTAATTATTATTACTACTATGCCATTTGTACATTTGTATCAATTGTTCACCTGTCTCCCTGAAAAGGTAAAGTCCTTATAAATATATCTGTAATGTCAAGTTTATTTTAATATAGTACTGAAATTCATTACATGTTCATTTCACTGTAAATCTGCTTTAATAGCTACAATTTCCATCTAAAAGTAAAGACATATTGTTTTAATTAGGATAATGAATCAGGTAACCTTGCCAATACAAAATATTACCCCGTCTACTGCAACAAAGTAGTTACTGCTCCATACACCAATACCTTTTTTTTAAGTGAGAAGATTTTGGTAGAAATACTGTTCATGTCATGTATAGGTAATTGCGTTCATATCATGTACTTTTAATGGTGTTCATATCATGCACTGGTAATTGTGTTCTTATCATGTACAGTGGTAATTGTGTTCATATCATGCACTGGTAATTTTGTTCATATCATGCGCTAGCAATTATGTTCATATCATGTGCTGGTACTTGTGTTCGTATCATGTACTAGTAGTTGTATTTATATAATGTATTGGTAGTTGTATTTATATAATGTACTGGTAATTGTATTTATATAATGTACTGGTAATTGTGTTCATATCATGTACTGGTAACTGTGTTCATCTCATGTACTGGTAATTGTTTTCATATCATGTACTGGTAATTGTTTTCATATCATGTACTGGTAATTGTGCTCATATCATGTACTGGTAATTGTGCTCATATCATGTACTGGTAATTGTTTTCATATCATGTACTGGTAATTGTGTTCATATAATGTGCTAGCAATTATGTTCATATCATGTGCTGGTACTTGTGTCATATCATGTACTGGTAATTGTGTTCATATCATGTACTGGTATTTGTGTACTCAACACAGCTCCATATATTTCTGTTAATGAGTAAAGTAGTCATCATTTTAAAATGAAATGTGTAATTAGCAGTTATCCATTTTCATACATTTTGAATACCATAGTGGATATCTTTGCCATTCCTCCCACCCTATCCCCTACACCCCAAGTTTCATCACTGTGGTTAATGCCATACTGATGCTGTTTCTTGTGTATGAAGAGGCAAGCATAGACTGGTTTTATAATATATTTTGCTGTAATATTCAACCATTTACTGACTGTACACTAGGGGACTCCTGTTACTAATTCAGCTTCCATAGTACACCTATCAAAACATCATCTTTTGAAAAATTCAATATCTTTAAATAATGTTCATAATCAAACCTATATTTTTCAGTATACACCCATCCTTGATGCAAACTTTTGTGTAGAGAAAAACATATGAGCTGTAGCATTCTTTTAATCTATATGTGTCTGAAACATGTGTCTTCAAAAAAATGAGGTGCTTGTTTCAGTAACGAATTTTCCAAACTGCAGTTTGTAAAATGACTGAAATTCCATCAATAGAACAATGTTCTATATTTTTCATTTACAAAAAGGATAAGCTCTCAAAAAGCATCTTTTTAAAAACATTTTAATTGTCATTATCAGCCAAAAATGAAAAGACTGTATCTTATCAACACTAATTTCTAGAATGATTCCTATTCTTTTATATAAATAGTCACTGTCAGTTCTATTGATGAGCAAGCAGGAATCACCAGTAGGAAGAGCATGAAACAAACACCCAACCCAAAACAACTGGTACAAGAGTTTGAAAACCTCAAAGTTGCTCAGAGAAGAAACCAGGGGAGATAAATATCTGCAACTTACTATCTTGGGTCCATTACATTATTCTCAAGAAACATCACTTGCAGCAAAATTAGAGGCAAAACCTTACCTTGAATTGAATGTAATTTGTACAGTGATCTGATATTCTATGTTAAAAAATACCAAAAAAGTAACATTTAACTCAATAAATGCACCAATTTCCTAAAAATATGGGTTTTGAGGCATTTATCAGTAAAAAATTGAATTTGAGTCCATTCTACAGACCGAACATCAGATTTATGTGGTAATTTCTAAATTGGGTGCATCCGATTTGAAAATTTAGTTTTGGCTTGTAATTTTAATACAACCAATTCTACACTAAAATGAAGTATTGCACCAAAAGACAATGCAGCAGTCAGGATTTCTACTGGCCAATTGTTGTTTCATAGGCCTATTGTTGTGATGTAAATACACATCAAGTCACTGCCAAAAAGCCCAAGATATTAACCAGTCTAAATAATGTTCTGATTCATTACATATTTACAAGAATGCAATCAAATGGAATGCTTTGAGTACATGCAATCACAAGGAATGCTTGAAGTGCATGCTATCACATTAAATTCTTGGAGTACATGCAATCACATGGAATGCTTGAGTACACACAATTGCAAGTAATGCTTGAAGTACATGCAATCACATGAAATTCTTGGAGTACATGCAATCACATGAAATTCTTGGAGTACATGCAATCACATGGAATGCTTGAAGTACATGCAATTACATGGAATGCTTGGAGTATTGCAATCACATGGAATGCTTGGAGTACATGCAATCACATAGAATGCTTTGAATACATGCAATCACAGGAAATGCTTTCAGTACATGGAATCACATGAAATGCTTTCAGTACATGCAATCACAAGGAATGCTTGAAGTACATGCAATCACATGGAATGCTTTGAGTACATGTAATCACATGAAATGCTTTGAGTACATGTAATCACATGAAATGCTTTGAGTACATGCAATTACATGGAATGCTTGGAGTACATGCAATCACATGGAATGCTTTGAGTGCATGCAATTACATGCAATGCTTTCAGTACATGCAATTACATGGAATGCTCTGAGTACATGCCATCACATGGAATGCTTTCAATACATGCAATTACATGGAATGCTTGGAGTACATGCAATCACATGGAATGCTTTGAGTATATACAATCACATGAAATGCTTTGAGTACATGCAATTATATGGAATGCTTTGAGTACATGCAATCACATGAAATGCTTAGAGTACATACAGTCAAATGGAATGCTTGGGGTACATGCCATCACATGGAATGCTTTCAATACATGCAATTATATGGAATGCTTTGAGTACATGCAATCATATGAAATGCTTTGAGTACATGCAATTACATGGAATGCTTTGAGTACATGCAATCACATGGAATGCTTAGAGTACATGTAATCACATGAAATGCTTAGAGTACATACAAGTATATTCATCATCTTTAAAACACTTTCAAAATGTCAATGAAAATTGTCACCTGCTACAATGATAATTAGCAAATAAGAAAGAAAGAATGCAAAAAATATGCATATTTTGTATGTGTAATGTTTGGCAGGACTGAATTATGTTGACCAAAAGTATGCATATTCTGTATGTGTAATGTTTGGCAGGACTGAATTATGTTGACCAAAGTATGCATATTCTGTATGTGTAATGTTTGGCAGGACTGAATTATGTTGACAAAAAGTATGCATATTCTGCATGTGTAATGTTTGGCAGGACTGAATTATGTTGACCAAAGTATGCATATTCTGTATGTGTAATGTTTGGCAGGACTGAATTATGTTGACAAAAAGTATGCATATTCTGTATGTGTAATGTTTGGCAGGACTGAACTATGTTGACCAAAATATGCATATTCTGCATGTGTAATGTTTGGCAGGACTGAATTATGTTGACCAAAGTATGCATATTCTGCATGTGTAATGTTTGGCAGGACTGAATTATGTTGACAAAAAGTATGCATATTCTGTATGTGTAATGTTTGGCAGGACTGAATTATGTTGACAAAAATATGCATATTCTGTTTGGCAGGACTGAATTATGTCGACCAAAAATATGCATATTCTGTATGTGTAATGTTTGGCAGGACTGAATTATGTTGACCAAAGTATGCATATTCTGTATGTGTAATTTTTGGTAGGACTGAATTATGTTGACAAAAAGTATGCATATTCTGTATGTGTAATGTTTGGCAGGACTGAATTACATTAACAAAAAGTATGCATATTCTGTATGTGTAATGTTTGGCAGGACTGAATTATGTTGACCAAAAATATGCATAAAATATGCTGATAGGCATGCTATCTGGAACTGTGATATTAAACCAAGTTCAGTTGTGAACCTGCACTTAACAAAACAAAAGTTTCATGAACCCTCTATGTCTTGCTCTCATCAAAATTAAACGATAAATTAAATTATCCATCTTAATTAATAAAACGTAAACATGACTCTGCAAGGGTCAAATTTTCTTCAGCCATCAGGCTAAGAAGTTCATGTTAAAGTATCAATGAAAATGTAAAAGAAAGTACCTCAAACC
This sequence comes from Sinohyriopsis cumingii, assembly GCA_028554795.2. NCBI lineage: Eukaryota > Metazoa > Mollusca > Bivalvia > Unionida > Unionidae > Sinohyriopsis > Sinohyriopsis cumingii. The sequence goes on from CM068826.1 coordinate 94,944,935, forward strand.
TGATGATGTCTGAATTGCCCTGGGTCCCCTTGTTCTTGTAGTAGATGCGTCCCTCATCAATGTCCCTCTGAAGGAATCTGTTCATCCGTGCTGCCATTAGTCCATCTCCTACATCCTCCCAACCACGCCCAGGTCCCGATGGTGGGATAGGCACCATCATCATCACCTCACCTGAAATAGAGGCATTACAAAATCTCCACCATAATTATTTCATACAAACAAAATACCACACGTTTGGATACAACCTATTTAATGATACAATGTACACATGTATAATTATATCACCATTAATAATATCCTGTCTGTGACATCTTTAATCAAACCCTGATCTGCCATCCGACAATGCACCAGCAAAACAAGGTCTATGTTGATTGTTGTCTGCTTACTCCTAACTGCACTGACACAGATCTGTCAGAACATTATGTGATGGCAGATCTGGGTCTAGTTTCCAGCTGGACTCAACTAATAAGTGAGTACATGTATATAGGGCACCTTGTATTAATTAACACATTTCAAACTGATTGGTTTAAATATATATGTCAGAATTTATTTATTACTCAATCAGAACATACTGCAATTACTATGAATTTTGAATACTTTTTATTTTGGCAAGCAATAATTTTTGTTTTGATCTCATCTTCAACTTATGTTACAACCCCACCTCTTTACTTGCCCTTTGACCTTGAACTTTGAACTTTTAACAAAGGTATCACTTAAGGATATCTGGCCAACCACTAGGCAAAATAAGATAATTAAATGGATCACGTAGAGAATTTTCATTCCCTAAAAACAAAAGTTCTCTTCACAGATACAAGCTGAGATTGCTTTGTACTTTGTACTGCAGCATCACTTACAAGCAAGAATAATATTTTTCATACAGACATAAATTTTTGTCAAATTAAGTTTGTACTTCTCAATACAAGCAGCAATAATTTATTATAATTACTTTCTGTGATTTAATTTCTGTTACCTTCTTTGGGATTCTGAAATGGTGGGATGAGGGTATAGATGATGTCAGAGGAATCTGCATTCCTATCCATAACCCTTGACAACAGCAGGTCAGATGTTATTTGAAGACTGTCTCCCTTGACAACATAGCCAACCTTGTTGTGAATTACCATGGGTCTCTGGTTCTCCTGTGAAGACATGTAAGTTCTTGATAAGACAGAAAATTGACAGACTTTGAGTAGATGAACCTTGTATATGTTACCATTTTGCAATAATAAGCATCTATTTTAAACTGAAACTAATTTTTTTAAGGTAAAATTTGTTTCTTTGAACATATCTGCCCACTCATAATACAACTGGTGTCTTTCCACTACCTTGCAAATCCAGCTCTCAAGCAAATAAAGACATTAGTCTTTAAGCATATATTAGCACTAAAAATAACATGAGTGGTCTCCCCTTGAAAAGAGGGCTTGGTGCGAAATCCTTTGTATTGCCAGTTAGTACTGGAGCAGAGATGCACACCCTTCCAAGTATAGACTTCTGGGGAGACTTATGATCAGGTATTACAAATTAATAATGCCCTTATTATATCTGCAGCATGTGCAAAAAAATTAATAAAATCCCCCTTGCTGCACTTTAGAAAATCTAACTCCATCAACCTGGTTCTGAAATTTGGTTTTGCTGGGCTTTGCTATGACTCATCCTCCATAAATCACAGCTGCATTTCAACATTTTACCTTCAAAATGAATCACTCTTCCCTACTATTCTAACTATCAAGATAATCAAGTTTTGCGTTGTATACAACGTGCACAATCCAACATTAAAAAAATTATTGCTGCAAATCATGAACAAGTCAATAATCTTAATAAAGATTGTTAAAACATTCTCAGTCAAGGTAAGTAGATGTAATAAATTGTGTTTCTTCAACATGCGTCTCTTTGATTTACCTAACTTCCAACAAACTGCATTGTTCCACTTCATGTACTTTACAAATGCAAGTTACCATAATTGTCTCTCTTGCAACAGTGTTCAAAGGACTCACAACACAAAATCACCCTAGCTATTGTCAATTATTTAGTAATCTGTGCAACATAGTTGTTTGACTGCCTTTACCTTTTAATGGCCTCTATGACAATCGACTGTATAAACTGCCCTGTGGTGTTAGTTTCCATTAGCATTAACTGTTTACTGTTTAGACAGATTATGTACATATACAGTGGTGTCAAGAAATGCCTCTATCTGTCATTTTTTTATCTTCATAAGATATACTGAAAAGCATGTTTTTATAAACAAGGTATGTCTGGAGATTTGGGAGTAAAAACTCATGCTTTTGCATGAAATGTTGCATGCTGGTAGTGAAAAATATTATCAAAGTAACATATTTTTCTTCAAAATGGTTTCTTCAAACACACTGATTGATCAGAATACATTAGAGAATAAGTATTATGTGGAGAGAGTTACATTCATGCAAACCCAGTGAAAGGACAGCAACATTGTTGTTATGAAGCTGTTGTGGAACTTAGAAAGGACAGCAACATTGTTGTTATGAAGCTGTTGTGGAACTTGGAAAGGACAGCAACATTGTTGTTATGAAGTTGTTGTGGAACTTGGAAAGGACAGCAACATTGTTGTTATGAAGCTGTTGTGGAACTTGGAAAGGACAGCAACATTGTTGTTATGAAGCTGTTGTGGAACTTGGAAAGGACAGCAACATTGTTGTTATGAAGCTGTTGTGGAACTTGGAAAGGACATACTGTTGGTCTGCTTATATTGGAACTACCAGGACAAACTGAGCCTTTTGATATGAAAGGTCTCCATGATACTCAAGCTGGGGAATGTCATATCAGACCTCCATCCCATGGCTTGAGTAATACTGGTCAAAGAACAAGTTTCATTAAAATATGAAGCTCATAGCAACTGCCCTGGCTTCAAGAAATGCTCAAAAACATCAAGAAGTTCTGGTTAACCAATAAAACATCAGTTTCAACTTTGCCTGCTAAGGCTGGATAGACTTGGAAGCAACACTTACACAAAAGACGAATTGTCATGGCTTTGGACAAGGGCTCAAATTGTGACTTGTTTGACCATTTCAGTCAAAGGGGACAAGGTCTTTAGTTGACACAAGTTGAAATTGACTAAATGGTTGGAGAGATCTTTGTTCTGGCCTATCCTCTACCTTCCATAAGGATTAACATGTTCAATGATCTGAACAGGCAGCTATTGATAGTAATCATACATACTTTTCCCTTCAATGGAGGAAATCAGCTAATTGCATTACATGGGATTTTAAGAGAGTGATGTTTCCTTGCTGGCACTACTGGCAGAAGACTCTCTTTCCTCTCATAGGTTTTCAAAATAATATTCCTTTTTGCTGAGTGACTTTGTCCACCATTTGTTTGCAAAAACAATATTTCTTTCTGAGGGCTCTGTTATGAGCCAAGAACATGGGTTCAACATTTCTGGGTTTGGATTAAAACCTGTATGCAAAGTTGCTACAGGTGTGGACATGGCAGGAATTTCTTGGATAGATCAGCTGCTAGATTCAGTAAGTTGTTGAGGGGATTTGGAAGACAAAGTCTGTGAGCTTGGCATTCCACATTATCACAATGATGTCCACAATGGCTGACTCTGCTGGTCACAGACTCCACTGATGACAAAGGAGTGAATGGATCATTCTGTGAATTGGATAATTCTGTCTAGACAATATGTCAGCTCTGAGATTGAGCCTGCCTGCAATGAGGTGGACCTGAATGTGAACATTTGAACAATGATGCCATTTGAGAAAATCTCAAACAAGAAGGCACATATCTGGGGATTTGCTTCCACCTTGCCTTTGGAAATAACTGATTACAGCAGTCATTAGAAAGAATCATATTGCCATAAGGCATCTAGCATTTCCTGCCACAATTAAAAGGCATTTGCTACGGCTTTCATCTCCGGAAGGTGAAATGATGTTTATGTTCATGGACCACTCCTGAAGGGACTGAACACCACTAACTCCTTGGAAGGGTAGAAGGTAGGCACTTAACCATTCATACTCATGTTGATATAAGCATCTATCTAGGAGGAGCAGAAATAATACAATTTTAAACATGATTGCCATGGTGACTATGCTGGATGGCAGATTGGCACCATTTTTATTTAGGGCCAACTAGACATCAGATGTCTTTTAGTAATCATAGGTTACTGCATTTGCATGGGAAAATATGAACAAGTTTTTTGGATGGAATGCTGCATGACTCTGGGAGTGCAGTATGTCCATCCAACAAAACAAGTTCATATTTTCAATACAAATGCAGTAACCTTTCTATTATATGCTCATTTTCTTATTCTACCTAAGGCTTAATTATGTAAACAAAAACACACTACAAGAAACAAAGTAACTGAATGTATGCTGTATTCTAAACTAAATGCACAAGCAAATTCAGCATTACACAACAACAACACATAACTCCACCCAGATAAATTTGAACTTAATCATGTGCTAGACAAAACTTTTGAAAGAAAATGGCATTTTGGTCTACTTAAAATTGAAAATTAGATTCATATTGTGAATGAATGCACATATTGCAACAACTTTTCCATTTGATCTGGAATGAATAGATTTTTGTATTTTTGTCGATCCTACGAAATTCCATGATTATGGACTGGATTCATCTGTGCAAATTCTACATGAAATACAAAAGATTTAAATAGCAAGGGAGAAGCGTGTTGACATCTGCAAGTGTGGTTCTGTTCTGTCATTGAATATTTAAAATCATAATGTGGGGAAAAATATGAAGTGTTTCAATTGCAATTATCAGAAAGACACTATTGAATTTAATGTTTATTTCATTTTGAGTGCAGTAAGGAGGATGTAATTGTACTTGGAATATAGTCAAAATTACAGTACAATTTCAAAAAGTGTAATCAACCTTGAGAACCAATGATGTGGCTCATGTAATTCAGATTTGCAAAACTAAGAAAGGAAATTCAGGATGTAAAACTGTAAGTATATCTTTTGCCATTCTTATTACCAGCAAAAGATGACAGTTTATGCCTTGTCACTTGCATATTATGTGTAGGTACTCAGCAATTTTATGAGATCTGGTTTCTCTCACCTAAATCTGAAGCACTGTATCAAAAAAGTTAATGAGAAATGTAGCAAAGCAGCTGGCATGTGGCAGTCCATGAAACATCTGCTTTAGTTCATTCAGAAACAAATGTAATCAACCAAAACGTAAACTGTCTATTATATGAGTGTACATGATTTGTTTACCATAAGTGCTGGCCATCAAGATCCACTGCTTGTTTACAATAGAAAGTAGTTCCTTTATGAGTGCAATATTAAGTTGCACGCGAGTTCAGTATAGTAAAATATTGAACAATTCTGACAATGCAAAGTTAACAGAAAAAAGTGAGCATATAATAAAACCCCACATTGATATAAGCATCGATTCAAGAGTAGTGATAACAACATTTTCAAGATGACTCCTGTGGCAACCATCCTGGATGACCAGTTGACAAAATTTTCATTTTTGTCCAACCATCCCTTGTGATCAATGTGTGTGTAAATTTTCATGGTAATCCTCCAAGTAGTTTAGGAGGAGTATTGATCACAAACTTCTGTTAACAGATATATGGACAATGGATGACTGTTGATAAACAACAGATCAACCCATAAGCTCAAGACCAGTGGGGCTAAAGTGCATTACCTTTTCTCACAAGAAGGTATTACTGTTGAATAATATACATATTATTATTAGTATAATAAAACAAAATTGTGGAAATCATGACAAGTAGAAATACTAACACTATTTTTTTTAAAAATCTTACTCTTTTCTTTACACCTGCTAAACATTTACTTTAAAACACAATTAAATCACTGAAATATTATTTATGCCATTAACTCATTATTATCTGCCTTATTTTCACAGCAAGTCGAATTTTCAAACATTTAACATGAAAAAGTTGATATACCATTTAAACTTTGTTAAGATTTCTATGTCTCTCCCTCATATGATCTTTAAACATTTTTCTTTTTCTTATTCATGTGTTTGCTTTCAATTCCTCTAGTCAACTGTTATTTCTAAGAAGTACATTTTTCTGAGGTCTTTCTCAGAAACAAAGCTTAATGACATTTATTTATTTAGGTCCAATTGCTGATGAATGGATTGAAATAATTTCAAATTTGTAAATATTTTTCCCATGCTTCTCAACCCACCTTGGCTCTAATCTCTATGTTGAGTAGGAAGCTTAAGAGGTTGAATCCACCAGAAGCCTGGAACACAACGGCATCCAGTGCTGAGGTGCCACGAGGGTTGTGCTGGTAAACTATGTTCCCAGATCTGAGGTCTTGAAGACTGAAGGTTCTCACTTGACCCTGAAGGACCCTGTGTACAATACTTCCCTGCTTGGGACCTGTGAATAGGTGTAAGTAAATCCTCATCACATGGCTAGCATAAGAAAAGTCATTCATTTCAAGGGCTTGAGAGAAGGACCTATCGAAATTAGCATGGCAATACTTTCTTGCTTTGGATCTGTGAAAAGTGAAGGTAAGCATTAAAGACTTTGTTAATAAAACTATATTGAAATGTCTTTAACTGACTTGAAAATTAATCAAAATTTAACCTGGGTATTGTATGACACTAAGAAAAATATTCTCCCATTCAGACCTGTGAAAATGTAAACTCAAATTGAAATATTCTTGACATGTGAACTTCTTACAAATTCATTTGTAGGAATATCAATTTCTATTTGTTTATTGGATGTTTTTTATGATTTCAATTAATTTGTTTTTAAATATTTAATAATTAATTTTTACCAGAAAATCACTATGAACATTGCTTGTAATGTTGTTTTTCTTTGTCTTTTTCTGTTCAGTACAGTATACAAGTATTCAAGCAAATTCAATGCAAGTTTGCTATACAAAGTTTGTTAGTAAAACTACAAGTATATTGGACAACATTGTCCATCATCCCATGTATTGAATGTATCTTGTTATAATTCAAATGCTGATTTATAGATCTCAAAATGTACATGTTCTAACTGCAGATGAAGTACACAGCAAGAGTGGCACTGCTTATACAAAATTTTAATCAATTTTACAACTTTTTTTCCGCATAAAGCAGTCTTAGAGTTTTCATACCTTGCAACACAGTTACTGTTACAGCTTCAGGGCTTTTATTTGTCCAGAGGTTCAAAATGTCTGGCCCAATAATGGTTGCCTCCCCTCCAACAGCATGTAAGACATTGTTAACTGTCAGTCTGAGAGAGTTTGGGATGTACGCTTGGAAATACACTGATTCCTGAGTGCTATGGAGACCATCACTGATCTCTATTGTGGCTTTACCTAGAAAGAAAAATAATAAGTTCCTAGCTTAAAATTTAGAATTATGGATCTATCTAGCATTTACTTAATTGCTGACAAAGTAGAAAATTTTAATTTTTTCCTTTCATTTCATTTCTCCCATAACCTGGCTGGCCATAGGGGCACTACTGATGACTACAAGACAATCTCTCTATTTTGCCCTGTTCTCCACTGCTCTTGGGACTTTGCAGAAACCATGCCTGTCCACTCATTGATGTTATCTTCCCATCCATTCTTCTGTCTGTTTTCTCATTCCTATCACTCTGCCCTGTAGAGTTGTCTGACAGGCCAGATAAGCGTGAGATGTGACCATACCATCTTACTTTGCATTTATTTACAGCGGTGAAAAGACCTTCATATGATCTAATTGCACCTTGGATTCTACTGCACACCTACTGATTGGAGACATGGTCTAAGTATTAGAATTTTAGGACCTTTCAATAACATCTCATCTCTAAAGCATGTATTCTTCTCTCTAGTTGTAACGTTCAGGGTACATGTTTCACATGCATACAGGAATATGGACACGATGAAGGAGTACATAAAGGTGATCCTAGACCCAAGTGTAATGATGCTATTCTTCCAAATAGGTTTCAGCCTAGCCACTGCAGTGGCCGTCTACACATTCCTGGAAGAAAAACTCAGAACTTTCATCCAAGGTATAGCATCTAGAAACTTGAAGCTTTCCGCTGCAAGTGGCTTCTGTCCATTCACTCTTTTTTTCTTTTGGATGCCACTCAGGTTGTTTGTCATTTGGCTTCATCTTTTCAGCGCTGATCTCCACCCCATAGCTTAGCAATAACTGGTTAAGAAATTATTTAGGGCAGAGAATTTTGATGAAGTATTTTGATAATTTCTGGTTAAAGTGTTTTTGTCTAGAGCAATTTATTCTTGAAAAAGTTTTGCCATGAATATTACATGGGATAAAAATATTCATGAAATGAAATTTTGTTGAAAATATTGCAATTCTGACTTCTAACCTGTCTCATCATTTTGTACCTTTGATTCAGTCTAAAATGATAGAAGAAAGCCAAAAGCAAAATAAATATTTCGTTCAAAATCTAAAGTGTAAAAACATTGAACATGACACTGAAAAAGGAAAAAGTTTTACTTAAATTACCAAGGTTTGTATGAAAATACCGAATAAATTTCCAGCCAGTGCCTATTATGATGTCAAACTTGACTCTCTGAAAACATACTTACTTTTCTCCACTCCCAGAGGACTGTGGAAGAAAAATATTTTTCCTGCCTGGAGATCCTGGAAGGTGAATTCATCTCCAGACCGAAGGATAACATTGTGTCCATCCACCACCTTCTTAAGATCTCCATTCTCTGCAGCCACCTTGAGTAAAATATGGAGGTGGTCTTTCATTGTGTCAGGGTCAGCAATGTAAAATTGCTCAGGTGTCAATTTGGCTATGCCACCTTTCTCAACTTGGACATGACTCAGTACTTGAAATATAGGGCCCTTCACATTTTCTAGAGAGAAGAAAACAAAGGTATAAAAAATAGATAACTTACTTAATAGAAGACTTATATTGCTGTACCAATTAGTATACTATGCATAATTTCTAATTTCTATTTCATCTTCAAAGTTATATTTATTATCAATTTCAATTTCATGGATTTCTTTTTACCACCAAATTCATAATTACCTTCCTTATTTCTCCTTCATTTTCATTGTAGTTTTTGAAATTCTAGTTTTAATATAAATTAAAGACAAAGATCTGTTGTGCTACTAAATAAACATTATATAATATCGATATTCAGAATATACTGCTATATTCAGAAAAAAAGTAACGAGATAAGAGGTGCCATAAAGCAACATGTATCTGTCACAATATTTAGTTGAGACAGATCAAAGCAGGTGCATCAAATAAACTAAAATTAGAACTGCAAGTTAGCAGAACCTAAAAAATACCACCACCCCTGCAACATGAATCAGAATTTGCAGTAATTTCAGAGAAAACCTGGAAATTAAGTCACAGTGACCTAATATTTGTGTGCAACACATGTCCATCCCAACTAAGTTTAGTGGAAATGATGATGATATTGGCAGTAAAACTCAGGCATAGTTTAAAGTGGAATAAATTCACACTTAAGTTTATTTTTTTTTGTCTCAACAGTTACAGTAAGAGTTCTACATATGCTGGCTTAGAAGTGGAGTCCAAAAAACATACTAGATGCTGATCTGCAGTCATATCATGCTCCGACAGATCAGTGTCTAAGTTATTTATTCCACTGACTATTCCTAACAAACTGCATTGAACCAAATCTGCTTGTACATTATATGACAGCAGATCTTGTTCCCTGCAGTTTGACTTGAATTATGCGCATTGATATATAGTACAATTGGGATGCAGGGGACAAAACAATACAGAGCTAGATTGCATAGTTGTATGATCAACGTAAATCCTATGTGTTTTCTCCATTTCTCTTAGCAGAAGTATAAATAGGATGCCTAAACTTTAACCTGAAATGAACAATCATTTAAAAAGTCAAAAAAGAATAAGAACAATATACAGAAAATTATCTTATTATTTTTACAAATTTTGCAATTCAAACAGCAAATGTATGATCAAACACAAAAAGATTTATTTCACATGCAAGAGTACAAGGTATGATTCAGATCAAATTATTTTAAAACAAATTGTTTGCAATACAATTCTATAAATCTTAAATCTAAAACAAGAACCTTACTTTCGCAATGTCTATTCTGTGGATTGGGTGAAAATCCTGCTCCACAATCCCTCACACAGCGGCCATCAACCAGGTAACTTAGACCATTGCACACACTACATTCTGCAGCACTGAAACACTGTAGACAGTCTTTGATACAGTCTGGAAACAGATGTTTGGTTATATATCAATAAAATCTCAACCATCTGAGGTAGATACAGTGTCAAAATAGTGTAGATAAGATATACTCACAATTAATACAAAGTGAAGATAAGATACTTGTGTCCAAAAAAAATGTAGTTAAGATACAGTGTCAACATAAAGTGTAGATAAGAGTGTCAACATACAAGTGTAGATAAGATACAGCGTCAACCTAAAAGTACAGATAAGATACAGTGTCAACCTAAAAGTACAGATAAGATACAGTGTCAACATAAAAGTACAGATAAGATACAGTGTCAACATAAAAGTACAGATAAGATACAGTGTCAACATAAAAGTACAGATAAAATACAGTGTCAACATAAAAGTACAGATAAGATACAGTGTCAACATAAAGTGTAGATAAGAGTGTCAACATACAAGTGTAGATAAGATACAGCGTCAACCTAAAAGTACAGATAAGATACAGTGTCAACATAAAAGTACAGATAAGATACAGTGTCAACATAAAAGTACAGATAAGGTACAGTGTCAACATAAAGTGTAGATGATATACAGTGTCAATATAAAGTTTAGATTAGATACAGTATCAGTATAAAGTGTAGATAAGATAAAATATCAACACAGTGTATATACAATACAGTGTCAACATAAAGTGTAGTTAACATACAGTGTCAACATAAAGTGTGGATAAGATAAAGTAACACAAAAGTGTAGATAGGATACAGTGTCAACATAACCTGTAGATAAGATACAATGTCAACAAAAAAGTGTAGATCTAACCTGTAGATAAGATACAGTGTCACCATATAAAGGGTTGATAAGATACAGTGTCAACATAAAGTTTACACAAGATACAATATCAACATAAACTTAAAAGGGTACATAAATTGTAGTGTCAACATCAAGTGTAGATATATGGAACAGTAATATTACATTTGTCTAAAAATAATTCACACAACAATAGTTATACTTGTATAATAATTGGATATCATGCCATGTATTTATTGCATGTAAATGTATATACCTATATGTTTAAGCATGCCTGTCTGTTTTGGTGGTAAGCAAAACACAGTGGATGCTAGTAATAATGTACCTTTCACATGGAGATGCCACTCTCTATCCTTCACTCACAATGTAGGAAATCAATGCAACAAATGTTTATTATATACTCATTTTTTCTCCGTTAACTTTACATTGTCAGAATTGTTCAGCATTTCATGATATTGAACACCTTAATACTGCAACTCAAATTAGTATTGTATATTAGGAACTACTTTGAAATCAAAACATGTACACTCATGTAGCAGACGCCTTAGGTCTTAGTTTATTAGATTGGTTTGTGGACGAACCAAAAGAAGCTCTTTCATCTATTTGAAAGTAGAGATGATAAAGTGAATGATGTGGATGAGTCACAAATTAAAATTTCAAACATGCAAATGAATGATCATGATATTCACAATGTCCACAACAAATGTGAGAGACGCAGTAATTGAAAATACCATTCCGATCATTTAAACAATTATTTAGGAGACATATTTATAACTTTTCATTAATGGAATGGTTCAGACAATGACCAGTGCTATCTGACATATAAAAATAGCATAGAAAGGCATACTGAGGCCTAGGGTTATCACATATCTATCTGAGATGTACCTTTTTGTAAGTCAAAGTACTAAATTCGAGAAAAACAAATGCAACTGAAGATTTTGGTAGAAAATAAGTACCTCAAAGCCAATAAGCCAAAATGATGAAGAATTATTATTAATGCTGGCTGAAAGGACTGTCAAGCACCAGCTGCTTTGCAATTTTCCATGTTAACTATTTTGATAGAATATTTCAGATTTAGGCTAGATTCAATTGAAAGAGTTCATATTTTCCTTCATGATGATTCCAAACATTCAATCACAGAACAGAAACATAAATGCAGCTAAGTCAAGATACATCCCTCCCTGCTCAAATTACATTTGTGTGGAAGAGACACAACTACTAAATCCAGTCCATAATCAGCAGAACTGAGTAACATTAAGCCCCCCAAAAATAAAATAAAAATCCATCCATTTTAGACCAACTGGTAAAGCTGTTGAAATGCACATTCATTCACAATATGACTCTGAATTTCAAGTTTAAGTAGACTAAAATGACCATTCTTTTTTAAACCTGAACAGGCAATGAAGTTCAAAAGTCAATGGGCAGTGCTATGTGCACATTAATATTGTTCCTTGTAATGTAACTTTTATAATTCAGCAATGGTATAATAACAAAATGAGCATATAATAAAAAGGTTACTGCATTTGTATTGGAAAATATGAACTCATTTTCTCAGATTAATACTCCAAAAAACTCTTTCATATTTTCCCATACAAATGCAGTAACCTATGGATAATGTACACTGCACAGTTTAACTTACACCCCAGGTTGTGTATACTTCACATTACAAAGTACAACTTAACTCTCTTGGTTGTGTATACTGTACAGTGCACTGTATAACTTAACACCTGATTGTGTATACTCAGCACACAGCTAAGTACACCCTTGGTTGAGCATATTGTACACTGCATTGTACAACTTAACACCCCTTGGTTGTATATACTGCACAAAGCAAAGTACAGCTTCACACATGCTTCTTTTGCCCTCACCTTTGCACTCCATGGTTTTCCCATCTTCATATTGACCCTGTCCACAGTGAGTCACACATTTACCCATGTAGAGAAGAAAAGGAGGCAAACACTTGTTACATTGGCTGGGGGACTCGCACTGCATACAGTTTTCACCACAGTCTGTTTATTGAGAATGACAATGACAAATCATACATTTAGTATACTTACAAAATTGAGCTATAAAATAGTTTATAAAATTTTAAGTTGTTACAATTTGTCCTTTTACATACACACAGATTTACTGTGCCCATTAACAGAAAATATTGGCACAAAAGAAAATTGACTTAATTACCAACAACACTAATCAATTTCATTAACAAACAAAATAATGAACATTTTTTAATGCCAGTTTCTTACAAATCATTGTGGCAATGCTGGAAACACCTTTAATGTTGCTGCTGATTTGATGAATGATTATTGAAAAATGTATATGAAATCAAAATTATTAGAATTTTTCAATGATTTGATCTTGACAGTTTTCAAAGAATCATTAAGAAATATCATTACCATGGATGAGCAAAGATTTGACGAAAGGGAAAGGTGACATTGAGAATCAGCGGTCTCAAACTGACAAATTTGCACTGCTGAGATTATTATACATACTCATTAGAATTGCATTTTCTTTAAATTCAGTTTTCTTTTAAAAATAAAACAGCTCTGCTGTCTGGACAAATTTTAATATAAAACTACACAGCATGCTATCATTTAGTTATTCAACTTAACGGCTCCGGTGACCGAGTGATTAGAGCATCCACATCAGATACAGGAGGTCACGGGTTCAAACCCCAGTCGAGTCATACCAAAGACTTATAAAAATGGTAGTAGCAGCTTCCTTGCTTGCTGCTCAGCATTAAGAGGTTAGTGTCAGGACTGGTCAGCCTGGTGTCAAGATAATGTGACTGGGTAGAACATGATGCCACATGTCTGCAGCATGCTGCCCCATTGGTAGACATCACTATAAACTGCCACACTACACACATCATAGCGATATGACTGAAAAATTGTTAAAGCTACATTAAAAATTCATATCACACACACAAACAGTTATTCTACTTACCTTGGCATACCTTAGACTCAAGATACTGTCCCTCTCTACACTCAGCCTGACACTCGCTTCCTGAGGGCACCATCTTAGGGTCCTGACATTCACTGCATTTTGAGGCCTTACCATCCCAAGTCATATAACAATCTGTACAGCCAGTTGCGCAATCTAAAAGTTTAGAAGAAACAATTCTATGCAAAGTTTACAATTTTTAATAATGTAAAGAACTTGACAACAAAAGAAACTGTTTCTGTGTCATATTAGCACTGAATAACCACAATGCCAGAGTGAAATGCTAGCCAAGATCCAAAAGTCTGAAATTTTCAGTTTAGAACCCAAAATAGTCTGAAGTACTCTGAATATAGATGTTTTAGAATCCAAAATATAGTCTGAAGTACTCCGAATATGGAGGTTTTAGAATCCAAAATATAGTCTGAAGTACTCTGAATATAGAGGTTTTAGAATCCAAAATATAGTCTGAAGTACTCTGAATATAGAGATTTTAGAATCCAAAATATAGTCTGAAGTACTCTGAATATAGAGGTTTTAGAATCCAAAATATAGTCTGAAGTACTCCGAATATAGAGATTTTAGAATCCAAAATATAGTCTGAAGTACTCTGAATATAGAGGTTTTAGAATCCAAAATATAGTCTGAAGTACTCTGGATATAGAGGTTTTAGAATCCAAAATATAGTCTGAAGTACTCTGGATATAGAGGTTTTAGAATCCAAAATATAGTCTGAAGTACTCTGGATATAGAGGTTTTAGAATCCAAAATATAGTCTGAAGTACTCCAAATATAGAGGTTTTCGTTTTTTAGGTATTCAGTTGATAATAATGGGCCCATTATACAATTCCCAGAAAATATTTCAAAGTTAGTCAGAATTCTCAATTTTTAGCAGTTACGCCTAAAACACTTTTCCTAATTGGTGTGGGTTGTTTTCTACACAAAATAATAGGTCAAAGCCACACACCCAATTACTCTTAAAGAAATTCCTGTGTAGATTTTTTAATTTCTTGCAACACATTTAGTAAAGAAAATGATGACTCCAGACTAATTAGGCAATTTAAGACATTTTCTGCTCATGGTATCAGAAAAGGAAGACAGCATCACTGACAAGACAGTAAATAAGCTGTCTTGGATACTATCTCAATTCTCAAAATAAAAGCATAAACAAAATTGTAAGACAAAAACAATAGGTGACCAAAACACAAGTGATGCCGCATAGCTATTTACCATCTGCAAGTCCCAAGTGCCCTAGCTAGCAAGCCTCCTAAGCAGCCCACCTCCTAACTGCTGCTAGGCTAAAACACAGAACATCATAATAGCTGCCTGGGTGAAATCTACTTTAGTTAAATAGTACACATGCTTTCTACATTTTACATATGAATAGTGTCCCATGCAAACTATTTAATTTAATAAGAAATAAAATTGAAAACATTAATGAAAGTTTTATCCCAAAATATATATTTATTCATGATGAAATATACTTAAAGATATTTGCTTGTGTCTATAATGCATATCACAGTACATTTCTTAGTACTGTTTTACACAACAATGTGTCCAAAATGTTACTATGCATTTTGAAGTTTTCTGTGAAATTATTGGAAGCAATTTCTCTGACTATACATAATTTCACTTTGCAGACTTCACACACTATAAAAACTTTATGTCTCCTGCCACTCTGGAAATGAAGTTTGCATACCTCACTTATCAAATTTGGCAGCCTGTGGCAGGCATACCTCACTTATCAAATTTGGCAGCCTGTGGCAGGCATACCTCACTTATCAAATTTGGCAGCCTGTGGCAGGCATACCTCACTTATCAAATTTGGCAGCCTGTGGCAGGCATACCTCACTTATCAAATTTGGCAGCCTGTGGCAGTGAACCTTGTTGTTTGCAGCTGATTATAGTGACTGCTTCCTTGTTCCCATATAGCCTGCAATAAGCTACTTTCTGTGATTCATCTGAAAGTCAAGATGATGCCACCTTTTTTGTTCTTCCTCCCTTATCTGACAGTTAAAAGACTCCTTCAGGAAAGCATTACAAAAGGGCAATGGAGTGGCACTGAAAATGGCCGTGAAACCAAAACAGGTACTTCCACCATTTCGTGGCTTGTGTATCATACTTCATTCAGAACTGATCAGCTAAGTCAACATTCATTTTCTTCTCTGAGTATAAAACGGCAACATCAGGTGCCTATATCTACTGGCCTTCACCATGTCCCTGATTTCACTGTAGTTTATTCTCCTGAGCTGATATTATCATAAAGGAAAATGGACAAATATTCTGTCTTTCCATGCAGTTAATATTTATAGTGTTCCCAGGTTCTGTTTAAAAGTGGCCTCAGGCATGGTTCCATGGATTTTGAATTGCCGTGAGTCTCATCTTTTTGAGGAGTATATTTGGTCCATTTTCAACGACTCCAATAGAGTTGGGCTTGAAAACTAATTGTTCAACAATTCTTTTGTTAAGTCTGTTGCGACTTGACATACTAACTCATGCTCAGTGACTCATCCTTCCTTGCATCCTGTGTTTATAACTGAAATTCTTGCAATAGCAGTTGGCAGGATTGCACCCCTTCCCATCCTTTATATAAAAATTTGGTTGGCTTTGCTGGCAAGAATTGCCTAAGAGACAATTCACCTTTAAATGATACCATACCCTTATTGATAGCTTGGTTGTTGGGTAGATTATGATTTTCAAGACATCTTGCAAGGACAGTGTTGGATATTGGTCAAAATGTGACACAACTTGTAATGCCCAGGTTGTCTTTGTGAAGGGCTGTTAGTTGTGTAGTTAACATTAAAATACTTCAATAACTTTTCATATATTTCTCTCATTATCAATTCTTGAATACCCTGTATTCCAAAAAAGCTCCCCATGTTCCAGGCGATATTATACTCTGAAAAATGCATGATACTAAAAAAATAACATGTACTCCGAGAAACGCCTTCATTTTTGCAACTGAAGCAGGTGACCACATGGGTTCAGGTTTCTCACTAACTTATTTTTCAACATACCTGTTCATTTCAGTTGCTAACAATTCACATATTTTTCCACAAAGAACATTTTACATTTTCATCCAAATTAAATTCTGGCTCTGAATCAGCTGTGATATTGTTCATAAGTATTGGCCCCACATTTTCCAACCATACAAAATCATCACATTTGATCCTCAGATTCAAATAAATCTGAAATATCACATGTCAAAACAGGAGTTGTATAATCATTCATCTTGATCGTCATCAACATCAATGCAATTCCAAATGTCATCATTTTGACTTCTTCAAAATTTACATCAGATTCATTGAAATCCAAGAAGGTTGAAAATTGTTTGCATTTTAGCATATTCATTTTTAGTGATAATAGTGGAAACATATGTGCCTCTGGGCATTTCCAATCCTAGGGTGGAAATGAGTCAAAGAGGACAGAGAGAATATTGCCAGCAATGCATATAGACATCTGTGGCAAAGGAAGGAAGGCTAATTTTAGTGACAGTGACAAGCACTGAGACCTATCAACATAAGAAGATAATGATTATGAAGGCAACTGACCAAAGCAATTGCAATTATTAATAAATCTGCTTAAAATGCAGCTTTTAATGACTGAAAGACTGTAAATTATAAGGACAATGAATCTGTATGATTCAGCTTTTAAATTTTTCTTACATAACTGATTTATCAAGAACTTGAACTTCCAACAACCATCTATTTTTATTTTGGTGGAAAGAATCACTTTGTCTGACTAAACCCTTTACCTCATAGAGCATAGTGACAAAGTGCAGCTCGCTATAAATAGAACACAGGTTACCTAGTCGACTGCATACGCATAGGTCTGCCTGTGAACTGTTAAGCAATGTAGTGTATGTTACGTTTAACAGCAATTTTAACCATTTTACATTTTTGGTACACATCTATTATATGTGGAACAATTTAAGAGTAAAGTCTGATTGTTATAGCTGTGTAATTATTTATCACGGAAGAATTTGTTATGTGCTTTAAAATCTGGAGAGAACTCGTTCACCGTCATGTCAGTGAGGCCAGGTGACCAACCGTAGCTGCCATTTCTCATACTTGAAATTTACAAGTTTTTCATCTGTGTCTACATCACTAAGTCATCTAAATTTGATAATTTATAAAAACTAATTGCAGTCTATATCAATATCACAGCCTTTACCTAGGTTACTAAATCTTTCATAGTTGTGATTCTAATCATGAAAACTTCGTAAGTACTGAATGAAATCTGCGACCGCCATTTTGGAGAGTCGAGATTACGACCCAGTTACTTTAAATAGCAGATATCAACCAGTACATAAACAGTGACCAAGTGATCTGACATAATTGTCATTCACAGAAATGAATGTAGTATCTAATAAGGGGTTTTCCCCGAAGGTGGCGCTACGAAAACCGGCTTAAAATGGCTGATGTTTACAGCCGACATCAAAAGGCGCTTCCATGGGACTTTTGTAGAAGTGTCAAAAGGCGCTTCGATGCGACTTTTGTAGAGGCATCCAAAGACGGTTGCATGAGGTAAAGGGCTAAGAAGAGTGGTGGAAAACCTCTGCAATGCATAACAATTGTAAGATGTAATGTATATACCTTGACATGTTCCATTAAAAGAGAGATATTTTCCCAAAGGGCACTGACTTCGGCACCGACCCCGTTTGCTAAGCCGGGACCCTCCAAAACAAGACAGACAGTCCATGTCCTTTCCCCCATCACAGGATTCACAGCTTGGATGACAAGCTGAAAAAAGGCAAAAGTGGCATGTATATTGCACATGACTAACAAACTAATTCATAAGTGCTATCATTACCCTCACAGTCTTCTGAAAGAAATGAAAATCAAGAATATGATCATAGTCTTTATAATTTTATATTTAGTTGATTTTATAAATAAGACATATAATTCCAACACAAATACATTTAATCCATAGCTTACATACAAGTTAACATTAGATATAGAAACTTAGGACTTCATATAAGAAACAGATTTTCTAAAACATGTTGTCATGTACAAAGTATTATGGAAATAACTTAAATTCTCAAACTATAGCAGCTTACCTGAACAAGAGCCCCGTTTGTTGTCACTGTAGCCCACAGGGCACCTGGTAACACACTGTCCCTGGTGAAGCAGTCCCCCAGGCCAACATGTGGCACACCCACCACCATCTGGGGTGCAGGTTCGGCATGTTGGAGGGCAAGCTAGGGAAAATAGTGTTGAAATAATCAGAAGCAAATGCAATGGCTTCTCATTACAAATCCCCATGCCTTTACTGCATACTGCAAGCCCCACTCCATAAAACCCCTATGCTTCTACTGCATATTCCAAACCCCACTCCATAAAATCCCTATACTTCTACTGCATATTCCATGCCCCACTCCAAAAATCCCCATGCTGCTACTGCATATTCCAAGCCATGGTACCAATTGTTTTTCCATAGACCTCAATGCTAATGTTTTGTGAAATAAATATACCTTCTATCCTACCTCAGCATGTGTGTCACACGCTTGTATTGAGGTTGTCAATTTGTACCTCCACATAATGGTTCCTACCACCCATTCCCAACAGTGATACAGAGGTCACAAAGCAAAATCCATCACAAACGGCTTTTTACAATAACTGCTCATACAAAGTTTAGTTTAAAAAAATGAAAACATTCTTGGGTATTATAGCACTAAACTGGGCAAAACATGCAAGTAATGTCGTTCTCTGGTGGCTGATACCGTATTTTCAATTGTGATCATGGCCCATTGTGATCAGAGTCATATGGCCATATCCAGTTGTGACTAAACATGGCCATTTGATGTTGTCTTTTTCTTCAGGTTGGGATGAGGAATGGGATATTGGTCCATGTATATAGTCCATAAATCTGATATATAAGACTGCTGCTCTCTTTCTCATTGCCCAGAAAAGATATGGCTGCCCCAGCGAAAAAAAGTTCTTAAGTTCATGAACGCTTCATGAACTTCATGAACTGTTCATGAACTGGTTGTGAAAAGTCAAATTAATTCATGAATTGTTCATGAACATCAGTTCATGAAATTCAAGTTCTTGAACTTTTCTTTAGAGTTCATGAACTGTTCATGAACATCAGTTCATGAAATTCAAGTTCTTGAACTTTTCCCCTGAGTTCATGAACTGTTCATGAACATCAGTTCATGAAATTCAAGTTCTTTAACTTTTCCTCCAAATTCACAAACTGTTCATGAAATTAAAGTTCTTGAACTTTTCCTTAGTTCATGAACTGTTCATGAATATCAGTTCATGAAATTTAAGTTCTTGAACTTATAATAGTACATGAACTGTTAAGTACTGAACCAAATAGGCAAACAAATTACAATTTTAGAAACTTGTTATGCATACTTGTAGTTCATCAACTGTCCTTGAAGCAATCCAGTTTATGAAGAATTAAATTTGAGAATTTTGATTGCATTTTCTTAAAAAAGGCGATGAACAAAATAGTAACTAATTTTTTAAGTTCCAAGAATTGAAGATATCTGCAAAATGTGATTTAATCTGTTGAAATTAAATGTGATTGAAGATTAGCAGTACATGCTTACATACATCAACCTATTTCACAACAAATTATGTCCAAATGAACACACTGGAAGTGCATTGTACCATATTCTTAAATACATTATGTATTATTCTAAATATATTCATGTTTCAGTACATGGCCTAATTATTCTGTATATACTTTTTAGACTTGTTATCAAGGAACAGCCCAGCCAAGTTTTGGATTTGTGTGCATCTCATTTTCATCTTTACCTAAGTGAAATTTTGTTACTTTTGGGCAAAAATTGTGATAAAGACCTTTAATTTCCTTCCAAAAGTAAAAAAAACTTCAATTAGGATTGTTGTAAAGGTGGGGAAAAGGTGCGTAAAATTCCATGTCTGTGCTGTTCCTCGATGGATGGTGTATTGTTTGTATTGTAGTCAAACATGCTAAAGAGGAACCAAAATGATCTATTCAATAAGAGTAAGGCTATGGATTCTAAGTTTGATGTGAGTAAATAATTGTAAATTATCATTTTACATAAAAGTAACCAGTACAACATGTTTAAAGTGTTGACATTTGCATCCCATTCAGTCCCCATAAAGTACAAGTATATTCAGTCAACATTACTGATGCTAGAATCATTTGAAAATGGCATGTCCATGACAGTTTGGCATCACTGCAACATATGCTTCTGCTTCAGGTGATGAAGAGGGACTGACATTTATGTAAACTAAAGTGTCGATCAACTCTTCAGCAGGTACCACATCTATTGTCAACATAGCTTTAACTGCTAACAGGTGTTTTCCAGCTGGTAGTTGTGAAAGTTTTGTTTTTGCAGCATCATATTTTATCAAAACTGCATGTACAGTCTTATTTGATGTATTGTATACAAAATATTTAACACGTCCAATTTTGCTTTGGTTATATAGCACAACATTACAGACTCTTCTCTGCATTCTCAAGTACTGTGAAGAGCAGAATTGTTTGCTACCTATGCTAATTCTGTCAACCTTTCTCAAATCCATAGGACAGTCTAAATTTAATGTAGCCAAAACTTCATCTGTCACTTCACCGTCTCTAAAATATTTCACCTTCCCTGATATATCACAAGTTGCAGCTTCAGCAGTCTTTTTCCAGAGTGTTGTTGATGCTGAATAAACACCCTTTCTGCGCAAACTTGACACTGCTTGTTTGTACTTCATTACTTGCTTCGTAACATTACCCGTTCCATGTACAGACTGTAGCAACATTGCATTATTATCCTCAAATGGGAAACAGCTCCATGCCCACATTGGTCCCCACAGCTTTACATACCAAACCAAATGAATACAAGCATTATGGACATTGAGACCACTTGATCCTTGACCATATAAATCAGCAAAGGAAGAGTAAAACTTGTCAAAAAGAACAGCTGCTCTGTCCAATTGTCCTGGCAATATATTGTCTCCAAGAAGAATATACACAGCTTCTGATAGATATGCAAAATGTTTCAGATAAACTTCTGGTAGTATTCCATCTAAACATGGGAGTGCATAAAACAACAACCATGCTTGCAATTCTGTAGCTTTTAGGTTTGCATAATGTTTTTCCAAATCACGGGGTAATCTCTCAATACTGATTGGAGGTTGAATATTCTGAAGTCTTTTGGAAACAGTTTTAATATGTTTTCCAATAAAATAATTCTTACCACTTTGTGTTGGTGAGAACCATTTGCTCAATAATGTATTTGTTATACCTAATAAAATCCCATGCATGTAATCTGGTACTACACCTTTAACCAGGTCAAAGGACTGAAGAAATGCAAGACCAGACAAGCCCTTAAAACCTTTAATCCGTTTTGTCGTTGTTGCATTTTGCATGTTTTGCAAAACTTCCTGATTATTTCGTAGTGGATACTGTGTTTCAACAGTCCTGTGAGGATAACATCGCGATGTTCCTTTTCCTTGTTTTACAACAATACCAGGCTCTTCACAGGTAATGCATGCCTCCGTCCCATTAAAATATGTCATATTTAGAATACCTGCTTTAGCTGGTAGATCAAATACACCACAAATAACAGCAACTTTTGCAACAATTAATTTGTTGTCCCAATTAACTTCAACC
This sequence comes from Sinohyriopsis cumingii, assembly GCA_028554795.2. Classification (NCBI taxonomy): domain Eukaryota; kingdom Metazoa; phylum Mollusca; class Bivalvia; order Unionida; family Unionidae; genus Sinohyriopsis; species Sinohyriopsis cumingii. Next base: position 94,967,386 of record CM068826.1, read on the forward strand.
CCTTCATTGTACAAACTATTCATTTCTTCACTGAAACTTGCCATATACTGTTTAAAAGGGGGTTTTCCCTTTCCTTGCCATATCCCAACCAATAACATGTTATCCCTCGAAAATCTTGCTTTGGGACTCAACTCATTTATAGCCATAAAAAGTGGCCACAATTCTATTTTCGAGGATGAATACAGATTTACTCCATCTGTATTGATGATGGCACTTAAGCTGTATGGATGATGTAGAAAACCATCTTCATTCAGCATATCTCTGTACGCAAACCCATCAGTTATGTCTGTCAAAATTCTAGAGCTTTTTCTGTCCTCAAGTGCTGCCTTACAATTTTCAATTTCTTTCGAAATACCTGGAAAAGACAAGAAATAGAATTACTTCAGTTGAAGATTATATTTACAGGTAATTGTTCTTCAACAAAATAGAGCTACATTTAATGTATATGCCTTATTTGAACATAAGATTTGCTTAACTAATTTTGTCGGTATTAACCTTATTAAGTGCAAACAATACATGATATTGCCCTATCAAACAAGAAATGTGCAATGCTCCTCAATAAATTTTCCCTTAGAACTATGTAAAAGTAGTCATAGTTCTTCAGTTAAGGATTCTAAATATACAAGCATAAACTTATTTATACCTGGTGTCTCAAGTAGATGTTTCAACTGTTTTTTGGTATCAGCCAGTATAAAACTTTTCCTCGGTTGTCGATCCTTTTTTTGTTGATCCAACAATCTTCCTTTGTAACGAAAGCCTCCACAATTTTCCAAGCTACATCTAAATTCATCCAAGTTGTTTGGAAATACCTCGTCACATGTGTCACAATAGTGTATTTCTTTAATTGGGTGGATATCAACTAAAGAATATATATAATCCAAGTCTAGGACATCAACACATTTGGAATTAGGGAACACACTTTTCATAGTTTGAAGAATGTCTTTACAGGCACTGGTTGTTAAATTATGTCTTTGAAAGAGGGAAAGAATTTTTAAGGCTTGCACTTCATTTTCTGAGAGAGGCTGTGGTTGCATCTTTTTCACTTCATCATTGCTGTCTCTTCCTAATGAATTTGCATCTTCTTTACTGCTGGTCTCCACATCAGAAAAATTATCAGAAGATTCAACATCTGAAGAGGTTTCCGATATTATAGAGTCATTTGAGTCTGATAGTACAGATGTGACCTCGCTTTCATTTGAATTGCATGTTGATACAGAGCTACATGTATCATTATCTGTGTAGCATACATCGGCAGCTACATCATCTGGGATTATTGAGGATCCAGCTGTAGGATAGGTTAGACTTCTTTCTGAAGATGATGCATTCTTATCATCATCTGAAAAATAAGACAACTTTAAGCAATGTTGTTTACACTTGGTATGATTTCAGCATTAGGATTAAAATAAAGTAACATTTTGTGAGCTAAAGTCTGACTTTCGGAATACAACTAGCCATTTTCCTTAGTGAGAAAAGTTTGCAAGTTATAATAAATTTAAATATGAATGTTAGGGAGGGTAAACAATGAACAGTATAATAATATACACTAAGTCTGTGATACTGTTTTCATTTCATAAAATGATAATGTTTTTATTGTTTCATTCAGCAATTTATTCTGATAACCACTGGTGGCTGTTGTAAAAATAAAATTTTCCTAAAAATAAACTACTTAATTGAGGCAGACATAAATAACTTTTAGGTGAAATCTGAACTTGTTTTAAACAAGATCACAAATATGGCAATATTCATCAGTTAATGATTATGAAGTTGATCTATAAAAAACAATCATAGTTTTTGCTTATGTTACCATATACTTTACTTCTGGCTAGTGCCGCTTCAAAGAAGAATTTATGATTTAGCATTATTTCATGACTAAAATCATGGGTATATGCTTTTTACAACACTCTGTGCACTTACAATCTAATGGCATATTATCAGATTCATTGCAGCGTGTAGCCATATCCTTTGACTGACTTGTCTTCCATCGATAAGCTGTACGCACAGGAACTTTGACTGACTTGTCAAAAACATGCAGTTTGTAGATTCGTTTGACTGGAGCTATATAAAAAATGAGAAATACTAAGACACCAACTTAACAAAACAAAGCAAGTGATGGCAAAATGAAATGGAAAGGCAGTGATAATACACAAGTCTAATCAAAGCTTTTACATGAATCATCATTTTATTTAGTAATAGTTTCATTTCTTGTGATCATGATCTAAAGTGGAATTTTGAATAAGGATGCAATACATTCAATGTATTTTTTATAGTTCTCTGTGGTGTAGTGATTAAAAACTGTCTGAAGAGTGACTGACAAGTCTCAATGCTGTGATTGTGGGTTTAGTCCTCAGATTTTGTAAGAATGTTTGCTTGTTACTTGTGCCACAAATGGAAGCTAGTGTTAAGTTGTCTGAGGTCTACCTCCATCATTACAACTATTTGCCATATATAGCATATATTATGTGCTAAGACATAATTTTTTCCCCAAAAATTTTATATTTTTAAATATGTAAAAACATTTCTACTCACATAAACTGTGTACTCCACTTAAATGATGTAAGATGTTATGTTTACTGCCCACTATCCTTGTGCAAATCAAACACTGATACTTCTTTCGACCGTTTACAACTATTTCACTGTAACTGGTTTGTTTGGTCGCCATACTGGATTGAACTGAAATAGAAATATGAAATTACTGCACCTAGTTCAAATTTTACCGGAATAGAGGTATTATGTTATAAAGTTATGCATAAAATTCCTTTTTCTACAAAGTTACAATGATATTTTACAGCGAATTGTTCAGTATCAAACAAAATCACTGAAATTTTAACTAACCAAATAAAATAACAATACTTTGAGAACTTGCTGACTTTGGTGGTGCACCGTGTATTTTTGTATAAAAACTCAAAACAATAAATAAACTTGCCTCGAATATACAGTTCAGTCAAATATGGCGGCTCAAATTTCCCGCAATGCATCACTTCCAGTGACCTTGGTCTTGAATATATATATATAACCATTACAGATAAAAGTTACCGTGCTGAACTGGTTTAGAAGAAGAGTTATTTATTTTTAAACATATTAACATACCCCGATTGTATCTGAACCTTCAAAGTATCCTTCCACTGGTTGGTGAAGTATAAATGTCGCAGAACATTGACATTTGTTTTCGTAAGGCTGCCATTTTTTCTGGTACCGCAGACTCGGGTCCAAGCAGACATCTATCAGTTACCATCCTCCGTCGCAGAAAGCGCGCGAAGATTGTAAGCAAGCGATTGGTTAGTTGATATAATATTTTATTTCGTGCAAAATGTCGATGCTGTTTTCTTTAAGATTAAACGATGTTTGTAGATAAATATATTTCTTTGTTTTGGAACTTCATAAATAACTACTATATATTGTTTACTAATAAAAGAAACAAAAACGGACAATTGTTGAGCATGCGCATTGCCGATAAACCGCACGTGTGAAACAAAAACCCCCACACACAACAAAAAAAAAAAGATGGCAAGCAGTCGCAGCATCCTTGTTTACTGGACACAAGAAAACAACTGGTCTGTCTTGAAAGAAACCTGCATCAAGGAAGGTTCTTTAACTGTAGGAAGTACGGTGCAAGCATATTATCTGAGAAAAGTTTATCCGGCCATTTTAATTGCAATTTCGGGTAAGTTTGCATGTTTTCATTTAACAAAATCGAGGTCAATCTATCTTTTCGAACTTAAAAGTTAGCATTCTATATACAGAAGATTTTTTAAAAAATATTTGTCTACGGCAAGCCTATATGAACATCGATTAACGATAGAAAAGTAGCCTACAAGTTTGATGTCACATTTCACCATCGTCCACTTTTTAAAAAAAAATACAATCATAAATGTTGCTATCGGTATAGATATAAGAGATTTTGATCGCAATATATGAAACCTGATAAGCTAGTGAAACTGTACATGTATATAGATCAGAAGCGGAATTTGGTTTATTTTCATTAACTATTGGGTGTAAATGTTCGAACTGGAAGAGTGGTTAGCTTTAATACGGTAGCCGTGCATTGGATAATTTTCATACTTTTGAGGTCTAAAGAAACGAAACGGTAATAACGTGTTCAGTCTGTTAATGGACACATTTTTTTAAATCGAATTTCAGAGAACAAGTCATCTATAGAGAGGATTGAAGTGCATTTTAAAAAATTCCTCCTTGGAGTCAATGCACATGTAGATGAAGAAGAAGAGAGGATAACGAAAATCAAGAATGAATTCAGTGAGTATGTGTGTGTGTGTATACATATGCAGCCAATATAGATTCAGTTAGATTGCAATAATTCAAACTTGCATTACAGCACCAAACTTGGCTTATTTTAAGGTAGGGATGTGTAAATGATAACTTAATTGAACATATATATTTACAAGCATACTTAAAGTTTTAATAACACTAAATTTGTATTAAATAGTGATTTAGACCATGTAGGTACTATTTTTTCCAATACATCAACTTTTTAGCACATTCTTTAAAATATTTCTCATGCAGTCCCATTCATGACTGACACACCAGTTGCTTCAACCAAGAAAGTTACAGCTACTCCAAAGACTGAGGAGAAATTGGGTGGATTGGTACCAGAAGGTATGACATTTTCAGAAAACTATACAGACTGTATAGACTTTAACTACAAATAATGAAAACTAATTTATATTAAACAAATCTTGATGAAAATAATAATGTCTTGCCAAAAGACAGTTGTTGACAATCTTATTTTAAACATTTTTATGACTGAAAAAATGAATATATGGATTAAAGTTGAACCTAAAATTAATAACTTAAACATTTATTTTACCAACAATATTTGCAAACACTAATGAGTTTAATACTTAATGACTGGGAAAATTCCCTGTTGTCCTGCAAGAGTAGAACAGAAACAAAAGATCCATCAAGCAGTATAAGCTACCACCTTGGCTTGTTGTGTAACTGAAAATGAATATGCATATTAAAGCTTAATTAAGAATGTTATTGTTTGATTAAATGCTGCCTTTCATTCAACCCACAGCAAATTCTTTAAAATATTTCTTATACAGTCCCATCAGTGACTGACAAACCACACCTTTCAACCCCAAAGAAGAGTGCTGCAGTCCCAGAGAAGATGGCCACGCCAAAGAAGATAGCAACAAAGAAAACGGCCACTCCAAATAAGATCACTCCAGAAAAGACGACTCCTAACAAGAAGTTACCCAAAATGGATGGATTGGTACCACAAAGTATGAAATGCTCCCATGTCTTATATTCTGTCTTTAATTATTTTTAAAGGACACCTACAAACTTAATATCCTTAAATTGCTAAATTTAATAGGATTCTGCCCACTGGTTTCAAATGAGTCAAGTTTAAATAGCTTTTCCCAAACTGCTATTAGTCCATTTAATTATTTTCAGTCTGTAAGCAAAGTCTGAATTTTTCCAAAACTGCAAATATCATTTCATTTCTGTTTGTCAGGAATGTTATTTGGGTCACTCTGCTTTAAATTTATAAGTTTCATAATATTCTGATATCCAAGATGTTACCAGGTGATTGAATATTTTACACTGATTCTATTTGTAAAATGAATAAGACTAAAGCTTGACATGTATATATGTATTGGGTTATGTAATGTACATCAGATTTGAGATGTTGATTTATAGCTTATCAAATATTAATTGCTTAACAGAAGTGTACTTAAGAACTAGACTTACAATCTGAGCATGTTAAAAAATAATAGAAATGTAATAATGAGATTTACTTATAATGACGTTAAGTATATGAATGGGCCATTAAAACAGCAATCTGTTCAACCAATATTGGTTGGCCATTAAATGTCCTGGTCATAATAGTTACATGTAAAACAAAACTTAAAATGAGTAGCTTTCTTAAGGGATGTTTCACATCTGATTACATAGTGATGACAGTTCCAATAAACTCCTGTATTTAACATGCACTTTTTAAATACACCTTCTCTTGGTTCAGTCAGTTTTGGGAAAAGTCGGCCACTATCGGAATTCATGTAAGAACCCTGCATTTTCTATAAATGTTCGTTTCCTTAACTTGTATTCTTTTTTGATGCATGTAAATATTCATCTAATTTATCTTCCTTTAACTTGCAGTGAAGGGATCAAATGAGGGAATAGACTACCTCAGAAAAGAAAGTGAGAGCAACAACTCCAGGTAAAATTGTATAGATATTCCATCAACTGAATATTTTTGCAAGGTTGACCTTTAAGGATAATAACATTGAAAGCATGTTACACTTACTAGCATGAAACTTGACAGATATATTGCCCTAGGGAGAAGCCCTATTGTTTTGGGGGTCAATGGTCAAGCTTTGCTATAACCTCATGTGGACATGGGCATTCTGTGCAATAAGCCAGGATATATAACACCCAGGGTCATGAAACTTCATAGTAAATTGCCCTTGGTGAGAGGAAGAACCCCTTTATGCTTGACGCCATGAAGGAAAACATTGGTACACAGTGACAACATGCACATAATTTTCACTGTATTCTGGTCTTTATTTTCACAAGTTACGGAATGGGTGGGGTGCTACCTTTCATCTTTACAATGAGATTTATAAAAACTTCTATGCACAAAAAGCTAACTGGCAAAATGTCATTTAATTCTCCATTAGGTAATTTTTTTATTCCCCCCCCCCACACACACATTGGTACTCCTGGTGTATTCTTATAATCATATCAGATTTTTATTAGGATAAGCTAGTTGCTACCCAGATTCGGCTGAAATGGAAATAGGGAGTTTAATAGGCTCTAGCTGTATTAGAAATCTGTATTTTGCATTATCAAAACTATGCTTTGTGAAATCTGCAACATTTAACTGTTTACACATGATGACATCTAGTAAATATTAAGACATTAACAAAATAGTATCGTTGTTGTTTATCGTCTTGCATCTAATTTTATACAGGGATAGACGCATTAGAAAACTGGAAGACGACGTTAAAGCACTCAAGGAAGACAATAAGTATTTAAGACGGAAATTACGAAAACTTGAAGAGAGAAATTCTCTGCAGGATGTCAGTGGTGAATCGAGTGTTCAAGAAGTAAAACAGCCTGCAGCAGAGGGAGAATGCTGCAGTGTTTCTGCTCCAAAGGAAGACACTCTTGATGACATTAAAAAAAGTGTTCAACACATAAAATGTGATAAAGACATTTTTAAAGTGTTATGTCTGAAGATTTTCTCAAAGGATGAATTAAAGAATTCTTCAAGAACAGGGAAAAAAACCATTAAATGTGTGGGCACTGTAAGACCACCACTTGATATTCAAAAACTGAGCAAGCTGGAATTGTTAGTTTTACAGTGTACCACAATGGACAAGGACTTGTTTTACAAGAAACTTGAAAACTTACAAAAAATCCTGAGGAGAAGTTAACAGGTTCTTTTTTATATATATATACATCGGTCACCCTAATTGTGATCAATATCATTATGAAATGATAAAACATTTTTAATAAATTCTGTTCTAATAAATTTGATATTTGTCAATGATTTTTAAATAGTGCTTCAATTTTAAACAGGATTGGCATAAATGTATTTTGACATTTGTTTATGTTTCTAGAAAACTAATCTGCAGTGCAACATTTAATTTAAAATTGTATACACCCATCTGAACACAAGGACTATTACTAAAGATGTTAGTAGTCAAAGGGAAAGTTATTTTCACAGGAAAACTATTATTTGCTTTTTCAAAAGCTTTCCCGTGTATCTTTTCATAATCAGCATCATCAATCTGAGCTTCTATTTCACAGAAAGAGATGTTATTGAATTTCATGAAATTTACTTCCATAAACTATAAAGAACGGAGTTCATGAACAATAACATTAGTTCATGAACTAGATTTATGTTCTGTTCATGAACAGTTCTTGATTTGTTCATGAATAGTTCATGAACCAGTTCATGAATAGTTCATGAACCAGTTCATGAATAGTTCATGAACCAGTTCATGAATAGTTCATGAACTAGTTCATGAACAGTTCTTAATTTGTTCATGAATAGTTCATGAACTGAAGATTCATGAAGTGGCCATTTTCTGTTCAGGTACTAATTCATGAACCAGTTCATGAACTAGTTCAAGAACAATTCATGAACAGTTCATGATTTTTTCACAGGGGTCAAAGCCCTATGTGCAAGCTGATATTTTCATCCCCCAAACTATAACTGACTTTTGTCCATACCATGCAAGTCTGATATGTATTCAAGGAATGACAACCAGAGAACTACACATGCTGAGTGATTGCCATTACCATCATTTACAAATACAGATACAAAATCAAACTAAAGCAAATACAGTGATGACAATGAGTGACAAGAAATTTAATTGTTAATTGATATTGTGTTTGGCTTTACCGTAATAGGATTCTCAATATAAATGATTTTAGCAGTTTAATCTGTGCTCAATCTATACTATTGTGTTGGCTTCATGTCAATGAATATATTTCAAGCAGAATGGTTTCTATGCGCATGCTCCAGAAAAACTATATCAATAAAAACCATATATATATATATATATATATATACGTTCTTAAAAATTTAATATCACCAGAAATAATTTGACCATGGAGAAAGCTCAGGTTATACGTGGAAAGCTAAAAATTATGCACAATGCATATGTCTATGTAAAGCAGACAGATTTAGCGGCAGGTGTAATCAGCTACGAAAGTGAAAGGCGACAAGGAAATGTAAACATAGTATCTGAATGCAAAACAAAGATCAAAGTTAAAAATGAGGTTGTAGTTGGATCAATCTCTTCATGAACACACACATGCACCACTGATTCAGCACAATGTGAAGTTCTGCAAGTTAGACAAAACATTACAACAACTTCATCATCAGGTTCGATTTGGAATTTAGATGCAATGCAGTCTGATGCATGTGTATGCCCTAAAGTGTCCAGAGTACTTTTCTAAAGTAGTTATGATTGCTGGATAAATCTCACTGCAATATATTTTGTTAAAAATCTTGTACAAATATATGGCCCCAAATTTAGCTGCTAACATTTTAAAAAATATTTCCAAGAAAGGTTTTTGAGTGGCTCCTCCCACCTCGATCCCCATCAAGTCAAACTTTTAGTATCTAATGTATTTGTGCAAGCACAATCAAATCTATGTCAAACTTCAGAAGTACATTCAAGGAGCAATACGACTAGTCATTTGATGCACATTATTGTTAATTTTGTTTGCTTAGACTGCACATTTTGTTTTTAATTTTCCACAAGAAATGTTCTGTTTCACAACAGTCTATTACTGTCATAGATGTCCTACCTATGCAATTGCCTCCTTTGACATAGTAATTTGCAGGACAGTAATCAATGCAGCGGCCACTCTCTACAACTCTGGCAAGATGAGCACAGGACTGACACTGGCTTTCACCAGGACCAGTGCAGCTTTTACAGCTTACATGACAGTCTGAAAAAAAGTTTTCAACTAAAATACATTCAATAAACACAGATTTGCTTAACCTAACCAAGAACAAAATATCAGCAGCATCATGGATGGATTGCAAAATTTGTTTCTTTTAAATAGTGTAATGCTCTTGATGATGCATGTAACACATTACACTGATCAACATATAAAAGTGTCCAAGAAACTGAATTAAATGCAAAGATTAATGCATGTCAGTTGAGCATGAAATATAGGTTGCTGTGACCTAGTTCTGACTGAAGTACATAATACTCCTTATGAGGCATTCACAGATCATGTTAAAGGATTCTAAAGGTAACAGTCTCTAAGAGCTGAACAAAAAGATTAATGCAGGTCACTGGAGTATGCAATACAGGTCACAGCAACAAAGGTTTGACTGACAGGTGTGATATTCTTAATGAAATATTTACATACATAACTATGTTAATAAAAGCAACTGTTCGTGAAAATGACCTAAAGCCTAACATAGTTGGATTGACTTTGCAATCCAGTTTAGAAAAAAGAAAACATTAACCCGACTAATGAGGGGACATGAAAGGGTAATTCCATATACATGTATCACAATCAAGGTCGGACAAAAAGTGCAATTGTAGGGATCCAAATTTCTAATGCATGTTCAAATGTTCTTAAATTTACAAGAACCCTAATCAACTTTTAAAAAAGGTTATTCATTCAATGAGACAAAACTATGTACAATTTATGACCTGCTTCTAATTGTCATAGAAGTTAAAGCAAAGTACAACTCCTCATTTTTACAAAATTTAATTTTAAATTGCATCAGTTCAAATCAACCTATGACAGATTCTGATTGAAGTCAATTTTCAAAAGAGCTGAACTTTGTTATGAATTTTGCAATTTCGGATTATTGGACTGAAATTCAGTAAGGCATCATTACCTTTACCTGAGTAACAACAAGTTAAAAACAATAATTTACTAGCAGAAATTTAATCGGTGTAAACAAAAAAGATCTTCTGCAGATAGGCTCAAGTCACAATATTTATTTCATGGTCAAGCCAAAAAACATGCCCATATAACAATAATTGCCCTCTGAATAACTTACGGTAGAATTGAATCCCATATGACAGTAATTGCCCTGCAAATAATTTATGGTGGAAAAGAAGCCTATTTGACAGTAATTACCCTGTAATAAGCCCATATGACAGTAATTACCCTGTAAATAACTTATGGTGGAAATGAAGCCCATTTGACAGTAATTGCCCTGTAAATAACTTATGGTGGAAATGAAGCCCATTTGACTGTAATTACCCTGCAAATGATTTATGGTGGAAATGAAGCCCATTTGACTGTAATTACCCTGCAAATGATTTATGGTGGAAATGAAGCCCATTTGACTGTAATTACCCTGCAAATGATTTATGGCAGAAATGAAGCCCATTTGACTGTAATTACCCTGTAAATAACTTATGGTGGAAATGAAGCCCATTTGACTGTAATTACCCTGCAAATGATTTATTATGGAACTGAAGCAAGATTGGTTCAATATGCAAGGTCAGTCTATGTCAAATTGGGGCAATAACTAGGTAAAATTTTGTCACAAAATTATAAAAAGAAAAAACTATCCAGGTTTTCTAACTATAAGTCCTAATACTGAATCTGGTTTCAATCAATTAAATCCCTCAAAAGTTATTGAGAAGAAACATAGTTTGTGACAGGTTGGACTGTATCAACTGATTGAACTGTAACAACTGATTTGACTGTATCAACTGATTGGACTATAACAACTGATTGGACTGTATCAACTGATTGGAGTGTATCAACTGATTGGACTGTAACAACTGATTGGACTGTAACAACTGATTGGACTGTATCAACTGATTTGACTGTAACAACTGATTGGACTGTAACAACTGATTGGACTGTAACAACTGATTGGACTGTATCAACTGATTTGACTGTAACAACTGATTGGACTGTAACAACTGATTGGACTGTAATAACTGATTTGACTGTAACAACTGATTGGACTGTAACAACTGATTGGACTGTAACAACTGATTGGACTGTAATAACTGATTTGACTGTAACAACTGATTGGACTGTATCAACTGATTGGAGTGTATCAACTGATTGGACTGTAACAACTGATTGGACTGTAATAACTGATTTGACTGTAACAACTGATTGGAGTGTATCAACTGATTGGACTGTAACAACTGACTGGAGTGTATCATCTGATTACAACAAACAGACATTACTACATTCCCCCTCCATGCCTATAGCAGATATGCTTCTCTGAAAAACATAAATCATTAACCTCATTTCTGTAGATTGACAGAAACTAGATATAAATCATTAACCCCATTTCTGAAGACTGACAGAAACAGAACTTCAATCATTGACCTCATTTCTGTAGGGGCCCCGAGTGGCCGAGTGGTCTAAAGTGCTCTCCGTTACGGATCATTGCCATCTCACCTCTGTCTGCGTGGGTTCAAGTCTCAGATTCAGCCAATGTGGGTATGTGAGAAAGCTTGCCAGTAGCTTCTCGTGGGTCAGTGGTTCTTTCGGGGTTTTCCCGGGTTCTTCCTCCACCATTAATACTGGCCGCCATGTATAGCCTATCGTGTGCTGAAAAATGGCATTAAACCCTACTACAACAACAACAATCATTTCTGTAGATTGATAGAAAATAAGCATAAATCATTAACCCCAATTTTGAAGACAGAAACTAGACATAAATCATTAACCTAATTTCTATACACTCATAGAAACTAGACATAACTCAATAAGCTCATTTCTGTAGACTGACATAAACAAACGTTGACTGTAAAACTTTCATTTTAACAATAAAAGACCTAACAGCACACACATTTCTTACTTGTAATGAACAGAAACATTTACAGTGAGTAAGAAAACAAGACAAACAAACCAAGGCATTTTCCATTCTGTATGTAGTAGCCTGACCCACACTGTGTCACACACTCCCCATGTCGCCACATCAATCCTGGCTTGCATGTCTCACAGTGATACTGGCTCTCCCCTTGGCATGTGTGACAGCTTTGGTGACAAGCTGAAATTTTAGCATACACCATGAACTGTTAAACAACAAATGCAACAGCGACAAATACTTTTCAAAATTTAATACATAAATTCACCAGAGAAATACTTGTATATTTACCTGTATCAAAACTGAAACATATTTAACATATTCCTTTTTATCTTATCAATAAATAGGTCAAATGGAAATATTTATCCTCTATATTCATTTTGCAAAGAGCATACTCCCAGTTACTGCTTTCTATCTATTACACATTGGAACAAGTTGAGCTTGATGAACAGTTTGAGCATGTAACAGAGATATGCCATGTTATAAATACCCCTATTATACATCACACATGTCAATCCATGTTATAAATACCCCTATTATAAATCACACATGTCAATCCATGTTATAAATACCCCTATTATACATCACACATATCAATCCATGTTATAAATACCCCTATTATACATCACACATATCAATCCATGTTATAAATGCCCCTATTATACATCACACATGTCAATCCAAACACTTCTCCCACTCCCACCACTGTTTTGGTTTTGCAGATAATGCAAAAATCTAAAATAATTTTGATTCTCTGGATTGTAATCTTGTCATTTTGACATTCACAGTAATTGTCTGAAGATGAAAAATTGTTTGATAAAATAACATTTTGAAGGGAAGAAATTATAACTGTTTTCTTGTTTAATAGTAAATATATTCAGTCCAGTACAAAGCATACACTTTCTATTTTTGTCTAAAATGCCTCCCTTATGACACAAGAAAGTCACATTTACATTTAAGCTTCCAGCCCATTTTTAGTGAGAATCTATAGTTATTGTTATGAACCTGAGTATAAAGTCTGACAATGATTGGCAAAGCAAAGAAAGAAAGATAACGTTTCAGCCCAATGAAATACAGATGATAAAAGGCTGACATTTTTAGACATATTTAATTAAAAGACAAAATGTGACTTTAGTTCTTTGTATCTGGAAACTAAATAACAGTTTTCAAAGAACTAGACCCTCTAGTAACCTGAACACTGCCAGGAGAAGCACCTAAGGTACATTTCATTAATATTTCAAGTGTACAATCAACAATTCACAATGAACAAATATGTAAAGTGCATAAGCTTATAATGGACAAGTAAATAAAGTTAATCAATTAGTGTATCCATGTTAAATAAACATTTCTTTTTTTGGACTAAAATATCACAGGGCAAAATAAGGGTCAATGAATTACTTGGATGGAAATATCACAGGGCTAAATAAGGGTCAATGAATTACTTGGACTGAAATATCATAGGGTCAAATAAGGGTCAATGGATTACTTGAACCAAGATATCATAGGGCTAAATACTAAATAAGGGTCAATGGATTACTAGGACTGAGATATCATAGGGCTAAATAAAGGTAAAATGGATTACTTGGACTGAAATATCATAGGGCTAAATAAGGGTCAATGGATTACTTGGACTGAAATATCATAGGGCTAAATAAGAGTCAATGGATTACTTGGATCAAGATTTCATAGTGCTAAATAAGGGTCAATGGAGTACTTGGACTGAGATATCACAGGGCTAAATAAGGGTCAATGGATTACTTGGACTGAGATATCATAGGGCTAAATAAGGGTCAATGGATTACTTGGACTGAAATATCATAGAGCTAAATAAGGGTCAATGGATTACTTGGACTGAAATATCATAAGGCTAAATAAGGGTCAATGGATTACTTGGACTGAAATATCATAGGGCTAAATAACGGTCAATGGATTACTTGAACTGAGATATCATAGGGCTAAATAACGGTCAATGGATTACTTGGACTGAGATATCATAGGGCTAAATAAGGGTCAATGGATTACTTGGACTGAAATATCATAGAGCTAAATAAGGGTCAATGGATTACTTGGACTGAGATATCATAGGGCTAAAAAAGGGTCAATGGATTACTTGAAATGAGATATCATAGAGATAAATAAGGGTCAATGGATTACTTGTACTGAAACTGACTAATTACAAGGCTGAGGTATTCACATCCACACATGCAGACACATTAATTATCATATCATTTTCTGTAACACAAAGGTCCTGTGGAACACATTGTCACACTTGCATACTGTGTACCCCTAGTCCATCTAACTTGTATGAATCCTAAAACTTGAACACTAAAATTCCGACACCAAATCTTGAACACTAACACCTGAATACAGAATCATAATGTTGATAAATGAGTGCCACCAACTGAATCTCATATGCACATTGTGTTACAATGAAATGTATTGTTTTATCTGAATATGGAATCCTGAAAACTAAAACAAAAACACTAGATCTTTATCATTAGTTACACATTAATACTTGGACACTGAAATATGAACACTGATATATGAGAGCCACCATCTCACTTCTACAACCACCACTGGTATTGGAAATGATACCTATGTCAGAACACTTGCCAATGCAGGCAAGACAACAATGCCAAATAACTAACATTTTATGTTTACAGTTACATTTTCTGAAAATACTAAAAACATAAAACTTACAACATTTTGGATTGACATTCACTATTTGTATTAAGTGGTAGATGTCTATCCATACTGCACAGTTACATACTGATTTATACATGTCTATATTTAGCATTAGTACATACTGATTTATACTTGTCTGTAGTTAGAATTATTACATACTGATTTATACATGTCTGTAGTTAGCATTATTACATACTGATTTATACATGTCTGTAGTTAGCATTATTACATACTGATTTATACATGTCTGTAGTTAGCATTATTACATACTGATTTATACATGTCTGTAGTTAGCATTATTACATACTGATTTATACATGTCTGTAGTTAGCATTATTACATACTGATTTATACATATCTATAGTTAGCATTATTACATACTGATTTATACATGTCTGTAATTAGCATTATTACATACTGATTTATACATGTCTGTAATTAGCATTATTACATACTGATTTATACATGTCTGTAGTTAGCATTACATACTGATTTATACATGTCTGTAGTTAGCATTATTACATACTGATTTATACATGTCTGTAGTTAGCAATTCCTCATCATTTTACAAAATACATTTGATGATGACTAACAAATGATTAAAGAATGGAAAAGTTTGGTTATTTGCCAATTATCTAAAAACCTATCTAGAAATCTATGAAAAGGTTATTGGACATAAGCAATCACAAACTGGTTGTGCCATACCTCTATATGTGGTTGTACCATACCTCTACAAGTGGTTGTGCCATACCTCTGCAAGTGGTTGTGCCATACCTCTATATATGGTTGTACCATATCTATATATGTGGATGTACCATACCTCTACAAGTAGTTGTGCCATACCTCTATATGTGGTTGTGCCATATCTATACAAGTGCTCCTGCCATACCTCCATATGTGGTTGTACCATACCTCTACAAGTGGTTGTGCCATACCTATATATGCAGTTGCACCATACTTTTACAAGTGGTTGTGCCATATCTCTGCAAGTGGTTGTGCCATACCTCTATAGCTGGTTGTGCCATATCTCTATAAGTGGTTCTGCCATACCTATATATGCAGTTGTAACATACCTCTACAAGTGGTTGTGCCATACTTTTATATACAATTGTGCCATACCTATATATATGTGGTTGTAACATACCTCTACAAGTGGTTGTGCCATACCTCAAAACATGCTTGTGCCATACCTCTACAAGTGGCTGTGCCATACCTCAAAACATGCTTGTCCCATACCTCTACAAATGGTTGTGCCATACCTCTACAAATGTGGTTTGTGTCAGGGTAGTAGCCAGGTCTGCAGGCCCTGACACAGCGCCCCTCCTCTACGTAACTGTCCAGCTCGTGACAGGAGGTGCAGTAGGCAGGCATCTCATGATTACAAGTCAGGCAGTCTGGGCCACAATCCACTAAAACAAATGATTACAAAGCATTTACTAAAGACAGGGGAAAATGAATGGGAGAGGGGGTGAATGAGGAAGATAGTCAGACATGACACATTGCAAAATGTAATATATTTTAAGGTTGATAACTTACCTTAGAAAGTTTTTATAATATAATGTTCCGAGTATCTTTTTGATCTACAATAACAAAATGTATTTATATACAATCCAACATTAAAAATTTTAGAGGTGGAAATCTATGAGACTTAAACAAAATGAAAGACAAGCAATTACAAAACTCACAGTTGAAAATAGCATATCAATAACATGTATCAACCTTCAGCCTAACTAGAAATGTGTATATATCATTCATATACTCCTGTAAAAAAAGGTATAATTAAAGAAACAAACTTTTTCTAGTAAAATACATTTCTTCATGAATACTTACCTACCGTATATACTCGTGTATAAGCCTGTTCACGTATAAGCCGAACCCAACCCAAACTGAATTGGTAAAACTGTTATAAAGTGCATGACCCGCGTATAAGCCGACCCATAATTTCTAGACTACCAGTACATCACAAGATGCACAAAGTGAGTTCTGAATAAGTTTATTTACAAAAATCACATTATTAAATAAAATGAAAGTAAGAAAGCTAATTTATATGTTGAAATAAAAACAATTCTAAAGTGTTAAGTCTTAATGGAAATTTAATTAATCCTCATTCTAAAATCATGAATTATAAAAGTTCTATCACTTTTAGAATCCTTCAAAATCTGGCTCTGTATCAGACTTGCCAAACAGTTAATGAAACTCGGCTTCTGTTATGGGTGTGCTTTCATCATATACGTCGTCATTGTCATCATGGTCATCCAATAGTGTGATTCAATTGATCAAAATATGATTGGTTTCCGCAAGGACATTATTCAAGTATTGTGACAGTTTATAACTTTGAGCAGAAACCATGTCCACTACCATATCTCATTAAACAATACATCTGAGAGTCGGCATGTATTAGTAAAGTCATTGGCATTGTGCAACAAAACAAACCTATTATCCCCAAGGCATTTACCACAGATTAAGCATATGGTAGCTATTGTACAACACTCTACTGCTAACAAACCACTTTGCTTTACAAACAACTAAACAACAGTAGTATATAAACTGTGGCTGCCAATTACTTCTAAAACACCTGTCAAAGAAATCCCACAAATTATATTGTTTTACAATTATTCACGCTGACTCGTATACTGCCCTGTTATTTACCCTTCCTAAGTGTGCATGCAACAAAACCCTTCCTAAGTGTGCATGCAACAAACCCCTATGGAGCCTCTCGCTATTGTTCCTTTAAGACTATCGTACATGTATTTCTACTCTTGATCAAAATGTTTGTCGTATATACCTTCAGTATCATAATTCTTTTATTTTTTTACGTAGATTCTTTTCATATTTACACTGAAATAAGCTAGCATGCATTTTGTACGATACCGTAGAGTTTAATGATTACTGATTAGCTGAGGGTTAAATACTTGACTGGAGATTACTAATATGGCGGTTCTTTTGGAAAATACATGTACCACCGTGGCTCAAATAACATGTATGGCTGCATTTTCTGGTGGATGGACATCTGTCAAATAGACATCAAGTACGTTAAAACATGTTTTTCATTCATTATCCTACCACTTAAGTTAGAAAAAAAATATATGTTTCACTTCACAACAGCACAAATCTTATGAGCCATGTGGCATCATTAGGCATGTGATCTCATCTTTGGTGATTGACAGAAACAATAAATACTGGAAATCGAGGGAAAAAAGCATTAAAAATTTCAGACTTGGACCTTGGCCTGCAGATAAGCCGACCCCCCCCCTTCCAGGCCTTATTTTTTCCTAAATTTTTCGGCTTATACGCGAGTATATACAGTAAGCATAATACCATAGGAGAACTAGTACTATGTCACTAATCCAGCCCTCCCAGGTTAAAAACTTTTAGCTAAAAAGCTAAAGATTATCTGCCCACCTAGGTGGTGGTCAGGCAGAGTGATCTCCCCATGGTACAGAGATTGGCATCAAATCCCAAGAATATCTTAGTTACTCCTGGAGCAGAAGGCACACCCTCTAAATGGCCGTAACTGTTAGAAGGCTGGGAGGGTGTATGTATATTATGACTGGGTAAGTATTTGTGAAGAAACATTTTACTAGAAAAAAATAGTTTCGTCTTTGAATACGTTAACTAGTCATAATACCTTATGCAATTTAGCTAAGAGCTGGAGGGAGATACATGCCCTTACCCAAGAGATGCTGTCTCCAGGCCTCTAAGGTATGTGAGACAACTTATATATAGGATACACTGTACTAATGGTACAGAAAAATGGGAACCAGCCTGGAAATAGGTTAACATAAAATAATAGTATATATGTGTTATGCTGACCATGATTGGTTAATATTGTAAGTTATGTTTTAAGAAAAAGAATCTTTTGAGAGCCTATCCTAGTTGTAAGTGAAAAACAATAGAGACATTGTTTTATTGATGGAATTGCAGTCCTTTAACAGTCTTGAATTTGGAACACTCATTACTAAAATTAGCACCTGACTCTGGTGCGGAATTGAAAGCATGTGTTTCAAACACATGCAGGTCCAGAAAATGCAGCGGCTCATATCCTTTCCTCAACACAGAAGCTGACATGCAGGTTTCATCTATACTGATAAAGATAGGTGTGATCATGAGCACTCAAAAATTTTAAGTCATTTAATTTTTAATATCATGGTGTTTGCATATGTTTACTAGAGGAACTGAATTAGTACCGTTAGTCCTCTAGATAACCCAACTAGAAAAGACTATCTTTTGGGGAGCAGCTTCAAAAAGGAAAAATTTTCCCTTCTGCAAATCCAAAAGTCATGAAGCTGCATCTTATGAAGCTGTTGAATGACTTAGAAAGGTTGTGTCATGGCCATAGGTACTACCAGATCGAGTTGAGCCCTTTGGGGTGAATGATGTCTTAGAGATAAAAACAGGAGAATGTCAATTCTGATATCTATCCCATAGCCTGGGTAACATTATTTAGATAACAGTTCTGGTCAAATGCTTAGTGCTTGTGGCAAACTGTTCTAACCTCATGAGCTGAAATGAGTAACAAATTCATTTGAGCTGACTGTGTTATTTCTGGATATGCAGATGAAAAGGTCTGTGTTGATATATCTTCGATTTCCAGTTTAATAGGTAAAAATTAGTGTGATCTCCCTCAATGAAATGGCAGGACTTGTGTGATAGGTGAACTAGTTAAGCTCTTGAGATCAGTTCATTTTGGTGTCTTGTTCTGCCAGGTTAATCCTCATGAAAATTCCACCTGAGCAAGGGTCCAGTGTCATTAGCCAGGTTAATACCCATGAAAATTCCACTTGGGCAAGGGTACAGTGTCATTGGCCAGGTGATATCCATGATAAATTCCAGCTGCGCAAGGGTCCAGTGTCATTGGCCAGGTGAAATCCAAATGAGTAGAAGATCTGATAGATTCATGCATCATATCCTCACTTCTATGATAGTGATCGTGAAATTGTAAGTTTATCTGTGATGGGTGATAACTGTTTCTCATCAAAGAGTCTAGAAAATTAGCTATTGTGGTATGGATGTCTCTATTGGAATAATGTAATCTGGTTTGAACCAAGTGAGATTATATTCCATTGCCTTCCTAGACTGCCCTGGTTGGTCCTGAATTAATTCCCTATTTTTATAATCAGTATGAAGCGACACTCAGACAGTTTTGGTTCCTGTATCCTGCTTTGATTCCATGGTGTTTAGATGGATGTGCATTTGGCAATTCCAATATATAGGAAGCAGCAATTAGCCAGGTGGCTGAGCCCAGGATTGGTATGACAAAGTTGGAGCTGTTGGCATTCCACTTTATTACTAAGACCCATCACAGGTCAATCCCATCAAGCATGGATCATAAGAAAGTAAGGGATGACAAGGCCATTCCATTTAAACAAATTCTTGCTTGCAGAAAAATAAGTCTGACAGTACATTAGCCAGACTAAGATATGTCAAACTGAAACCTGGATTGTCACTGAGGACACCACTTTCAGAAACTTCCAAACAATAAAACAAAGGTCTGAGTACTTTACAGGTAAGACAGCAGTAATAAATGCATCTGTCCAGTACAGGTGTTAACATGTTATCACCACAATTCAAATGTGCAAACATCAGCATGTGCTTATTATTGTCTTTCAATCAATCTATTTCATTGCTAAAATCATCCTGAAAAACATCGGTCAATTAATAGTATTTTAACAGAAAAAGGATAATAAAGAGAAGTAATCTGAATGTTCAGTGCAACATGTCAAATATGTTACACACAGGTGGTGATCCTATTTTAACATACATCTTACACACATGAATGACATATGTCAATAATAATAAAAATGACTTCATTTAAAGAAGCTCATTTGGTCAACTGACAAATCTTCAATAAGGCCTTCTACAATTACATTTATATATACATACACACACACAAATCATATGGCAAATAACAGTCCTTTCAAGTGCACTGGATCCAGCAAGGGATCACGCAAGTCAGGTATTGATTAAGATAAATGCAATAAACTGAAAACAAACAGTACAAAACTAGCATCTAATTAGCCTGAGCACTTTCGACTCTTAATGAATCATTTTCAAAGGCAAATAACAAACAAAGACAAAACAAAAAAATAAAACAGAAAAACCATTGTGTTTGCAAAACTTTCCATGGCTGTTTCTACAAGAATTAAACCTTTAAATTTATTGTGTTTCAACTAGTTTATTTCAACTAGTTGCGCATGCTGGAAAATATTTTTATTGACCTAGAAATCGATGAGCCATAACAACATCTGTTATTTTATGTAAATTTATGTAAGCACAATTTATATCCTTGATATTTCATTGTTATAGTGGTCATTATAGACTATTAAGCAAATTTAGAGAATTATTTAAAGGAAAATGTGTCCACAGGTTGGCTCCAGAAAAGCAAAACTCCTCATATAAAACTTTGAATTTGGTTTAGATACATATAACTTGTTGTTTGAGATGGATCTTAGTTCATACATATGTACATTTTTAACCCTTTACCTCATAGAGTGTATGGCGTTTAAGCCCTTCTATATATATGTCGCAAAGTTACCCAGTGCATTGCACTATAAATAGAACACCTCTTACCTATTCGACTCCATACACATAGGCCTGCCTGTTAACTGTTAAGCAATGTAGTGTATGTTACATTTAGCAGCAATTTTAACCATTTTACATTTTTGGTACACACATATTATGTACAGATAGATTTAAAAGTAAAATCCGATCATTATAGCTATATAATTACTTTTCACATAAAATTTTTTATGTGCTTTAAAATCTTGAGAGAACTCATTCACTATCAAGATGCTTGACCAACCACAGCTGCCATTTCTCAAACTTACAATTTACAAGTTCTTTGTTTGCATCTGCATCACTAAATCATCTGAATTTGATAATTTATAAAAACTAATTTCTGCCTACATCAATATCAGAGCCTTTACCTAAGTTATTGACACTTTCATAGTTGTGATTCTAATCATGAAAAGTACTGAATGAAATCTGCAAACTACATTTTGGAGAGTGGAGAATATGACCCAGTTACTTTAAATAGCAGATTTCGACCAAAGCATAAACAGCAACCATCTAATCTGATGTAATGGTCATTCACACCAAAGAATGTAGTATCTAAATGGGGTTTCCCCCAAAGCGGCCACTATGAAAACCCGCTAAAAATGGCTGATGTTTACAGTAGGTGTCAAAAGGTGCTTCGATGAGAATGGTGTAGAGCATCAAAAGGTGCTTATATGCGAATCTGGTAGAAGTATGGAGTAGTGGTATCCAAAGGCACTTGCATGAAGTAAAGGGTTAACAAATTTAAAATTACATTTAAGATAATCAGAACCCAAACCAAGTAAGGAATCATAGACTCATAAACCCTTTTGAAACTGAGTTCTCTGCTGAAATGGAAGCCACTTTAGGGTTTGAAAAGATTAGTTTATGACCACCTACCTTTTTTGCACTCTCCACAACAATCTCCTGGGCGGGTTATGGCTACACTCCCCTCCAGGCATGTCTTGCAAGCATGTCTGTAGCAAGTTACCTCCCCCTTATTACAGTGGCACACAGAGCAGGGGTTAGGATGCCAGGTCTCTTCATTCTGATAGAAACAAGAAATATCTTACTAATAAGGCCTCTTTAACTTCCTCAGACAATGCAGGAAATAAAAAAGGATTCCGCAAAATGTCACTATGAACGACATCTAGAGGATGTAGTTCCTCTTAATGCAGGCAGGACATGAAACACTAGCATATCAAAGGATTACACTATAGGCCTAAGTTTATACCAGAATTTAATTTAATATTCAGAAATTAGTGGTGCATATGTCATTTTCAAAAATGTGAAGACATACCCTAAACATGGTTGACTTCACCAGTTGAAAAAATAGGTACCCACATGTATGTAGAATTATCCAAAGGTAAGACAAAATATTATTAATCACATTTAACATTAAGATGTTAACTCTTCACCAAAAAAAGCACATTTGAAGCTGACAATATACAGACTGGTATTAAGGCTGAGTTAATTGCCTTACATAGAAATACACCACAACAACTGACTCAGGCTAATATGGACAGGATTCAAAACCCATTGCCCATTGGTTGTGAGCCTAAGCTCAAAACTGGACCTGAAAAGATGACAACTTTAAACTGAAGATCTACATGTAATAGGCAAATCATCTGCCAAACAACACTCAATTATGAGCAACAGTTGCAGTCAGACATGGAGGTTACAAGAAGTACTAACAGACAGATGGATGGATGGATTGATGTGATTTCTTCATCTTGATGCAAGGCTCAAATAAACTTTTGGTACATGTCATGATATGTTTCCAATAAACTTTTGGTACATGTCATGATATGGTTCCATCAATCACACCACAAACACAAGTCTGAGGAGAATGTTTCATCATCATTACCTGTATTGCAATTAACATCACTTTGTATTATTTGCATATTTATTGTTAGCTGACATAAATGTTTAGAGTATACATTTTAAAAAATTGCTTTTAGAATGCATAAATATGAAATGCCTCCTTGGCTTTCAAAGCCTTTTGCAATTCAGGAATTTCATTATGTTGTAACTGATATCACAATATACATGTTCAGATTCCATTTTTGAAAGTTCATACTCCAAATATAAACAATGCCTAATGTATACAAACTGTAAAAACATAAATAAAGTGAAACAATACCTGGTAATTGAGGCCATCAAAATGGCAAGATGGTGGCATCACACACTGGGGACAACAGTCACCAGAGAAATGAGCCTGTATCTCCTCCTAGATGAAATTGTGGGAAGGAATTATTGCATCACAAAACATTCATACATTCGACTACAGTGAATAAAAAACAGTTCAACTTTTCTAAAATGATTCATATATTACATTAATTTAAAACTTTGAGGCTTAAAATATATTACAAGTACATGTACTATGAAACAGTATTTATAAATAAGAATTTTAAGACTTTTTTTTCTAATGGAGGATAAATATGTCTTTCTTAAATAAGAGAGTATAAATTATTGATATTCATGCATAGGTACACTTGCATGAAGAATGGACTCATCACCTTTTCTACTACTTCCTTCAGCATACTGAATGAAGGATTTAGTCATACATGTTTAGCAAATGCTATTTATACAAAGAATGATAGAGGTAGAGTTTGTCACCTACCCCAGTACAAGTAATGGGTTCACAACCAGCTGTATGACACTGGACCTGGCCCTTGTTACACACACAGTATTCACAGCTGGACACATTCCAAATATCACCATGGTAACGTACTGGGTTCTCATTCAAACAGGCTGCTGAAATTGTGAAAAACAGTATGTTCTTTCACACTGTATCTTATGCATTCTGATAGAGAGAAATATATTTTGAAAAATAATGTGCTCATGTTTGATGGAAAAATTATTGTATGCTCTTTGGATAGTAACACTAATAGCATGAATGATATATGTTTCAAATTATGTCATCAAAAGTTGAACTAGTTTTACCACATTAAATGTTGCATTTTGGATTTTTAACAATTTTTCAGTTATATTAATATGATGTCTGCAGTGTAGCATGATGTCATACCTAGTCACATCCTGACACCAGGCCGACCAGTCCTAACACTAACCTCTTAATGCTGAGCGCCAAGCGAGGAAGCTGCTACTACCATTTTTATAAGTCTTTCGTATGACTCAACCAGGGTTTGAACCTGCAACTGCCAGCATTCAAGATTGATACTCTAACCACTAGGCAAATGGAGCGGTCACCACATTAAATGTTAGAAACACTAAACACAATTTATTTTCATGCTGAAATATCTTTTCTGTTCTAGTACCAGAAATCACAAACAAATAATAGAAAACAATAGGAAAGAGCTGATTCAAAAATTTTCTCTCACTATATTCAATGATGGGAAATGGAGAAAAAACCCAGCATCATTACTAAGGATTTCCATTACATCTACCTGTTTTATGCAACAACAAAAAAAATCTTCTGCCAATATTTCCTCCAGTTTTCTAATGAACATGTAAATACAATTTTTTTCTCACTAGGCAAACAGATGAATAAAAGGATTCTATGAAAATGATGGATGCCTGACCAGATAAATCAGAAATCTCTCTCTCACTCTCTCTCTGACACACACACAAACACAAACATGCACATGCACACACACACATATATATGTGTGGTTCAGACTCTGGAGATTATTGCCCAATGACCTCAACCTATGGTCAAGATATGCAGTCAGGAACTAAACTTAAAGTGCAGAAATCATTACTTTCCTATTAGACTTACCATGACCATGACCTCTGACCTTAAGACTTAGAATCTATAAGTTTCTTTATTACCCTAAGTGCAAGTCATCTACAAAGTTTGGTCAAGGAACTTCCTCTAGAATACAGGTTATTCTGCAAACTGTTTTTGATATAGCCAAAATGATCTTGACCTTTGACCTTTTGGCCCCAAATTAACATGACTCTTTTTATCCTTTTTATCCACAAACATCGGTTAAGGTTCATGGCCTAGAATTAAAGTTATTATGCAAAAACAATATTTCTCCTTTCAGTCACAGTGACATTGAGTTTTGACCAAAATATCAACAGGCTTTTTTCTTACCCAATGTGTACGTTATCACATACATTAATGAAGATACATGACTGACAACTGAAAGTTTTGTGCAGAAACATTTTCTTTTTTTCAGTGTGATTTTGACTTACTCCAAAATTAATAGGTTTCTTACCCACTCCAAGTACATGTCATCCACAAAGCTTGGTGCAGGTCTATGATACAGAACTAATGTTACTGTATGAAAACCATGTTACTTCTTTCAGCAAGTGTTCTTGACCATTGAACTTACGGCCTTGAAATTAACAGGCATGTCATCCACAATTATGGTAACTGTTAAAGTTATTGCACAGAAGCGATTTTTCAGTTTTCAGTCATAGTGACCTTCACCTTTCACATTATCACTCCAAAATTGAGAGAATTATTATTTACTATAAATGAAAGCTTTCCACAAAGTATGGTAGCTATATATATATATGGTGGATAAGTCAAGGTATTGTGCTCCTTCCTTCATTCAGTGACCTTGACCTGTACTTTTTCTGACCCCAAAATCAACTGAATTCTTCCATACCCAATGTGCAAGCCACTCACAAAGATTGGTAACTGTAGACTTATTGTGCAGAAACAGAACTCATAACAGACAGACAGAGGAACTGACCACATCATAACATAATAAGATCTGTCAACAACCTCTACTTTATCATAGATGTATAAACATTTTTAGAGTTTGTGATAAACACCCACTGTCAGGATAGTTTCCCAGTTACAGAAATAAACAATTCAGAAGCTACATTCACTTCAGATGAAACTGCTTATGAAAGGAATATTAGTTTCGAGTTGGCTCAGACATTCCCTACTCAAGTGTTTCTCAGCCAGCACAACAGTTCAAATGGCAAGAATCCCTCAAATGCCAGCTCTCTGGTAATTTGTAGACAAGGTACATCTCACATTAAACTTCCTTTAAAGTTTGTACAAGTATACAGTATATACAGCATCTGATTGGAAATATGAGAATGAGATATTCTACACCTGAAAAATAAATGACATAATAATTCAGACCACCTTTAAAGTCATTTTTCAACAATTTAATTAATTACTCATTTAGGTATTTATTATAATTACCTTCAGCTTTTTTCTCACACTAACTTAGATGTTGTATGGCTCAGCATTGCAGATTTGTTGGGTTCTTTGGCAAATTCCTTTCCAAACTTTGTAAACAAGAGTCCCCTGAAGGGACCAATGCTCTACTGACAGTTAAAGAACTTCCAGAAATTCAAGGTTCTTTCTATTAACTGTGGAGTGTTGAAACCATCTTTGATGTTTTTCAGCATGAACAAGATTTTCAAATTACGCTGCTATTGTTGGAATACTGGATGTCAACATGGCACCATTTTCATTTAGGCCCAACATCAGATATCATGTATGAAGTCTATTGGTGGAAACCCGATACTGATATGACTTTCTGTTTTGGAAGAGCAATGATAACAAAATTTTCAAAATTGATGCAATTGTGGCCATATTCAAAATCATATTGGCACCATTTTAGTGCCAACTATGCATCACAAAAAGTCTTTTGATTAAAGCACAACTAGGCATCATAAGAAGTCTTTTGGATAAAGCACAATGTCTATATGACCAGCCATCTAGGAGTGAAAACAAGACATTATATGAAGTTTTTCAGTGAACATTCTATGTCGTTATGTTAATTTGTTCAGGAAGAGTAATGATAACAATATTTCTGAGATGGCTGCTATATTGGCCATACTGAATATCATAGCAGCACCATTTTCATTTAGGACCAACTAGACATCATGAGAACTCTTCAGATGCATGCCCCATATCAAAATGACATTCCATTCAGAAGTAGTAGCACTAACAAGATTTTCAAATTTCCTGCTGTGGTGGCCATATTGGACATCAGATCAGTACCATTTTTATTCAGGACCATCATTCAGGAACATCATAAGAAGTCTTTAATTGAAAACCCATTGTTGTTTAAGTTGTTTAAGGATTCAAAGTTCATCGTTTAATCTCATACAACTTTAAAGTTATAGAGTGGAAGGGAAAGTGTAATGGAAAACATAAAACAACGAGCTGTGACACTGACCTTGAAGATAGCATGGCAAATGTAGGACACAACACACTTTCTTGTGATGATATATGAATATTTAAAATTTCACTCCTTAATCTCAAATGCTGAGGTAAAGTGTGATAAAAACAAAATGGAGCCATGACCTTGGTCTTAAAAATATAAACACCCTCCCTCATTGTGGTAACTTTCATGCATTCAAGTGATGATATGTTAGTATACCAAGTTTCAGCCTTTAATCTTAAATGGCTTTAAAGTTCCAGCCAGCAGAAGGTAAAGCATGACAGATTACACACAATGACCACTGACCATGATCCTAAAGCTAGGACCTCCAGTGTGGTATGCAATACACCTTCCCATGATGATGTACAAATATACCAAGTCTTATAACATCCTTACAGAGTGGAAATGAAGGTGTGAAAGACAGTGGACAGACAGAAAGATGGAATTAGCATAGATGTTATGCTCTCCGCCCTTTCAATATATATATATTGTACTGATGTGAATTCTCTTGCAAAATAGTTATCCAATGTGATTTGCAATAGTTGGAGGATACCAAGGGTTAATAGCACCACCCATACTTGTGCCATGAAAAAGACACCTAATCTGTACTTGATTACTGCCATGTGCTATATTATACCATATATGAAGTGTGTTACTATATAATTTAATTTAAGCGTAACTACTGGTTTTCCTTAAATAACTCTGAAGCAATTTTAACTACCTTCTCTCATTCTCAAATCTAATCCAATATGCTCATATAAAAATTCATAAGTTCTGATGTAGCTTATTTCATAAATACAACTTAGGTAGACGTAGAGTTTTGATGTTCAGATTGTGTGATTCATTGATGAAGTTACATGTGATGTACACCTGGTCCAAAAGTAACTAGTGAGTCTGCAATGTCTGTTTCATGTGTCACACTAACCGGAGACTACATGTTTGGGAATGTGCAACTTAAATATGTTCATATCAGATGCAGTTTTTTTTTCTTATTTGAGTATAGGGTCTTAATGTGTTGTTTTGTTGAGAGGCATCTATTCTGACAATGGGTGTATTTCAAAATTCATATCAGAACAATTAATGTACCCACCTTCAGCAGACACACACTCAGAACAGCAATCCCCAGGCCTGGTGACCTTCCTCTCACCCTGAGAAAATCAGATTAATGGGGTAAATTATTTTCATCTTTCATATAAGACATTAAATTTGAAGGTAAAAATTTTAAAAAGCAAAACTAACATTATACATTGATTAGCGATATGCTGCTCATTAAAATATCTAAAATATCATTATTGTTTATTTTTTAATTTAATTAAAACTCTATTGAAAACATTTAATGAAAAAAATTCTAAACTTGATTGTGGTTCATTTAATATTAGTGGTACACTGTTAGACATCTTAGATGTAGCCAAATTAAGTGTAAAACAAGTGTAGAGGTATTTTCTCCACAAAACCACAAAATTGTGTGTGTGTTTAAATATATGCAAAAAACTGATAAACAAACATTAAACACAAAAGAAGCTTTCACTGTACATGTAGTTACAAAAGTTACATGACTGAGTCTAACCATAATATTGCTTAAAAATACTACATGTCACACCTAATGAAGCATAAGTTCAAACCAGTTAGGTGCAATATCTAACATGTTCAAATCAATAAGTATATATATCTATATATCTATCTATCTATATATATATATATATATATATATATATATATATATATATATATATATATATATATATATATATATATATATATATATATATATATATATATATATATATATATATATTCCCCTCTTATACAGCCACCCTTTCTGCAACAGAAAAGTGGCCATATAAGATAGGTGACCTTTCCAGAAGGACTATATTTGTGAGATGTGTATATAGCACTAAAACTACAAGTAACTTCAAAGCATGTAATATCTTCATTTAAATGTAACATTAAGTATTCAAAGGTTCTTCTTGTCTTAAGAATAGACTTATTTCAAGTGAATATATATTAATAGTTCTTGATTCGTAAGTGTGAAATTTGAATGCAAGGGTATAGTTGGCACATGCATTGCAAAATCATTCAAAAATGTCATTTAAATCTTGGTACATAACATCAGTTGGTATTGAAAATCTACTGCAGAAAATTCTCCTTAAATGTTATGATAGTGTTTATCTGGGTCTTTCCAACACCAAATTTTTTGGCAAGAACTTAACTCTCCCCATTGTTACTGAATTGAATAACTTTTAACTTTTTCTTCTAAAGTATTAAATTTAAATTTTTACATGATGACATGATAAAGTTTTGTGATGATTTATTCCTATGTTGCTAACTGTACAGAACTGCAATTTAATTATGCAGATGAAACTTTCATAGAGTCAAGAATATACCTAATTTTTACATCAAGTGAAACACATACTGTCACATGATTTTTCAGTCTTCGTTTAGTACCCTGTTTTGTAAAAGGTTAATTTGTCTTGTGTGTGAGTCTACAACTCTATATTAACCTGTGTAGACCCAGGTTGTGTTCTGTTATAATCATCTAAGAGAAGAATTCAACAGCTGTGTTAAGTCCAAAACTCTATCACAAAACTGAAAAGCCAATTTTCTGTAAACAAGGGCATTTATAGATAATGATATAATATTAAGCATAGTGGTATAATGTTATAATTTATTTTAGCCAACACTTCTTTCAGTAATGAAAACCTAACATCAGAAAAAAAAAAACATAGTAAAGATAATTGGATTACTTACTTTACTGTATTAATTAAATATTGGTTCCACTTGTGAGGGGTAATTTTGACATTTTGGCATTGGCCTAAAATGCTGGTGGCATGCTGCATCAGAGGGGTGGCCACCAACATGGGCACACAAACTCTGTCTGTGCTGAGAAAACTGGCCATACAGAGGGGTGGCCACCCACATGGGTATTTGTGTACACAAGCTCTGTCTGTGCTGAGAAAACTGGCCATACAGAGGGGTGACCACCCAAATAGGTACTTGTGTACACAAATTCTGTCTGTGTTGAGAAAACTGGCCATACAGAGGGGTGGCCACCCACATGGTACTTGTGTACACAAACTCTGTCTGTGCTGAGAAAACTGGCCATACAGAGGGGTGGCCACCCACATGGGTACTTGTGTACACAAACTCTCTCTGTGCTGACAAAACTGGCCATACAGAGGGCTGGCCACCCGCATGGGTACTTGTGTACACAAACTCTGTCTGTGCTGAGAAAACTGGCCATACAGAGGAGGTGGCCACTGGTAAGCGGGGCTGTATAAGAGGGGGCCCACGGTATTTGTATGTGTGTGGCCTTATGTATATGGTATATTTAGATACATACTATTTCATGACTCACATAAACCTTAATATGAATGATTCTTGTATATTACTGTATATACATATCTATCCACAAAAAGTAATTGTAAGAATTCAGAATGACTGATAATGGATTATAATTAATATCTATCTTTAACTATAGACCTGGTGGCAAGGCATCATGTCCATACAGTCTTTATCTGAACACACTGTCTCCCCCGCCATACAGACACACATAGTACACACCCCCTTGCTCCACTGGTCTCCAGACTGAAACAGAAAAACATATTTGAAACTTGTACTCCATATTACTCAATGACAAGTCAAGTCAAACTGCAAACATCTCAGACCCTGATCTGTAACAAGTGGCTAGATCAGGGTCTATGTTGTTTGTTCTATTGATTACTTTGAACAACTGCATAGACCCTGATCTGCTGGTGCATTATGGACGGCAGATCTAGGCATGTGCAGTTTTCAGTTGGGCTCAATTTATAAGTGAGCATATATGGTAAATGACAACTCGTACACTAACAAAAACTTAAGTAAAACAAAGTATGAATGGGATATGCTTTTCTGCATTATTTCCCTTGAGAAAACTAATTCAGTAACTTTAAATTCCACATTAATCTCATAATTCGCTAATAAAGACAAATAGATTAAAATAAATTTCTACTGCTGTTAGTCGTAATCTAAATATATGTTTGTATACACAGTTATACCAAGCATTCAGTCTCTCAAATACACCAATGTAATATAGGTCTAGTCATCCTTATTTTTTTCCTTAAAGATAAAAATATATAACAGTGGAGATAGGGAAAGGTCCATCAAGAACTTAAAAAGCTTTAAGTGTATAACTCAAATATTAAAGAAACAATTTAATAGACCCAGATAAAGTTCCTGTTTTTACTTAAACGATGACAACGGAATTAATGACATATGAATGACGTAATGAAGTCAACAGGTCATAACTTTTCTGGCCAACAGTATAATTTTTCTATTAGGAAATGAGAGAAAGCTCTTTCAGAAATAATTTTTTTATATAATACAAATTTGTGATGTCTCAAAAATTATCCTCTCATGAAACACCCACCTTGTACTCTTTGTCTCCGGCCCTGCATGTGGTGTTGACACCCTGACAAACTGGACAACAATCTCCAATTGGTGTCTCCAACTTCTCATCCTGGGAAAAACATAAACTTGTTAAAAATCACTCTGAAACCTGCCTCAAAGACCAATAATTGCACCACATCTATGGTTGGTCTTTATCTAACAGAATAGGAAATATTGAAATTTTTGCCAGGCAAAGCATAATCTATGATAATTGCTCACAATTTAAATCAATACAAACAACAAATTCTCATGCTTCTATGAAATTTATGCAAATCTTAATCCTGGATCTTATCTTTTTTTAAAACTTTTCTTGCTCAGACATCTATTTAACAAGTAGCCAGGCAGCCATCTTAGGCACTGCTGAGTGAAACTGGGCCTATGTTAAAAAGTTATTTTGATTTTTTAAAACAAGACTGGGTAGATTTTCATTTCTTCATGTGCATGATAGTGAATGACACACGGTACTAATTGTATGGAAAAATGGGAACCAGCCTGGAAATGGGTGAACATAAAATGGAGTATACAGTAGTCCCCCCTCTTGAACGGCCCCCTGACCAGCAGCCACCCGCTTCTTACAGCCAGAATCCCTTGGCACTGATGAGTTTGTATTCAAAAGTACCGCCTCAAGAATGGCCACCCCTCTATCGTGACCAGTGGCCAGCATATTAGTACAAAACAGCAAAAGATTCCCCTCACGAGTGGCCACTTTTTTTCCTCAAAATGTATCCAGAACCAAGAAATAATTCATATCGTGACGTAAGGTAAGTAATCAGATTATCTGTATCATCGATACATGTCTCCCAACATCAAGTTTCCGTTATTGAAAGAAGTGTTGACTAAAGTACAAGTAACACTCAAGATTAATATTATATCAATGTCTATAAAGGCCAACGTTTACAGGAAATGGGTTCAACAATGTTATGATAGAGTTTTGCGCTTCACACATCTGTCAAGTTCTTATCTTTGTTGATTACAACCGGACGTAATTGTCAAGATCATAACAGGGTCAGCATAGGCTAAAAACAGATTTGTGCATTAACACACACACACACACGCACAGAAATTAACCTTGACCTTAAACAAAACAGGGTAGGTCCAGACAAAGACTAAAAAATAACTTGACAACACATTTATCGCTTCCTTTAGGAAGAAGGCATTTTGTCCACTCGACTAAAGTTTCATCTGCATAATTAAATTGCATACAGTGAGCAACATCCAAATAAATCAATTAAAAAACATTAGCATGTCATCACGTAAAGGCCCCATATTTCTATATAATCTCATGGTCAGAAAAAGTCAAATTTGCCACAGCGTTCCTCCCCATACAGCAGCAGCCATTTGTATCTGGAAGCAGTTAAAAAGTCACATTTACAAAGTCACATTTTTAACTGATTTTAATACTTGAACGCATACTGAGACAAACTTTTCAAGAGGAAATTTACCTGCAAGTAGCTTGGGCCAATACAGAGAAGCCATTAGTTGATATACGTACAATCATTATATTTGAATATTTTCGTTATCTTAACATTTGAAATCTTACAAGATGTCACTTGCACAGCAATGAATTCTTCACTGTTCAAACATACATGCATGGATGAGTGTTGATTATTTCTATATCCCCTCAGGTGCAAGTGGTAGGGGTATGATAATTTATGTTTACATTAGTTACATAAACTGTATTATCTATGTTGTTGATAAGTAGTTTGCAACATTAGCACTCCTTTCATCTTTTCCCTGCAGCTATGCATTTTCATCTGTAACGTGCTCCAGCTATTATCCAAGAAAGATTAAGTGTGACTTCAGGCATTTAAAAATATGTTTTATGACTGTGTTTGTCTAAATTTTCTAATACATTCAACATGAAAACAACTTGGCATAGTTAAAATTTTCTTTGTGTCACATGGAAATAGCATTCAACGCATACTCATTTATAAAGTGGGGACCAACAGTAAACACCATAGACCCTGTTCAACTGTCACAAAATGTACCAACTACCAGCTACCAGGGTCCAAGAGTTCTTTGTTGCTTGTTCCACTGATAATTCCTAGCAAACTGAATAGACCCAGATCCATTGGTGCATTGGTGATGGCAAATCTGGGTCTATGCAGTTTGCAGTTGGATCCAATTTATATGCAAGTATATATGGTAGGTATTTTCACACACTGTTACAGAAATTTTTTATAACATGATAGCTTTTCCAAGTGCAACAGTTAAACTGAACTTGATGCAACCAAACCAAAAAAAAAGAGCAATATTACTCTCCAGTTGATGAAACACAGGCCTATTAAAACTGTACATTTGAAAACCGAAAATTCCTTTGCCATTCAAAATACATTGGTTTGTCAGATGAAATTTATCAATAATGCTGTGTGTGTGTGTGTGTCTGTGTTTATGTGTGTTCTATAACACATTCAACTTGAAAGCTTTTAGCATCATTAAACTTTCCTTTACATCACACCATAGTGGAAAACAGCATGTACAGTCGGCTCCACTTAAATGCATATCACTTAACTGCATAGATTGCTTAAATGCATAGCGAAAGTATGGTCCTGTTTTGCCTTCATTAATATGCATAGTAATCAATATCGGATGAAGCATATCAGTTAAATGCAAAAATCTTTTAATTGCGTACAATTTGCTGGTCTCAACCATTGACTTTATATGTATTTGACACCACATAATTGCATAAACATGGTCCAGTCATCTAAAGTGGAGGTCAAGGCTGTATACATGCAGACTGCTATCCCAAAGATTGTAGAAAATTGTAGACTGGTGCCCCGGTGAACCTATGTGCTAATCAGCTAAGGCGTTATTAATTCTTGTGCACTGGCTCTAGAGCGGGAAATTATTGCCAGACGGCAGCGGCCAGATGACCACCTGATGACATTAGTCACAGTAATCTCAGTGGTTAGCACAAATTCTTAGTTGACTGCCAGCCTAGTCCTAACCCCGCATCGGATCAAGTTTCTTGTACAACTCCTGAAGAAAGTAATGTAAATTCAACCCATTGACCAAATCTAAAATGGCTAAGAGCACATGTAAGATGTTATCATTGGTGGTTCGTGTGGAAGTGATAAAGAAGTTAGATAATAAAGAAAGTCAGTCGTCGATTGCACAGTTGTTTGGTTTAACCAAAGTTAACCAAAGTGCGATATCGAGAATTCAGAAAATTAAGGAAAAGATTCTTGAAGAGTGGCAGAGTAACAGCAGTCTTAACAGAAAGTGTCAAAGGGCAGGAAAAGCGAAGATGTTGAGGAAGCCCTATTGCGATGGTTCACCCAAGCGAGGAGTCGACAGGTGCCTATCAGTGGCCCACTGTTGCTAGAAAAAGCCAATGGACTAGCACAGGGCTAAGGCATTGCGGATTTTAAGGCAACAAATGGATGGCTAGAGAGATGGAAAGAATGCATTGCAATAAAGTTCAAGAAGCAGCATGGAGAGAAGCAAGAATTGCTGATGACTTTGCTGCTGAACAATGGATAAGTGATGTTCTGCCGGACTTGATCAAAGATTATGAACCAGCTGACATTTTTAATGCTGATGAGACTGGGCTTTATTGGCTCATTTGTGACAATTGTGCTGCTCACAGTGATAATCTTCACTTGACAAATGTCAAACTATTCTTTCTACCCTCTAACACTACATCATTGATTCAACCAATGGATCAAGGCTGCATTGCTAATTTCAAGAAGCAACACCAATCACTAGTGTAACTTGACTTGCGTCAAGTTGTTAACATCATTGACAATGGAAATGAAGGGCGTGCTGCAGAATTGGTGAAAAAACTGAGTTTACTGGATGCCTTGCATCTACAGAGAGAGCCATGGAATCGAATTTCAGGAGCAACCGTTGCCAACTGTTATCAACGTGCAAGTTTTGTCAAAAACACCGCATCCACTGAAGATGTTACCGATGACAACAACACTGAGGTTTTTATCCCACCCACTATGGCACTGGATGATTTCAATCGCTATGTGGCAGTGGATGAACACCTTCATACTGATGAAGAAAAAACAGATGCAGATATATGTTCACACGTCCAGCAAGGCGAAAAGGATTCAGACCCAGAAGATATGGAGGAGTCTACCAACGATTTGTCTGTCATGCTGCCAAACATTGCTACTGCATTTAAAAGTCTAGAGACTATTAGAGTGTTTCTGGAAGCAAATGGGTGTGAATCGAATGACGGATTTTATAATTTGCAGACTATTGTCCACCAGATTGGCTGCCCCAACTGTGTCCAAATCAATTAAAGACTTTTTTACCAAGCAACTTGCAAACTTTTTACAACAACTTTAATGTCTTTCTGTTTATGTAAACTTTACTGGAAACTAGTTTTAGTAGTGACCCATTTTACAAGTACATGTACATTGTAAATATACATGGATTCTGCTTGAATGCATACTCCATTTATATGCATAGCTTGGGTCCTGTCCTGATGCTATTTCAGCAGCTCAATCAGGTTTTGACCAGCATATGTTCTGAGCTAACAGTCATGTGTCATAGGATTTTGTAAAATATTATATTAAATTATCTTTGAAATCCAAATAAAGTAAAATTCAAAAGTCACTATGTGTTTCTTTGTTGGACAATCCAGAAAGGTGGCATCAACTAAACCTAATTCAGAGATGACTAGCTGGTTAATTTACACATTGTTTCTTTGCTGGCCAATCAGCAGCAGTAACGCAAACTAAGCTCGTGAAAGCTAAAGTTACTGACGGCTATACAGCTCCCGGTTTGTTGCTTAGGGAAGACAACTTAATATTGAGTGAACAGCATTGCAGTAAATTTCAAAGATAGATTTTTCAGTAAAGATGTTTGCTTATTATTGTAAATATTTTTTTAATTGGTAGGCTTATATATGCCTTAGGATGAGACAGTAATGATCAGTCCTTAAGTCTTACCGCTTGAAAGAGCACTACTAACCATATCAAAGCCTAAGCATAATAATGATGAAAACTAACACTTCTTCAGATTTTGCAGACAAGAGATTTGCCATACATTACGTTAAAGCAACATGCTGATGGATCTTTAACATCGCTCTGAATGGATTACCTCATAGATGAACCCTATTCTGGGCTCTCTTACAACAGATGCAACAGTAGTCACATGACAATGACTTGCCAATGAAAGC
This sequence comes from Sinohyriopsis cumingii, assembly GCA_028554795.2. Classification (NCBI taxonomy): domain Eukaryota; kingdom Metazoa; phylum Mollusca; class Bivalvia; order Unionida; family Unionidae; genus Sinohyriopsis; species Sinohyriopsis cumingii. Next base: position 95,004,554 of record CM068826.1, read on the forward strand.
AGTACAATGAGTAGGGATTATTAATGCAAACACATGTAATAGATTCATGGACCATGAGTTATTTTTCAATGCATTCATTGGGTCCCATCTGAATATTTTTCCAGAAAATGCAAGTGACAGCACACTGTTCAGTAATGACTTGCCAGTCAAAGCAGTACAATGACTAGGGATTATTCATGCAAACATATATCAACACTTTGATTTCATACTGGTCAACTGAGAGAGAACAGATGGGTTACTGACAAAACTGAAATGACAGTATTCAAAAGTTATTTGTTTGAAAGAAATTTCACATCTTCTTCTAGTATCAAGCATGGAATGTGGGTACAGATCAAAACAAAGCTGCAGTGTAGGCTGAGTGTTGACACTCTTGATAAATTGATAAATTGAGAAAAATAAATCTTGTTGGGGCTGATTATAAAAAACTTTGATCCAAAATCAGTAGTCTATTAGTGGAAGGAAAATATTGAAAATGGACATTTGTGTCAAGAAACCAAAGGGAATTCTTTCACCGAATGGATCAACTTTGAGTGAATTTACCATAGCGCAAGTGAGGCAACATGATCTTCTGTGATAAAGAAAACTGCAAATATGTTTTGAAGAAAAAAAAGAATACCCCCCCAAAAAAAACTTTTTGAGAAACCTGTTGCAAAAAGTAGGGGTAAACATGGCTTGCTGCTACCACCTGATGAAATCAAAGATCCTGAAATTCTAACGGTTCTTGCTGGGCAGTTTCCCAAAAACTAACATGGCAGCATATATTTGAGAAATTAATATGAAATATATTTTTGAAATTGTGTGTGTGTGTGTGTGTGTGTGTGTGTGTGTGTGTGTGTGTGTGTGTGTACTTTTATTCATATAATGTTCTTACTCATGGTTCACTTTGACAATATTTGTTTTCACAAGTGGTGATTACACAAATTAATAAGATATCAATAAACTTAATACATGCAAGAGCAATAATAACAAGACATATTAATGAATTCAAAGTGAAATATACATCTTAATTTCCAATAATAAAATCCCAAGAAGCAGTTAAAAGAGTGAACATTATCAAACTACTATTGTTCTTTTTCTGTGTGCAAACAAATGCTTGAAAATGTGTTAAATATACAAAGCATGTACAAATTTGACTGGAAGTTTTTAAAAAAATCAGATATAAATGAAGTTCCTACCTCCCCACAGACAACAGGTGCACACTGGATAGGGTAACATGTCACCTGTCCATCTCTGCAAACACATTTTGTACAGGGCAGGAATTCCCACTCTGACCCATCCAAGTGTCTCTCCCCATTGTATGTACATGAACCTGAAAAAAGAAGATCCATTTTACAGTAAAGTCCCATTTTGATATTTATCATTGCTAAGTTTTATTAAGTTTGAAACATTTTATATATGCTTTTAAAGTGTTGCCCTGATACAGTAGTGGAAAAATGTAAATAGGCCTTAATGAATCTCATTGAAAAGTTTTTTAAGTTGGAAATTTGATCGAACAATTTTAACCAAAAAATGTCTTGTGATTTATCAAATCTCAAAATCAAAATTTATATAGAAGGTTCAACATATCAGTGAAGGTGCCATTCTAAAAATACTTGAAATATTAAAATAAAAGATGTCTTTGAAAATTTGGAAGAATGATGAAGGGGAATATTATTGTTATTTAGTCATTTAACAAGGGGATCCAACATTGGAATATTTGTGCAGAGTTTGTTTGGCAATGTACCAAATCAAGATATAAAAGGTAACAATACACTGCAATAATATATGGAAAATAGTACTACCATGAGTATATGCATAGAAACAAAGACAAAGAAATGGAGCAAAGTGAATGAATTAATGTCCTCATAATTTTGACCTTTACTTTAAAATTGTTACAGTTGCTTTAAAGAAAAAGTATAGCATCTCTAACTTAACATTAAATCAGTCCAATATATTACACATAATGTGCCTTGTATATACTTGGGGATTTAAAAAAAACTCATTCTATGGAGTCTACATGGCTGAAAATAATCCATTCAAATACTCTCACAAGGAGTGCAATGTAACCGAGTATGTATTCAACAAAAGAGGACCCCATGCCATCACTACATAAAAATGTTACCACAATGGCATAAATTGTATTATAATCATTTTACCATGACAGCATAAACTATATTAGATCTTGTAAATTTGATATGAATTGCTGTCATACAGTGTCCATTTCATGTCATACAGAGTGACTATCCAGTTCATGTGATACAGATTATTTATTTCATGTCATGCAGACTGTCCATTTCATGTCATACAGATAGTCCATTTCATGTCATACAGACTGTCCATTTCATGTCATACAGATCATCCATTTCATTTCATACAGTGTCCATCCATTTCATGTCATACAGATTGCCCATTTCATGTCATACAGAGTGTCCATTTCATGTCATACAGATTGTCCATTTTATGTCATATAGATTGGCTTTTTTATGTCATACAGACTGTCCATGTAATGTCATACAGATTGTCCATTTCATGTCATACAGGGAGTCCATTTCATGTCATACAGTGTCCATTTCATGTCATACAGACTGTTAATTTCATGTCATACAGATTGTCCATTTCATGTCATACAGAGTGTCCATTTAATGTCATACAGAGTTTCCATTTCATGTCATACAGATTGTCCATTTTATTTCATACAGACTGTCCATTTCATATCATACAGACTGTCCATTTAATGTCATATAGATTGTCCATTTTATCATACAGATTGTCCATTTAATGTCATATAGATTGTCCATTTTATCATACAGATTGTCCATTTTATGTCACACAGAGTGCCCATTTCATGTCATACAGACCATCCATTTCATGTCATACAGATTGTCCATTTCATGTAATACAGATTGTCCATTTTATGTCATAAAGAGTGTCCATTTCATGTCATACAGATGGTCCATTTCATGTCATACAGATCATCCATTTCATGTGTCACAGTGTCCATTTCATGTCATACAGTGTCCATTTCATATCATATTGAGTGTCCATTTCATGTTATATAGATTGTCCATTTTATAATACAGATCATCCATTTCATGTCATACAGATTGTCCATTTCATGTCATACAGATCATCCATTTCATGTCATACAGAGTGTCCATTTTGTGTCATACAAGTGTCCATTTTATGTCACAGAGTGTCCATTTGATGTCATACAGGTGGTCCATTTCATGTCATATACATTGTCCATTTCATGTCATACAGAGTGTCCATTTCATTTCAAACAGAGGGTCCATTTCATGTCATACAGATTGTCCATTTTATGTCATAAAGAGTGTCCATTTCATGTCATACAGTGTCCAATTCATGTCATACAGATCATCCATTTCATGTCATGGTGTCCATTTCATGTCATACAGTGTCCATTTCATGTCATATTGAGTGTCCATTTCATGTTATATAGATTGTCCATTTTATCATACAGATCATCCTTTTCATGTCATACAGATTGTCCATTTCATCACATAGAGTGTCCATTTGATGTCATACAGATGGTCCATTTCATGTCATATACATTGTCCATTTCATGTCATACAGAGTGTCCATTTCATGTCATACAGATAATCCATTTCATGTCATAGAGTCCATTTCATGTCATACAGATTGTCTATTTCATGTCACAGAGCATCCATTAAATGTCATACAGTGTCCATTTCATGTCATATGGAATGTCCATTTCATGTCATACAGACTGTCCATTTCATGTCATATAGATTGTCCATTTTATCATACAGATTGTCCATTTTATGTCATACAAAGTGTCCATTTCATGTCATACAGATCATCCATTTCATGTTATACAGATTGTCCATTTCATGTCATACAGAGTGTCCATTTCATGTCATACAGACTGTCCATTTTATGTCATACAGACTATCCATTTCATGTCATACTGATTGTCCATTTCATGTCATACAGAGTGTCCATTTCATGTCATACAGTGTCCATTTCATGTCATACAGATTATCCATTTCATGTCATACAGATTGTCCATTTCATGTCATACTGACTGTCCATTTCATGTCATACAGATAGTCCATTTTCTGTCATCCAGTGTCCATTTCATGTCATACAGAGCATCCATTTCATGTCATACAGATCATCCATTTCATGTCATACAGATTGTCCATTTCATGTCATACAGATTGTCCATTTCATGTCATACTGACTGTCCATTTCTTGTCATACAGATAGTCCATTTTCTGTCATCCAGTGTCCATTTCGTGTCATACAGATCATCCATTTCATGTCATACAGATTGTCTATTTCATGTCATACAGATTGTCCATTTTCTGTTGTACAGATTGTCCATTTCATGTCATACAGTGTCCATTTCATGTCATACAGATTGTCCATTTTATGTCATATAGATTGGCGTTTTTATGTCATACAGACTGTCCATGTCATGTCATACAGATTGTCCATTTCATGTCATACAGGGAGTCCATTTCATATCATACAGTGTCCATTTCATGTCATACAGATTGTTAATTTCATGTCATACAGATTGTCCATTTCATGTCATACAGTGTCCATTTAATGTCATACAGAGTTTCCATTTCATGTCATATAGATTGTCCATTTTATTTCATACAGTGTCCATTTCATATCATACAGATTGTCCATTTTATTTCACAGAGTGTCCATTTCATATCATACAGATTGTCCATTTTATTTCATACAGACTGTCCATTTCATATCATACAGACTGTCCATTTAATGTCATATAGATTGTCCATTTTATCATACAGATTGTCCATTTTATGTCATACAGAGTGCCCATTTCATGTCATACAGACCATCCATTTCATGTCATACAGATTGTCCATTTCATCTCATACAGATTGTCCATTTTATGTCATAAAGAGTGTCCATTTTATGTCATACAGATGGTCCATTTTATGTCATACAGTGTCCAATTCAAGTCATACAGTGTCCATTTCATATCATATTGAGTGTCCATTTCATGTTAAATAGATTGTCCATTTTATAATACAGATCATCCATTTCATGTCATACAGATTGTCCATTTCATGTCATACAGATCATCCATTTCATGTCATACAGTGTCCATTTTGTGTCATACAAGTGTCCATTTTATGTCACAGAGTGTCCATTTGATGTCATACAGATGGTCCATTTCATGTCATATACATTGTCCATTTCATGTCATGCAGTGTCCATTTCATTTCAAACAGTGTCCATTTCATGTCATACAGATTGTCCATTTTATGTCATAAAGAGTGTCCATTTCATGTCATACAGATGGTCCATTTCATGTCATACAGTGTCCAATTCATGTCATACAGATCATCCATTTCATGTCATAGTGTCCATTTCATGTCATACAGTGTCCATTTCATATCATATTGAGTGTCAATTTCATGTTTTATAGATTGTCCATTTTATCATACAGATCATCCTTTTCATGTCATACAGATTGTCCATTTCATGTCATAGAGTGTCCATTTGATGTCATACAGATGGTCCATTTCATGTCATATACATTGTCCATTTCATGTCATACAGAGTGTCCATTTCATGTCATACAGATAATCCATTTCATATCAAAGAGTCCATTTCATGTCATACAGATTGTCTATTTCATGTCACAGAGTATCCATTAAATGTCATACAGAGTGTCCATTTCATGTCATATAGATTGTCCATTTTATCATACAGATTGTCCATTTTATGTCATACAAAGTGCCCATTTCATGTCATACAGATCATCCATTTCATGCAATACAGATTGTCCATTTCATGTCATACAGACTGTCCATTTTATGTCATACAGACTATCCATTTCATGTCATACTGATTGTCCATTTCATGTCATACATAGTGTCCATTTCATGTCATACAGTGTCCATTTCATGTCATACAGATCATCCATTTCATGTCATACAGATTGTCCATTTCATGTCATACAGATTGTCCATTTTATGTCATACAGACTATCCATTTCATGTCATACTGATTGTCCATTTCATGTCATACAGTGTCCATTTCATGTCATACAGATTGTCCATTTCATGTCATACAGATCATCCATTTATGTCATACAGTGTCCATTTCATGTCATACAGAGCATCCATTTCATGTCATACAGATCATCCATTTCATGTCATACAGATTGTCCATTTCATGTCATACAGATTGTCCATTTCATGTCATACTGACTGTCCATTTCATGTCATACAGATAGACCATTTTCTGTCATCCAGTGTCCATTTCGTGTCATACAGATTGTCCATTTCATGTCATACAAAGTGTCCATTTCATGTCATATAGAGTGTCCATTTCATGTCATACAGAGTGTCTATTTTATGTCATACAGATTGTCCATTTCATGTCATACAGTGTCCATTTTATGTCATACAGTATCCATTTCATGTCATACAGATTGTCCATTTCATGTCATACAGATTGTCCATTTCATGTCATACAGTGTCCATTTCATGTCATACAGAGTGTTCATTTCATGTCATACAGAGTGTCAATTTCATCACATAAGTTTCACGTCCAATAAATGGAACCAAAGGTTTACCAGTAGGTAAAGTGGGTACTATACAGACATGATGTTTATTCCCATGATGTTGTACAAACAAAACTTGGATATTATTTATTTTAGTTTGTAGTTTATTGTGTTTGTTTTGTTATGAATGTGTGTAGTTTTGGACAAACGTGAAGTACAATATAATCATATAATCCTTGCACCAACAAAAGAAATGAAGTCAAAATAATCACATTTTGGATCTTAGGTTAAAAACTTGTGAATATGCAGCATGAGGGGATGTCTACAAATTATGAGCATAAAATATGCAGTGAATAGTTCTAAAGTTGTAATTTATGGAAGGTACAGTGTATATCCTATTTAGAATGTGATACTTATCATTCATATGTCAAACTCTTCCCATTTTTTCACCAACTTTCTGAAATGCCTTCTGCTAATGCAAAGATCAATTTACTTGCCAAATGTGAAATTTGTTCAGTCATGGTTTTCAGACCTTTAACCATGAGAGCAAATGAAACTGGTTGTGCTATTTAAGTACTGTGTATTTGGTTATATGTAATTCATTCCTGACATATTATTGACAAGTGTCAGAAAAATATCACTGTAATAAATCCACTTATCTGCACCCCATAGACAACTGCTAGGACTCTTGCATCCATTGACATATGATATGCACACACAAACCATAGTTCTATGTTTAATGTTTGGCTAGACACCTAGATTTTTATAAATGAACTAAGTATAGGCATTTAATATGCTCAGACATGGTACAAATTCCTCATGGGTCACACGGTGGTAGGTTTTGATTGACACTTAATGCACATCAAATACTGCTGTCAAGTAACTTGATCAGCAAGTTTTTCAGTGACACCTGTTTAGTGTACTTAAGGTTTTGCACACTGAATATATCCACTGCAACTTCATCAACTGCAACTATACGTGAGGATTGTAACAACTTAAATTTTGCCAATTTTTCAATAGAGTAGACACTGACTCTGAACAAAGTCCTTCTTCCCCACAGACAGTCAGTCTTATAATAAATACATCAAGGCAGCACTTTTGTACAGCTTTACATGAAGAGATTTGGTAAAAAATACAAATGCAAATTGTCCTTGAACCAAACAAATTTGCGTGCAAATTGTTTAGAAAAACTGCCTTTGGTACCACTTATCAATAGAGCCAAAATGAGGTTTTTCTTTTTCTTTCCTATTATGCTTAACATTTAATGAATTCTTTCTCTCCATCAGTTACCACCTGTAATTTTCAGTAATATATTACAAGACAGAATTACAAAAGTATAGCAACTGCATCAATCAATATCACTGATCATCTCTTAAAAGACAGTTGGTGAGGGTAGTTTTTCACTTCTCATTTTCTAAATAACATGAAATTCAGGAATTGAAGAGTATCAAGTGTAAAATGAAGGCATATCTTAAACATCTATGCAGTCCTAAAACTTTTATCAGACACTAATTAAAGACTTCAGGTAACTAATGACAAGGTACGTTCAACAACATTATATCAGTTACAAAACCATTAATTACAACACCTGAAACAGAATGAAGGTTTTAAAAGAAACATTTACAAACATTTGAAGAGTTTACATTATTTGTTTTCCTACAGGTATCTTCCATTAATGAAAGGGGCAAAAAATATACTTTGGTTTCTAGATGTGACTTGCTATGTAAATTTGTTACACCTCGCAATTTACAATATATATACATAACATTTTTTGGGATAATCAACACATCAAAGGTGTGTCAATTTTATCTTGATATTGTAAGGTGGAATCTAGTGATCATAAGACAATCAAAATGGACAATGTGTCAGGCATATTAGGACTAACTAAACACCATATTAGATGTGTAGTAAAAAAAAATATTGATATGACCATCCATTCAGGTTTAATAATGTTAATATTTCAAGATGAACACTGTGGTGATCATATTGGGCATATGATCAACACAATTATTTCATTTTTGACCAAAAAGACATCATAAGAAGTCTTCCAGTGAAAACCTCCTGGAAATGTCAATTTTCATTCAGAAGGATTAGCAATCACAATACTTTCAAAATGGCCACTGTGGCAGCCATATCAACATCAGATTGGCACCATTTTCATTTAGGATCAACTAGACATCTTAAGAAGTCTTCTGGTGAAAAAATCCAAAACAGTAGAATTTTCCATTCAGTGGAAGTAACAATAACAAGGATTTCAAAATGGTCATTGTGGTGACCATACTGGCCATCAGACTGCCACCATTTTCATTTAGGTCCAACTAGATATCGTAATTAATCTCTTGTGAAAACCCCATGTTGATATAGCCATTCAGGAGAAGCAGGAATAACAAGATTTACAAGATAGCCACTGTGGTCACCAAACTGGACATTGGACTGGTACCATTTTCAGGACCAACTAGACATCATAAGAAGTCTTTAAGTGTTAACCCCATGTTGATATGACTCCAATCAGGTGGAGCAGCAACAACAAACTTGGCACCAGCTAGACATCATAAAATGTCTTCCAGTGAAAATTGCATTTCAATATGACTTTCTGTTCAGGAGGACGAGTGATAAGACTTTCAAGATTCCACATAATGGCGGCCATACTAGAGATCTGATTGTCCAACTTTCCATTTAGGACCATCTGATTGGCCAACTTTTCATTTAGGACCAACTGATTGCTCAACTTTTCATTTAGGACCAACTGATTGGTCAATGTTTCATTTAGGACCAACTGATTGGCCAACTTTTCATTTAGGACCAACTGATTGGCTAACTTTTCATTTAGGACCAGCTGATTGGCCAACTTTTCATTTAGGACCAACTGATTGGCCCACTTTTCATTTAGGACCAACTAGACATTGTAAGTATTTTAGTGAATAAACCCTGTTCATAAAACCATCCACTGAGAAGAAGTAATACTACATGTACCAAGATTTTCTATATGGCCACTGCAACGGCTATACTGGCTGTCTGAGCAGGTCCATTTTCATTTAGACCATGGATGAATGTGTGTGTAAAGTTTCATCAGCAGGTCCATTTTCATTTAGACCATGGATGAATGTGTGTGTAAAGTTTCATGAGCATGTCCATTTTCATTTAGACCATGGATGAATGTGTGTGTAAAGTTTCATCAGCAGGTCCATTTTCATTTAGACCATGGATGAATGTGTGTGTAAAGTTTCATCAGCAGGTCCATTTTCATTTAGACCATGGATGAATGTGTGTGTAAAGTTTCATCAGCAGGTCCATTTTCATTTAGACCATGGATGAATGTGTGTGTAAAGTTTCATCAGCAGGTCCATTTTCATTTAGACCATGGATGAATGTGTGTGTAAAGTTTCATCAGCAGGTCCATTTTCATTTAGACCATGGATGAATGTGTGTGTAAAGTTTCATGAGCAGGGCCATTTTCATTTAGACCATGGATGAATGTGTGTGTAAAGTTTCATGAGCAGGTCCATTTTCATTTAGACCATGGATGAATGTGTGTGTAAAGTTTCATGAGCAGGTCCATTTTCATTTAGACCATGGATGAATGTGTGTGTAAAGTTTCATGAGCAGGTCCATTTTCATTTAGACCATGGATGAATGTGTGTGTAAAGTTTCATGAGCAGGTCCATTTTCATTTAGACCATGGATGAATGTGTGTGTAAAGTTTCATGAGCAGGTCCATTTTCATTTAGACCATGGATGAATGTGTGAGTAAAGTTTCATGAGCAGGTCCATTTTCATTTAGACCATGGATGAATGTGTGTGTAAAGTTTCATAGCAATTCTCCAAGTGGTTTAGGAGAAGTAATGATAACAAACTTGTGTAAATGGATGGACAGACAACAGACCAAACCATAACGTAAAACTAGATCAAAGCAGTTCCAAATGCCCTTTTTAGTTCCTCTCAAGAATGATTATTAGTATTGTATGTTAAATATATTGAAAATAAATTTGTGTTGTTTTTTATGGCACAGCAACATAAATAGGTTATTAGTTGGTGCCGAGGCAACTGAAATAAATTGCCTTGCCCAAAGACAGACACTAGTAGCTGATGACAGCATTTGAACCTGCACCCTTTCAGTCACAAGTCAAGCAACTGGGCCTGAATCCCTGCCTCTAAATATTGCCTTTAGGAGAGAGCATCAACCCCATTCTAATTAGATAAGTCCGTAAGGGATAAAAAGCGTATTTTTTAGTTAATTTACATTGTTCTCACTGACAAATTAGTTATTTTATATTGTTATCGCTGACAAATTAATTATTTTATATTGCCCTCACTAACAAATTAGTTAGATGGTCAAGCGACACATTAAGTCATTTGTAATGAACCCTGGATAAAGAGATGCAGAATGAAAGGAAATATTTCAAAGAAATGGAGGAGCATTCTAAAATGTAACAATAGTGTTAATAAATTAGAGTATATACTTGCTTACAAGTAAAGTCCAAACGCAGACTGCACTGACCCAGATCTGTGATCGCATGTACTGGCATATCTGGATCTATGCATTTTATTATGAATAATCTAACAGAACAAGCAACACAGACCCTGATCTGCTAGCATATTATGCAATGGAAGATTAGGGTGCATGTTGTTTGCAGTTAGACTTGACTTGTAAGTGAATGTATACCATACACTGGTTAAATGGATGTAATCTGTAAAAGTGATGCTGTAACTGCAGGTTTTGTAAACAATCTTGGAAGACACCTGCACCACATTGACAGCTAATTTAGTGTGTCTTTCCTATACAAAAAGATAATATTAACACAAGTAGAAAATAAACTCTAATGCATTATGTAATCCTTCAAAGTTTCCTAACCGATAACCACTGACAAAATTTAAAAGTGATCAGGTTTATACACATACAGCCTGATCTGCCATATTCATCAACGAAGTTCAATTTACATTACTGATATGAACTCATCGAAGTTCAATTTACATTACTGATATGAACTCATCAAAGTTCAATTTACATCACTGATATGAACTCATTGATTAATGATTAACATAACTTACAAATGACTGCTGGGGACAACACCATGTTAAATACATTAAAAGTGGAGTCCCTTAAGGCTCTATTACTGACAGCTTTCTCCTTTTCATTAATGACTCACCTCTTCATATGACTGTGATGTAATCCTTTCTCTTTAACAGAATTTACAAAACAGCATAGATGCTGTTAAACTTTTAAAGTTAGTTTGACATTATAAATCTTTCATAAAATGGCTCCAGGATATATCAGCGATGTGGAATATAATTCCCACTGATATTAAACAAACACCAACACTATATTTTTCTTCTTCAGAACCCACCTCAAAACAATATTTTCTTTCTCAGATTATGCCAAATCTGAAACAAAATGAGATACCTAGCTTGGATATTTCCCCTTCCTATCTCTCAAATCTACATGTTTATGTTATGTATCTTTTAATCATGTGTGTGTGTGCTTAATAAGTAGATGTAAGTGTGTCAGACACAGTTGTAAGTAGTTAATTTTTACTACTGTTGCATTTATAGTTTTAATATTCTCTTACTGATCATGACAGGTAAGAGTGGTTGATTGTATTATCTTCATAAAATAAAGATATTATTAGTAGTAGTAGTAGTAGTAGTAATAGTAGTAGTAGTAGTAGCATTATCATCATCATCACTATTATTATTATTATCATCATTAACTATTATCATTATTATCATCATCATTACCATTATTATTATTATCATCATTAATTATTATTATTATCATCATCATTACCATTATAATTATTATCATCATCATTAATTATTATTATTATCATCATCACCATTATTATTATAATCATCATCATTAATTATTATTATTATCATCATCATCACCATTATTATTATTATCATCATCATCATTAATTATTATTATCATCATCATCATCACCATTATTATTATCATCATCATCATTAATTATTATTATTATTAAAATAGATGGTGAACCTAAATCCTGTCTGACTGCTGGTGGCAAGACACATGGTGTCTCCGTACAATTCATATTTAAATAGCTCCACATACAGGTATGGCGCAATGTATGGCATAATGTGAATATTTTAGCGCTAGCAAATGTCGACATTTGACAAAAATATCAATCTTATTCTATTTAAAGTATCTTATTAACTTTTATTTTGTGAATTTTTTAGACCTTATTCAAGAGTTTTTAAAAACATCCAATTTTTGTCTTAAACAAAATTTGAAAAGCAGTGGTCAACTTTAAAATCAAATATCTTTGATACTTTAAAGTTATGTCTTATACTGAAGTAATGAATGAAATTAATAGTACCAGTAAATTCACAAGCTGGATGCATTTAAATTCCAGATGTGTAGCTGACATTAATGGCCATAAAAAAATGATACAAAATGCTGTTATTGAAATTCAAATTTGTTGTTATCTGTATGAACCTGTGTGTGTGTGTGTGCATGTGTACATGTGTGTCTGTGTCTGTGTGTTTGTGTGTGTGAGGGTTAGTGGCAAATCTGTGCAATACTGATTATATATGGTGCCAATTAAAAATTAGGTTCTAAAAACATAAATATAAAATTGAAAAAAAACTTAAGAAAGAAAAAGCCTTCCAAATAAATGTAAATGTGAAGAACTACAAAACAAAGATAAAAGATAAAGACATTAAAATTCTGTAAAAGGTTTACAAAATAAAAATCAATGATAAAATAAAAAATGTTTTTCAAATATTTTTTTCACAAAAAGAGTTATATTAAACATTACTGTTTACTAATTATTAATTCTCACCTGTCAGTTACACTTGGCTGAGATGTTTAACACATTTAAATCATCTTATATTCATTTGTTTCACATGAAAATTTTGCCTTTGTAACCAGCAACTGACTCTGATGTCACTCATCAGCAGAGTGACATCACCATAGGCTTGGATTAACTGGTCAGTAATTTGCCACTGACCAACATTAGTAAATCAGTCATAATAATATTTAGCTAAGTCAGCATTTAAGTGTGATTTTATTCATTGTTGGGCCTAATATAATTATACATTATGTACAAGATAAAATAATGTGATCTAATTGTACTGTATTTTATGTAAACAATATGAATGTGATGTATTTACATAGTATGTACAAGATATCAATATAACATAATTATATATTTTGTATGGGATATCAATGTGACATAATCATACGGTATGTACAGGATGTAAATGTCACATAATTATATAGTATGTATGGGATATCAATGTGACATAATCATATGGTATGTACAGGATATAAATGTCACATAATTATATAGTATGTATGGAATATCAATGTGACATAATCATACGGTATGTACAGGATATAAATGTCACATAATTATATAGTATGTATGGAATATCAATGTGACATAATCATACGGTATGTACAGGATATAAATGTCACATAATTATATATTTTGTATGGGATATCAATGTGACATAATTATACAGTATGTATGGAATATCAATGTGAGATAATCATACGGTATGTACAGGATGTAAATGTGACATAATTATATAGCATGTATGGAATATCAATGTGACATAATCATACGGTATGTACAGGATATAAATGTCACATAATTATATAGTATGTATGGGATATCAATGTGACATAATTATATAGTATGTATGGGATATCAATGTGACATAATCATAAGGTATTTATAGGTTACTGCATTTGTATGGGAAAATATGAATGATGTTTTGGGATGGAATACTGCACGACCTTGGGAGTGTAGTATATCCTTCCGACAAAACAAGTTCATATTTTCCCATACAAATGCAGTAACCTTTTCATTATATGCTCATTTTTTTATTCTACCTAAGGTTTAATTATATGAACACAATACACTACAAGAAACAACATAAATAAATGTATGCCCCATTCCAAACTAAATACAACAAGCGCATATTCATCATTACACAAATCAACATTATTACTGCGCACATAACTCCGCCCAGATAAATTTGAACTTAGTCATGCACTCAACATAACTTTCAAAAGAAAATGGCGTGTCTAGTTAAAATTGAAATTTGGAGTCATATTATGAATGAATGTGTATTGTAACAACTTTTCCATTTGATCTGGAATTAATAGATTTTGGCATTTTTCTCGATTCTAGGAAATTTTGAGATTATTGACTGGATTTGTATGTGACGATTCCACATGAAATACATGAGATTTAATAGGCTAGGAAGAAGCGTGTTGACATCTGCAAATGTGTTTCTGTTTCTGTCATTGAATGTTTGAAATCATAATGTGGGAAAAATATGAAGTCTTTCAATTGCAATTATCAAAAAGACGCTATGGAATTTAATGCTTATTTCATTTTGAGTGCAGTAAGGAGGATGCAACTGCACTTATCATCAAAATTACAGCACAATTTTGAAATGTGTAATCCAGATTGAAAACCTATTATATGACTCATGTAATTCGGATTTGCAGAATTAAGAAAATACATTTTGAGGAAATTCAGGATGTAAAACTGTAAGTATATTTTATTTTGCCATTCTTATCACCAGCTAAAGAAGAGAGTATATGACTTGTCACTTGTATGTTATTTGTAAGGACCTTATCTTGTGTCTGTTATATAATGTAGCTAGCCTAAATCCATAACACTGTATCAACGCTGAATGTGCCAAAGCAGCTGGTATGTGGCAGTCCACGAAACATCTGTTTTAGTTCATTCAGAAACAAATTTAAACAACCACAACGTAAAGAGCCTCTTATGCAAGTGTACATGATTTGTGTACAAATCAAAAGTGCTGGCGTTTGCGTCCATTGTTTGTTTACAATAGAAAGTGGTCCCTTTATGCATGTGAACGCTATATGTGTATTGTCGCACGAGTTCAGTATCGGGGAATACTGAACAATTCTGACAATGTAAAATTAACGGGGAAAAAAATGAGCATATAATAAATACAGGATATAAATGTCACATAATTATATAGTATGTACTAGACTTCAATGTAACATAATTATATAGCATGTATGGGATATCAATGTGACAATTCCTGTATATAGTTTGTACAGGACATCAATGTAACATAATTATATAGTACGTACAAGATATCAATGTGACATAATTATATAGTATA
The DNA here is from genome assembly GCA_028554795.2 of Sinohyriopsis cumingii. Lineage (NCBI taxonomy): Eukaryota > Metazoa > Mollusca > Bivalvia > Unionida > Unionidae > Sinohyriopsis > Sinohyriopsis cumingii. The sequence continues at coordinate 95,020,206 of CM068826.1, forward strand.
TACAAGATATCAATGTGACATAATTACAATATGTATTATGTACAAGATATCAATGTGACATAGTTATATAACATGTGCCAGATATCAATGTGACATAATTATATAACATGTGTCAGATATCAATGTGACATAATTATATAACATGTGCAAGATATCAATGTGACATAATTACAATATGTAGTATGTACAAGATATCATGGTGACATAATTATATAACATGTGCAAGATATCAATGTGACATAATTATATAATATGTGCAAGATATCAATGTGACATAATTATATAATATGTAGAAGATAGCAATGTGATGTAATTATATAGTATTTATTAGTATTTATATGATATCACGCACATGTGACAGAAGTAAACAACATGTCTACCTACTGATTTAGTGGTGTCAAAGCAATGCATGTTTTGAATGGTGTCATTGTCCTTGTGTCATGTTCCTTGTTGGTCCTTGTGTCATGGTCCTTGTTGGTCCTTGTGTCATGGTCCTTGTTGGTCCTTGTGTCACTGTCCTTGTGTCATGGTCCTTGTGTCACATATGGACTATTTACATGATTTCCTGGGAAAATATCCAAGTCTCTACCTTAACTGGGCTATAGTGGACAGGGCTTCATTTTCATCAACAGAACTTAAGGCTGAACTTAAGACTTGAAGAGTTTGCAAAATTGGAACCTGTTCATAAAAAAACTACCCATAAAACATAAATACTGTACATGGCTATCATGAATAGATTCTAATGCATAGAATCCAAGTTTCAGATTGTCTGTGATTTGAACAACTAGACTTGATATACTGAAAATTACTCCATGAGTTTGACAATTAATTGAAAGGATAAAAGAAAAAAATATGATCAAGAATAAATAAGATTGCTGCTATCTAAATAATCCGCTGGCATTAAAGTTTGGAATGCATAAACCACTTGATGGTTTAGTAATAAAGTGTGAATGAAAACATCAGCCAGAATAAGAGTTGACAGGAAAGAGATATTTATATCTTCACTTGCATACCATACTTCAACTTCAAAAGATTTGAAACTGATCTGAATTTTGTTTTAACTTGATTTGAATGATTTACGCTTTCCAAATTATTTCCTTGCAGTTTGTAATGAAGTATTAGTAGAAAAAACTATATGACTTTAACTCAGAAAAAACCATAATGTTTTGACTGGAAATACTTTGTCAAGTATGTTCCTTTATTTAACCCTAGAATCTCAGTGTCCTGGAGTTATAAAATATGTAAATATTCAATTTATCTTAGCCAAAATGTCATAAGTAGAACTAGAGTATAAGTGAATTTTACCTTATTTTACCAGTGTTGATTGTAACAATTGTGAAACACAATGAGATGAAAATCATCTTCATAAGAAAACCAATTATTTAGACTATATATACATGACTCCCTGACCAAGAGACTCCTGATATGTACTACTCCCCTGTCAACAGGCTCCAGATATGAAATACTCCCTGGCCAACAGAATCCAGATATGTAATACTTCTGAGGTCAACAGGCTCCAGATAAGTAATACTCCCTGGTCAATAGACTCCAGATATGTAATATTTGCTGGCCAAAAGACTCCAGATATGTAATAATTCCAAAGTCAACAGGCTCCAGATATGTAATACTCCCTGGCCAATTGACTCCAAATATGTAATAATTCCAAAGTCAAATGGCTCCAGATATGTAATATTCCCTGGCCAATCGACTCCAGTTATATAATACTCCCTGGCCAAAAGGCTTCAGATATGTAATATTCCCTGGCCATTCAATAGTCATGAATTTATAAGACATACATGTGACAGAACAAGGACATCAAACCAGTAAATTTCAAAATTTTAGTCAGTAGATTGGCTTTTGAATCATTAGGATTTTGTTATCAACATAAATTTTACATGCTTTAAAGAGGACTGAAAACAAAACAAGTAGATTTTTTCCATAATATATATTCTCCCCATATTGTAACTAATCAGTATGTTTCAAACATGAATCAGGTCCTGATGGCAATGTTACAATAAAATATAAGAAAGGGTATTTTCAATTAAATGAAAAAGTAAGACTTCAGCACAAAGATTTTTTAAAATAAAATCCACAAGCATTTTTAGTTAACTTCATAAGTTTACTGCCTTGTGTCCACTGGTGACATTGATTGCGATTAATAAGTTTCACACTTAAAAAAAGGCTCTCAATAATGTTCTGGTCTTGATTTCCCCAATGTGATGGTGTCTGCATATGTTTTCCCCAATGTGATGGTGTCTGCATATGTTTTCCCCAATGTGATAGTGTGTCTGCATATGTTTTCCCAAATGTGATGGTGTCTGCATATGTTTTCCCCAATGTGATGGTGTCTGCATGTTTCCCCAATGTGATGGTGTCTGCATATGTTTAGTGATATCATTTCTTCGTTCTTTTCCCCATATACTATCTTAAAATTCACTCTGCATAAAACACTCTATGTGAACTCATACATTTGCTACTTGTCTGCACCAACAAAAATTCTGATTTCCAAGCAGTACTTGTAGCTGACATGGTTTTTAAGCACTTGGAAAATCCACATGTTTCAGCATTTTGACATAAAACTGCTACAACAAAAAAAGAGCTTCCCTTGAATATTCCCTTTAAAACAGCTTTTAAAAAAACAATCATAGCCAAACAAGGTCAAAAATAAAATTGCTTACAGCTTGACATCATATTTTGGAAAGTCTTTCTTTTTTATCACACCTCTGCCAAAGGTCAGCCAATTTTTAATTACAGACTCACAGGCCATCACAAACCACCTCTGATCTCACAGGCCGCCACAAACCACCTCTGATCTCACAGGCCATCACAAACCACCTCTGATCTCACAGGCCATCACAAACCACCTCTGATTTCAGATAACACCTCAATAAGTAACACCGCATTTGGCTTTAAAGTCTCCAAATTATTACAATATAGTAATCAATTTACAACTTGTTGTGTACACTTCAGCTGTTGAAAAACAATTCTCAGCAAACATCACTCCACAAGTAATTATACAGGTGTACCAGTTCTTGACCCCTGTGGGCTAGTTCTGACAAGTTTCTGTATTATGTGGATAGAGCATTTAAAAATACGGTTTCCTTTAAAATTTTCAAAAATCTTTTCATTTTCAAAAGTGGTCAATTTCAACTTTAAAATGCTATGTATGGTAATAGCCTTTAAAAACTGTATTTTTCTCCTACTGCTGGTAGAATAACATGTATGTCAACAAGATATACTAATTCAAGGTATGTTTAAGGATGTGTGATAACTGCATTCATGATTTTGAAAAACTGAGTAAAAATCCACCAATAGCACAAAATGGTGGAACTTCCTTGACTAAAATATCACTTCTGGAATAGACCCTGCTAATTCTGAATTGTAAGATTCATGATGCATTATGATGATATATTGCAAAGCACCTTGGGAAAATTGTTGTATATATTAACCTCAAACCCAGACTCTGTGAAGTCTGATTATCTTTCTCTTTAAAGTCAGATAAACTCCCCCAATCAATTTTACTCTTTACCAAAAACACAAAGGCTATCCATTCAAAAGTCAAATGGGATACAAGGTGTTGTTTTACAAGATAAAAGCTAAGAATTTCCTGTTCTGTTACCTTAACCCTGGGCCACACTATGGATGACCCCTCCATATGAAATATAAGAACCCCACAGATTAAGGCCTGACATCTTCTTAGATTAATATCAGTTTAATCTGAAAGCATCAGTTACAATCATAAAATTTGAACTAACTTACTTGGAGGATAAACAAGGTCATGCATGCCAAAAACATTATGACTGTATGTGAGAACTTTACATTAATGGAACACAATGTAAACAGCTGCTGCACAATATGTTGGGAAAATACACTGCATTGACCAAAAGTATGACAGGCAAAATACAATATAGTTATCTCATTTGAAATCTCTTGCAAAGTTCATAGCTTGCCAAATTTTTCTAAAAATAACATAAAACCTGCATGTCATCAGTCCTAGCTAAACCAGAGACATGTATATAACCATGTGTTATGTACTTCTCTGACTAAGCATAGCAATAAAAGCCAAAATGTCATGGTTACAGCAGTACAAACTTGAACAGTCCATATGTTTCATGTGGAAGAAAAGAATAACCTTAAGCAAAAATGAGCCACTGTTTTGCCTCAAAATTCATTTATTCTGTTGCTGCAAGACAAATATAATCCCATGCTCTAGCGGTATATGATCTATCCAATGGGTGGAATAACAATTCTCAGATATTAATTATGGTACTTATTATCCCATGCTCTAGCGGTATATGATCTATCCAATAGGTGGACTAACAATTCTCAGATATTAATCATGGTACATATTATCCCATGCTCTAGCAGTATATGATCTATCCAATGGGTGGAATAACAATTCTCAGATATTAATTATGGTACTTATTATCCCATGCTCTAGCGGTATATGATCTATCCAATAGGTGGACTAACAATTCTCAGATATTAATCATGGTACATATTATCCCATGCTCTAGCAGTATATGATCTATCCAATGGGTGGAATAACAATTCTCAGATATTAATCATGGTACATATTATCCCATGCTCTAGCGGTATATGATCTATCCAATGGGTGGAATAACAATTCTCAGATATTAATCATGGTACATATTATCCCATGCTCTAGCGGTATATGATCTATCCAATGGGTGGAATAACAATTCTCAGATATTAATCATGGTACATATTATCCCATGCTCTAGCGGTATATGATCTATCCAATGGGTGGAATAACAATTCTCAGATATTAATCATGGTACATATTATCCCATGCTCTAGCGGTATATGATCTATCCAATGGGTGGAATAACAATTCTCAGATATTAATTATGTTACACATACAATCCCATGCTCTAGCAGTATATGATCTATCCAATGGGTGGAATAACAATTCTCAGATATTAATTATGGTACACATACAATCCCATGCTCTAGCAGTATATGATCTATCCAATGGGTGGAATAACAATTCTCAGATATTAATTATGGTACACATACAATCCCATGCTCTAGCGGTATATGATCTATCCAATGGGTGGAATAACAATTCTCAGATATTAATCATGGTACATATTATCCCATGCTCTAGCAGTATATGATCTATCCAATGGGTGGAATAACAATTCTCAGATATTAATTATGGTACTTATTATCCCATGCTCTAGCGGTATATGATCTATCCAATAGGTGGACTAACAATTCTCAGATATTAATCATGGTACATATTATCCCATGCTCTAGCAGTATATGATCTATCCAATGGGTGGAATAACAATTCTCAGATATTAATCATGGTACATATTATCCCATGCTCTAGCGGTATATGATCTATCCAATGGGTGGAATAACAATTCTCAGATATTAATCATGGTACATATTATCCCATGCTCTAGCGGTATATGATCTATCCAATGGGTGGAATAACAATTCTCAGATATTAATCATGGTACATATTATCCCATGCTCTAGCGGTACATGATCTATCCAATGGGTGGAATAACAATTCTCAGATATTAATCATGGTACATATTATCCCATGCTCTAGCGGTATATGATCTATCCAATGGGTGGAATAACAATTCTCAGATATTAATTATGTTACACATACAATCCCATGCTCTAGCAGTATATGATCTATCCAATGGGTGGAATAACAATTCTCAGATATTAATTATGGTACACATACAATCCCATGCTCTAGCAGTATATGATCTATCCAATGGGTGGAATAACAATTCTCAGATATTAATTATGGTACACATACAATCCCATGCTCTAGCGGTATATGATCTATCCAATGGGTGGAATAACAATTCTCAGATATTAATCATGGTACATATTATCCCATGCTCTAGCGGTATATGATCTATCCATTGGGTGGAATAACAATTCTCAGATATTAATTATGGTACACATACAATCCCATGCTCTAGCAGTATATGATCTATCCATTGGGTGGAATAACAATTCTCTGATATTAATTATGGTACATTTGAAATAAGGTAAGATAAAATATTTACATATTGTTAAGTTTTAGGCTCTTTAAGACATTAACAAGAAAAGAGTGAAAAAGAGTAAAAAATGTAATTGATAATTTATTTCCTTAGAAAAACAAGGTTAAAATGAGAAAAAGAAGTTACATTTTTACGAATCAAATCCAACAGTATCCAGACATACCTAAAAATCGCATCAGGTGCTTTTTACCAGCAGGCACAGAGAATTCAGAGACAGCCTTGACCTTAGCATCTATAAGTTTAACTTGTCCATGTCCCACGATATGTCCTAGAAAAGTTATGCTAGCATGGCAGAACTCACTTTTGGATAAATTAATCATCAAACTTGCATCAGTGAGTCTGTTAAAGAATTTCCTAATTGTCGCTAAATGGTCTTTCCAGGTAATTCCTTTACTTTAATGTCAGAGTCTGATACAGATTTAATGATTGAAACCAAAGCACTTTTATCAAAAACATTCTTTTCAACCAAATACTGGACCAAATTATTTTTTATTTCTTGCTTTGTTAATGAAGCCTTAGCCTCAGAAAGATCATATTTTCTGGCAAGTTGAATCAGTTCATCTTTTTTCAAAAGATCTAATTGTTCCTGGGTGGTAGGATTTGAAAGAAAGATTTCTACTTGTAATGACATTGTTAAAATAAAGCCTGTTGATTTCACTAAAGAATATTTTTATTTAAAAAAAAGTTTTCTAAAATATTTTAGCCAAATTTCATATACCCTATGGACAAGCAACTCAATTTTCTTTGTTACATTTTAGGCCCTTTAAAACACTAACAAGAAAAGATTGAAGACAATAAGCTTTGTAAAATGTAACAAATAATTTAATTCCCTAGAAAAACAAAGTAAAAATGAGAAAAAGAACTTAAGGTTTTATGAATCATATAAAGAAAAAATCTAAGAATTGAAAAATAGAAGTCCTAGAAATAAAAAGTCCTAAATGAATGTGAGTTGGAGTCCTGATTAAAAAATCCAAGATGGAGGACGATGACATATGCTATAGTCAGTGTTGTCCTGATGTGTCAACAGTTCCTTGTTGAACCATAGAAAATAATATTCAAGTTTTGAATTCTGAATAAAATTTCAATAAATGTCTTTGTCCAAGAATTCTGTATGAGCACTTAAATATTTCCAAGGAAAAGAATTATTATCTCCATAAAATGGAATTTCAACTCAAAATGGTCACAACAAAACACCTTTAAATGTCAATGGTTTATGGCCCAACTGACTAAATTCTCTATAGAAAAGGGTTTATACATTAATTTAATATGCAAAATAGATTCCCATATGATGATCACATGACCATGTTTCTAGAACAACAGAGAAGCTTTTTACATGCCTAACATCATGTACTTCCAATATGGCCTTGACTAAAACCAATGATTTTTACTCTGGGAAACAATTCTTTTAAAATTATTTTAAAAAAAGTTGTTTACCTCATCTCTTACTCATTCTGAATCAAGGTCAGGAACTAGGTCAGCATTAGATACAACGTTTCTATTATTAGTGCTTACGAAAAAACAGGTCAAGCTAATTTCTGGAAAATGTCAAATCCAGTAAATAAAGTTACATTACAATAACATGTAAAGGAATTTTAAAACAATTAAAACTAATAAACAATTAAATTAAATCAAATATAAATTAAATCAAATATACATAACAATATATTATTTTATGAGATTCAGAATTGTCTTGGTTTTTGAATATCACTGTAAGTATCTCTCCATGACCATACTCTCTGAAGTATGCTAATCTTTCTGTTAATTATACAAGTAGTAAGATAAATACCATTTTACATTTTAATCTCCACCCCTAAAACAAAGAGTCATCCATTTTGATGTCAATTAGGATGGAAGATTTGAAATTTCAGGCAAATAAATGAAATAAAGCAAACAATTTTCTATTCTTTAACTCAACGCTGAGTGCCACTGAAGATGAATCTTATACAGTACATATAAGAACCACATAAATTATGGGTGACATCCACACTGCAGGGAGTGTAATCAGTATGACCTACAAGCTCCTGTTTCAAACATAAAATTTCAACTTTGCAACCTTTTACTCAATCAGGGGACCTGAAAATTGTTTTATCAATGCCCTTAGACAATGGGTTGATTGAATTGCTAGATGGATTGAAACACAGCGATATCACTGTAGTTTATGTGAGGTCTCATATATCTGTGCATCTTGTACCTTAATTACACCTATCCATTTTTAAGTCAGATGATGAATTTAATGGCAGAAGAAAAAAAAGTAAAGGCCTCCGATTTCATGTGGACCTCCTGAAATTTGTAAAATGGGAGGAAGAGGGCGGGTGAATAAATGTAATATCTAGTGTCAATAAATGGTTTAAAATTCAGTATATTGTAAAGTTTGTAGTGTGTGTGGGTGTGTGTGTGTGTGTGTGTGTGTGTGCGTGTGTGTAATTTGGATTTTTAATGTACCTTTAACAATTTTTCAGTCAAATCGCTATGTCTGCAGAGTGGCAGCTTATAGTGATGTCTAGCACTGGGGCATCATGTCCCACCCAGTCACATTACCCTGACACCAGGCCTACCAGTCCTAATACTAAACTCTTAATGCTGAGCACCTAGCAAGGCAGCTCTTAGTACCATCTTTATAAGTCTTTGGTATGACTCAGCCTGGGTTCGAACCCATGACCTCCTGCATCTGAGGTGGATGCTCGAACCACTAGGCCACTGGAGTGGTATTTGTGTTTGAATAAACTTACTAATTATAATTAGTTTCATTAAGATTTAATTTCCAATTGAATTTCTGAAAAGTACTACATAAACAGTATAATATTTACATATTATTTATTGAATATGATTGGCATGAGTATTGTAAACTAAAGTTTTATCTGTGAAATTCAAGCTGGAGTTCTAACACTTCAGATTCCACATGATGCACAACTTTGGGAAAAAGATATCCAAAATTAGTTCACAAGTGTCCAGTATGAAAGAAACACTTACAGAGAGCTCTAATAGACCCATAGACACTGTTGTAGCTATAAACAAAATCAACAGTTCGGTTAATCATATCTCAAATTAAACGAAACCTCTGATATTGGATTCCCTTGCACCAATTTGACATAATAATGGTAATATATTTTACAGTTTGAAGCCAGTATTACAGAACGGTAATATTTTTAATCATTGACTGATGCTATACAATGTTCTTAATTCTCTGGGAGCCATGGCAGGCTAAGCTGGAACTACGGCATCAGATTCGTAAGACATGGGATGCAGATCCGATATCTGCCCAGGACAACCCTGGTTGGCTGCTAAGGTGTCTTCTTAGGAAAGGCACTGAGCTCTCATTTCATCCGCATGATATAGCAAATAATTTTTAAGTGTCTGTAAACAACAACAAAAAAGCCACAAAAAAATCACAAAAAACCCAAAACAATCTGAATTTTCTACAATTATGCTACTGAGGGTATAAGATGTGTATCAATTTAGCAGAAAAATGCTTACTTCCTGCAGGGATGCATTGTGGACAGCACTGTCCTGGAAGATTCTGAACTACTTCCCCTGGTTTGCAATGTGTGATGGGACAAAGAACTTTAGAGCAAGTGACATCTCCATCGAGACAGCGACAAGTTCTACAGGGCTCTGGGCTCCATTCTGTGTTGTGCTAAAATATGAGTTAAAGTAATTATAACTCTTGAATTGTGACTTATCTCAATAAAAACCTAATATTGTTAAGAGATAATGTTCTATGCTATATTGTACATCGTTGTTATCTTGCACAATTTTATCACAACCTTTTTGATTTTTCACAGAGCTCTCTCTATATGTCTGACAATGAGGGTTTTTAGTTTCGCGTTACAGTCGTAAGAAAATAAGGGTCCAGATGAGACAAGAAGGTCAGTGAGTACCAATCTTCCGGAAATAGGGATCCAGGTGAGACAAGAGCGTCAGTGAGTACCAATCTTCCGGAAATAGGGATCCAGGTGAGACAAGAGCGTCAGTGAGTACCAATCTTCCGGAAATAGGGATCCAGGTGAGACAATAGCGTCAGTGAGTACCAATCTTCCGGAAATAGGGATCCAGGTGAGACAAGAGCGTCAGTGAGTACCAATCTTTAGACGACTAAGAGGCAGTACAAAGTTATATTTAAAAGTTGTAGTAATTTACTGACAGTAATTTCAATGTAGTGTCAGGTTTCATTTTAACCTTTTTATACGAGATCAAAAATAAATTGTACATGAGTATAATTACAAATATAAAACAATGCCAACCAGAATTATATTGTTGGGGGCAAAATATGCACCATGTTGATGCACAGCTGTTAAAATCCGGGGATACGATACAGTGAAACATGTTTTAAACGATCACACTAATGTCAACAAAAGGCGGTCTTACAACACTTCATGATAATGGAAAACATTACAAATGCATAAAAAATGACAATAGTATACTGTAACAATCCAAAGGGTTTTACTCGACCGAGCAATGTCAAACACTGGCGCGATTCTGCTAGAAGACATACGTTTCCCTTAATTCCAAACACCTCTATACAACTTCTATTGTAAATTGGAAAGTCCAACGTGTCCATTCTATAATAATTTTACTCTAATTAATACAAGACTATAGATCTCACAACTTCCTAATTGTCTATCAACTGTACATCTGCATGATTTCTCTTCATTAACTTTCCGCGACGTACCGTCCGCATTTCACGCCGTAAAACTATATACATACCCATTACTGTGAACTATTTTTTCCACGCCACCTTTGGCCAGTCAAATCATGATTTTAAGCCACATTTTGCCTGTACAATTGCATCACATTTACCACCATGAAAACAATAAAAGGCGCCTGCCGACGACGGAACAGTTCCTTCTCGTATAATCCATGTAATATACCAGTACCCAATCTTAAATAATTCACCTGGAGTCACACAATCAATGTAGACAACTAGATTTTAATTGGGACTATGGAACTCAGGGACACTCATGCGGCTCTGACCTGAATTCACCAAAAGTAAACCATGGCATCATAGAAACTCACTAACACTTCACCCCGTGACGTTTGCTCTAGTAACTGGCTAATTATTTCGGGCTGAGGATTACATTCGCATTACCGACTTCCCATAATCAAACAAGTAATCACAACCATTTAAGAAATCCTTAACAGAGAGTGCTATAAACAAATGTGCATACTCCAAATTTATTACAATACCATTACAGTTAAGTTAAAAGCTTGTCATTTCACAGACACTCTTAATGAAGTTTCCAGTGTTACTTACTATCACTGTACAAAGAACCCATCCTTGCATACAGCCACATCACTGAACACAGATCATATCACTGTATACAGACCACATAACTGTACACGGTCCCATCACTGTACAAAGAATTCATCCTTGCATACAGCCACATCACTGTACACAGATCCTATCACTGTGTACAGACCCCAGCACTATACAACTGTACACAGATCCCAACACTGTCAACAAACATTTTAAATTTTACCAATTTCTATATCTTAAGCCTGGACCATCCGGCTTTTATAAATCTGTAAAAATGGCAGCTATCAGAAATAACTACAATTTGTTTATACTTTTGATATTCACAACCCCCACCTACAATCTTGGGGTTGCATCCAGGATCCAAAATATCAGTATCATCTTCTACTCGCGAGCAAGATGCTAATGGACCTGAGATCACTCACCTGGCTACTCCTCCAAACATAAGATATAAATTTGTAACAAGATTGCTGCCTGTCAAATCATCTAGAAATAAGACACCCAAGTGGGTCTGGACCAATTTCCTGACTACAACTTTAGAAACAAGACTCCCAGGTGAGTGTGAGATCTCTTACCTGGCCACTCCTCCAGAAAAAAAAATTATCCAAGTGGGCCTGAGAACACAAACTCCTCCAGAAAAAAAAAATACCTGAGAGGGCATGAGATCGCTTACCTGGCTACTCCTCCACACAAGATCAGATCAAATATGATTAGCCACTCTCTCCCAATCAGTGAAGACAGACGTGAGACTACAAGGAAAACTGCTTTATATCAGGGAATTCATTTGTGGGTCCTTTGTGCCTGAAAATCCGCCAAAATCACAAATTATTGGGTCCCAATCACAATGTAAAATATTTTAAGTTTATGAAGAATATCAGCAATTTAATATGAAACATTATTAAGAAAATCCTTAATTTTTCACAAAATGAAGTCCAAATTTACAATCACCCATGACAAATCCTGACATGTGCCAGGCTGGTACTAGAATTTTCAAAACAGCACCAAAGTTTGCAAAGGTGAAGACAGTCATGGCTGATCACAGGTATAACTGACTAACATTTGGAGTTTGTGGGGTTTTTTTAGTAGTCCCTGAAGGCACAATAAGTGCAAAATTTTATTCGCAAAAGTGAATATGCAATCCACGAATCATTCAGTCAGTGAGTACTGCTTGATGATAAATCAACACAAGGATCCATACAATAAAAAATAAGACAGACTGTGAGATTAATGAATGAATACCACATACATTCACTTATAAGGCAGGTCCAACTTTTTTTTAAAAAGTGATCTGTAATTGCATAAAGCACTGGCAGATCAGGGTCTTTGCAGTTGGACAGGAATTATAAGCATGAGTATATGGTAAATTAATGGTAGAATAGTTAAAAATACCGGGATCATCTGCTGCTGGTGTTGGCATGGTGAAAGTCTAGGAACACACTCTGGGCAGCAACCATCGGCCGAAATCTGAAGATATTCACCCTGAAATTAACAAATTTAACATCCTTAAATAAACATTTCATATATTAATTTCTTTCCCTATTCCTCAAGCAGCTGCTAAACAGTTCTTGAATATTCTATAAGAGTTACATTCATCAAAAACAGAAACCAGAACACCTTACAGAATATATAAATTTGCAACAAAACGAACGCCTTGATTCTTGATTGTTTTTCGGTGCCAAATCATAATCATAGTTGTCCTCAGTACTGTCCATAAAATGTGTTACAAATACGTGTATTGAATCGGTCTAATTGGGGGAGGGGGTACATTCGTGTACTTTTCTGATGATTCAGCAGCTGAAATCGCTCACTAAGGTAGAAAATTCCAATTCTTAATTGATCTCAGCTAACAATGTACATGTATTTGCAAGCATCAGTATAAGGTATTTTGAAAATGTATTAATGTGTTTTTCAGCAAGGTCTTTTTTATTCAGAAGAGAGAGGGAGTGAAGTTGCGCTTCAAAATTACATGCTTTTCTACTTTCAAAACGCAAACGCAAAGCTAAGAAAATTCCTGTAACACTAAACAGCAACCTAGACTAACACCTGGTGATTATTTTTAGATGTTATAAGCTGCCTCTCTCTCTCTCTCGCTCTATCTTCCAATGCAAAGCATTGCCTTTATAGACTCCAAATACAAATCACGCAAAGCAGTAGTCTATTCCGTATGTGCTGAGTGTATGATGCACATTTCAAGTTCATGAAGTTTTAAAGATGCTGCAGTTGATTCGGTTAGCTCAACCAAGAAACACATATCAAGAACGGTTCTATGCAATGAGATACATGCTTGGCTATTAGTGGTTTGAAAACGAAAGTTACTGAATTTTCAATATCAGGGTGTTACCGTAAGTCTATCATAGGGACGGAATTTGTATCATATGGCCTATAGAGAAAAACAGCTTTACAGTGGTTCTACTTCTGCATTTACAATTAGGTCAAGGTTATATCTATTATATGATCTGGTTCCATTTGTGGATAAGAAGGAAACTAAATATATTTGGTTGACCTATGAAAGATTTGTAGTTTGAAATTAATCGCACTTTCAGATTTGATAAATGTTGCTAGGAAAAGGGGAAAAGAGCATGTTCATATGTGGTACATAGGTGTAACAACTGTCTGGGCCGAGTAAAACTTTACTACACACTTGTCGCTGGGCCGAGTAAAATAGTAATGCTTCCTTGTGGCTGGGCTGAGTAAAACTTTACTACACACTTGTCGCTGGGCCGAGTAAAACTTTACTACACACTTGTCGCTGGGCCGAGTAAAACTTTACTACACACTTGTCGCTGGGCCGAGTAAAACTTTACTACACACTTGTCGCTGGGCCGAGTAAAATAGTAATGCTTCCTTGTGGCTGGGCCGAGTAAAATAGTAATGCTTCCTTGTGGCTGGGCTGAGTAAAACTTTACTCAACTGATGCTGGGCCACAAAGATGCAGATTCGCACAATGAAAAATAATCTGAGTGCATTTTCTACCCTTCACAAGTGTAGAAGTTCAACATTGCTTAGCACTTAGCATGCATACATTATAAATAATTTCTGAGCCAAAGTTGCCCGCCTACTTTATGTCACTGTAGAACATGTCACAAAGGAAACGACTTTTTCAGTTACCCGCTTGATACTAAAATGACAAAATATTATTATGAATACATCACAGTGTAGTTTCACACCTAGCCCTCAATATCTTAATAGTGTTCACATTTACAGTGACACATTCTGCTAACGTAGACATCATTTTGACGTCAAGGAACTTTCTCTTTCAACAAGCTATCATACATCTTTTGTAGTTAGTCAAACTCTAAGAAATCAAGAGACGGAATGTCAAACATTTTGTGTGATTTCTTTTCTTCTTCTGGTCAGGCAATGCTGCAGGTAACCACTGTATTTTCAAAACGGAAGCTTTGTTGATATATTGTCATGCCAATGGGAAGATGCCAGCATGTATTGGTATACTTTGTTTGACAATGTGTTTATAAACATGCGGAGTCTTGAAAATACTAGCTAGTGATCCGGGCCAAGCACAACACTGTCCGACTTGACGAAAATCATAAAATTTCTGTCTCATAGCTTCTCCCAAATGTAACTAGCTTGTTGAAAAGGAAAATTATTATACAAAAATTACTGTAAGGTTTCACTGTAAACTTGAATAATACAAATTATGATACACAAATTACTGTAAGGTTTCACTGTAAACTTGAATAATACAAATTATGATACACAAATTACTGTAAGGCTTCACTGTAAACTTGAATAACACAATTAGTGCAACTGCAATTTCTCATCTTATAAATCTTGTCTATTATAACATGTTTCTCCAAGGAGACGTGTATTAAAACATATCTTCACAGTTATGGCCCATTTTATTGCCAATCTTGCTAGTTGTTCCTTTTCTAAAACTGTAAGGAATATGGTGGAGAAGTGTACCGTGTTGAGTATAATTGAAGACAGGGACAAATAACTCGTGCAGCTGAATTTTTTTCTTGAGACCATTTATAGTATTGGACAGTGATGATCCATAAACTATAGTAAAAGTTATACAGGTTATTTAGATGTTTCATTAATGGTTGTAATTTTTTAGAATTTGATTCTACATAGATTTAAATGGCAATTATTCACTTTATTTTGATCCTCATATATCCATATTCTTTTGGAAGGTCATTATGTACATTCCCCACGTAAGTATGACAAAATTAACCTTAAAGTATGTGGATATTTTTGGACGAGATCAACGTAAAGGTGAGATCCTGTACAATCTAGATTTAATGTCGCGTACTGTGATGTCACAATGAAAGCTACGCATGCTGATAAACAAATACGTACTGTGATGTCACAATGAAAGCTACGCATGCTGATAAACAAATACGTACTGTGATGTCACAGTGAAAGCTACGCATGCTGATAAACAAATACGTACTGTGATGTCACAATGAAAGCTACGCATGCTGATAAACAAATACGTACTGTGATGTCACAGTGAAAGCTAAGCATGCTGATAAACAAATACGTACTGTGATGTCACAGTGAAAGCTACGCATGCTGATAAACAAATACGTACTGTGATGTCACAATGAAAGCTACGCATGCTGATAAACAAATACGTACTGTGATGTCACAGTGAAAGCTACGCATGCTGATAAACAAATACGTACTGTGATGTCACAGTGAAAGCTACGCATGCTGATAAACAAATACGTACTGTGATGTCACAGTGAAAGCTACGCATGCTGATAAACAAATACGTACTGTGATGTCACAATGAAAGCTACGCATGCTGATAAACAAATACGTACTACTCTCTATTGTGCCAATTCGACTCAACACGCTCTTTTTTAAACCTAGTTTAGTACATGGCCGCCACTGAAAAAGTTCTAAGCGATCAATAAATTTCGTCTGTAAGTTTTTCTAATGACATTTATGGTGCAGAGCATTAAATAATCAGGACTGAATATACTTTGGTTAAACAAAATTAGTATTAAATTTTAAATCAACGATTAACATTTAAGATGAGTAAATGTACATACATGACCTGTATGACTTTTACTATAACATAAACAGCTTTAATCTGCACTACATTACAAAATAAAAATTAGCTTTGAAAGGTGTCACTTTAGCTATATGTAAACATTTCCATTAGCCTATTATTTATGCTGGCCGTAAACTGTGCCAGTGTATGTGATACTACTTTTTTATACTTCATATAGGCCCTTGACGCATGGCCCTTGGGCCACTGCATTGGCTGACACCATAAACGGAAACTGGTAATTGCTTGGCCATATTTGGAATAAGCATTAGTGTATATAATTAGTTATATGCATTTTGAACAGTTATCTAGTTAATTCAGGTCAGTTTCTGTTTAAGCCATCACTGGAATATCGCAAGTATAAATATTTTGTTCAATCCAAAAATTTGGTTGCTTCTAAAAAATACAATACGTTTGCACGAGTAACTTTAAAATCAGCGAGAACTAGCATGGCATTTGCAGAGCCACCCATTTGTTTGTACCCCGTTACCGGTTTAAAACACGAAAAGCGTCAAGTATATAAAAAATACAAAAACCTTAGTTATTTTATTAATTGATTTATAATTTCTAACGGATTGCCGCCAAGGGGTCCCTAATACTTTCCACTTATTGGCGTTTTAAGGCAAATGGATGCTCTTGATGTAACAATCACATTGACTGTTCATTGTTCTTTTCTGGTTTCTAGAATAGTCCATTTCAGTAACAACTCTTGTCTGCGTCCAATATTTGCAATGTCAAGTTTTAATATTTCTAAAACTACTTGAACAAATAAAAAGGAGGAACACTTGTATAAATGTGTTCAAATATTCTCAAAGGCGGTGAACATTATCACATCTGTTGCTTGAAAACAGATTTAACCATGCAAGTATACAGAACCGCGATACTAAGGAAACTTGATTCGAAATGCCAACACGTTAAAATAGTTTTGGACCCCAAGCTACAAACAAGTTAAAACTTATAAATCAATGAATGAGATGACCAAACTATGTGCTTTTATTGTTTTAAAAAAATGAGGGCATACAAGAAGCCTCTAGAGCAGATGTTCCTTCTATAAATAAAATGTTGACCGAATGTTGGGCATCAAATAGAGCTTAAACTTCATCGTTCTGATTTGATACTAAATAACGGCATGGCACTTTCTGCACATTTTTGCACTTTACTTTGCGACGAGGTTAGATTATAAGGTTTCCATTTATTTCCATAAATCTGCAGTCCACAAATGACGGCCCATGAATTTTTTCACTGTGGCATTTCTGAGTAAGACAAGTGACCTGTGGTGGCTCGAGGCTCAATAGATCAAGGCTTCCATGAGCATTTCTCTTTAGTGGCGTCTCTACTTTGCTACTGAGAATAATTTATATGGTAGTTACCCAATCCCCATTCCTAAATATAGGTTTTGTGAATGACTGCCCCTGTTGTACATGTCAGTCAGGTGAGGTTAAAAAACATGAAACTTTCAGCTGCAGAAAAAGCCTAAAATTGTCCACCCCCCATCGCCTGGCACCCGGGAGGGAGCATGCCCCAAATACACACACACACCACAAACACTTCCTGTCATGCCTCCACTGCATGTGACATACCATTTTTCGCTGTTAGTTTTAATCAAGTAGTTAATACCTGGTTCTAAGGAAATTGTTGAAATATTTCATTTTTACTTTTTAAAACATGGCTTGTTATCTTCGTGTGTCTCGAAGACCAAAATCTTTAGGAGACAATTATTTACTGTCAGGCTCTAATTATCACAACTGTCATTTAAACATGAGAGAAACATTCACCAGGGCGAAGAAGATGTGTCCAAAAGCGCTCCTATTCATATTTTTGTTTTAAAAAAAAATACTTCTTATCAATCTGATTATTATTCCAGCTTATCCATCGACTGATTGTAGATGGCGCCTCAGTAACGGCAAAGAGATGGTAATGACATCAAATAAATTGCATTCCAAAGAAACCTACAAGAAGTATTAAAGACATACGAAATGATCAGGACCCGTTTCATGAGAATCGTAAATATTTCACACGAAAATAATGGTAAGATAATAAAACTGAACTTTTATGTTGGTTATGCGGGCCAACAAAGGATGTCATAATTGCCACAATCATCGTCGTCATGGTCAGCTATGTCGTCGTTATCATCAACAAAATGGACTTCGTCATCATCAAATCTCTCACCATCATTTCATATTTATACTGGGCAAATGTAAAATGTCAGACATCTTGGTTTTACCATACTTATTCGCATCATTTTTATTATCATTTAGCAGATTCGTCACATGTTATACGTACGTTAGTTTATCGTATATATTCTTCTATGATTTATTCATCGACGTCTTTAATATAATGTTTTGGTCGTTGGCATATTTATGTCGCTCTTGCCATTGTCCGCCACACCGATGCTGTCAACTACGTCATCGTGATCTTCATGAACAGCGAAATAAATATACGCTAAATATACCGTCTACTGAGGGTTACTGGAACAATTTGTGACCATACAATAATTAGGTGACAACGTTCTTTCTTGAAAGCGATTAAAGGAGCAAGAAAGAAAAAAAAATAACTCTGGGCTCATCAGACTTTTCAGTTTAACAATGTTCGATTTCAGTAGAAAACGGAGGAAATAAAATACGGGGTACGTTTCCTACCTTCTTGAAGTTGCACTTAGGGTCAGTGCAGCGAATGGTTTCACACAGGACAATAGGGTCTTCGCATGTACACACCGTGCAAGCGTTGGGCTGCCAGACTGTATGTTTCTATGGAATTAAAAAAAGAATAAAAACGGTTAATTTTGTTTGGAACAGTTACGCAATAATCAACTACCTTTCTTTATATCCAAAATCCATTTGACTGACATGAACGTTTAGTAAATTGAAGTTAATTTACAAATCGAATTGCTTTTGGTTAGAATGTATATTTATATTTAAATTTATCTTCTGTCTGCATAGAGCAAAATTCTGCTTAATGTTGGTAGTTAGCCAGCTTATTCCTATTAGTTAGCTGGCCTAATCGTCTTATCCGGTTTATTAGTGCTTGTGAACTTGATGGTGTTAGCCATCTTAATGGTGTTAGTCGCCTTAATGGTGTTAGTCGGCTTAATGGTGTTAGCTGGCTTAATGGTATTATGTTAGCCGGCCTAATGGTGTTAGCCGGCTTAATGGTATTATATTAGCCGGCCTAATGGTGTTAGTCGGCCTAATGGTATTATGTTAGCCGGCCTAATGGTGTTAGTCGGCTTAATGGTATTATGTTAGCCGGCCTAATGGTGTTAGCCGGTTTAATAGTGTAAGTGAGCTTGATGGTGTTAGCCAGTTTAATGATGTTAGCTCTCGTAATGGTGATAGGAGCCAAAACTATCCACCATTTACGTGATTACAACAAAACTAGTAATACAAGAAACATGAAATGATGCATTGTTGCTACCAATGTCCTCCAGTTCACCATATGCCCATACCACCCCCACCCCCAACCCCGTCTGTCTGAATCGACTGATACGTGCACGTATGATAGCACAAAACGAAGGCAAAGTATCTTTCATGTGGATTTTTCTATACATTACAGAGAAAAAGTAAAAAATATCACAGTCAGTTTAAATACCGAGAGAATTTTGGAGTGCTTCAAGATTTGATCATCATAAGCAGCAGAGGGGGCGAATCGGACATTTTGTCCAATCGTTATTTTGCTTAATTATTACTTTCTGCACTCAACGATCTAGTGTCGTCGGCGCCTGGTAAAAAAAAAACGACGTCGTCGTTGGGGGATCGTCCAAACGTCATTTGGTTTAATTAACACCTTCTGCGCGTCGATCCCCAGCGTCGTCAGCGTCCGGTAAGCACATCGACGACCGCGTCGATGTCATCGCCCCCTCTGCTGCTAAGAGGTTATTTACAATGATCTTACAAACAGAGTGATCACTAACTCCTCCTCTTGCAGATCGATTAGGTTATTTGACTGATCGGTGAGTTTAAAATTAATTCTCGTTAAAAACCGATCATGGCATCGCATATAGACCGGATTAATCGGACTCTCAACGATTAAAAATCCGGGAGGGGCTGTTGGTGAAAACGAATAAAGGATATATCCCTGTTGAGCCTGATTTGATTGCTTGGTATCCACCTGGTAACTCCCTTCGATAACATCACACACTAGATTGATTGCTATCACTGATGCGATATTTACGTTGTACGGGGCAATATGCCTACCACCATCTCCGTTATCGTGTTTGAGGATAGTTGATGGACCGAGAAAATCATTAAGAGAATTTCTTAGTTCTGGCGCGTTGTATCCTGGAAACTTGAAATCGGGTAAATCGGCTTCTGTGATATTATACTCGGTTAGGAATTTTTGTTTATTATCATCGCTGTTAGAGAATATTATCCCGACGATTCGTTTATTGATATATTCCATGTCTGATATAAGTTGATTTAACATCTCAACGTGTTTTCGTTCTTTTGTTTCCCGTAGCTGTTCTAGTTGTGATTGGTAAATACGATTAATCTCGGCAAACATATCAGTGATATCATTTAAATTAACTGTTAATACGACGATCGATTCAGGGGTTTTGTCATGCTGAAAATACCACTGCATGGCGTCCCTGTCTTGAAATATAAACCTGCTGGGTAATGACGTGTTTTTCATAATAGACAAATTACCAAGATAAATGGGAAAAATTTTATAATACGATTGCACATTCGTGTGCAAGTCCGCGGGTTTTTCCTTAGGCCATCCTAGTATGGTTCTTATTGAACTGTTATAAATATCAACCATATACCCCGGTGTGCTTATTTCGATCGTCGATGATAACGTCGGTTCATGAACCGTAATAGCGATTTTTGATTCCTTTCCTGTGATCGATTTTATCCTGCGTTGAAATTCTTTATTGATTTGTTCTATTTGGTATGACCCAGTTGGTATTGTAACCTCATTCCAGTCTGGGGTCCCATCGGGCTTATTTGTCCATGCAAAAACCAGCGAGTTATTAGGTTGTTGTCCGTTAAATGCGTCTGCTCGAATATTAGGCCAACTGTGATATACTCGCAATTTTGCCAGCGCTATTTCCTTTACTGGAACCGGCGATGGGAAGTTTACACTGAATTCGGGTTTCGTTGACGTTATCGATATCATATTTGTTTGTACCGGAGTGGTGTTCTCCACGATCCGCTGAAGTAATTGAGACCCTTCGGGGTTCAGCGACATTATTATTATTCGTTGTCTTTAGTGTCTAATTTCAACAACCAGGTGGTTCCGGCTTCCAGTTGAAAATCCTCGATTTTTGACATCGCGGAGCTATACAACTGGACCATCGTGGAGAATTCAACATCGGATACGAACAAATTATCAATCGATAACGAGATCAACCCGGATAATTTCGAGTACGCGTCGGATACTATTTGATGTTTTACTGTATACTCGTTGAGTTTTTTCTGAAAACACGATGATATCTTCCTAGTGATTGCGTTGGCGACTCCAGCAATTGTTGTCATCGCGGAGATAGCGATTGGAACAGCGATCGGGGTTATCGTGGTCACCGTGGATAAAATAACACCGGCGCCAGCTACTATACCCGACACCGAGTACACGACCGCGTCGATGGTGGTTATTTTTCTGCGGTATTTTTTTATTTTTGCACGGTATTGTTCGGAAAGCGTTTTCAAGTTCGCGGAAAATTCTTTTGCGGTATCGAATCGATATTGATGTGACGTCGGTGATACCTCTGATTCAATTTCCTTGGTGGTCATTTTTATTTTAAAAGAGCTAGTGTTTTTAATTACTTAGATTCGCTACAAATTCCACATACCATGTGATGTTTGTTCTAAATATATTGCTATCAACGGTCTTAATCACAAACCGTTCAGTTGCGTCCTTGTCTATAATTGTTGATATTGTATTGTTAAACCCGGATGAACTCGACGATGATATACTAAACTTCGTATTTGAAATCAATGTCAATCGATAAATACCCTTAACAGTTGCGGTGATATATACTGTATTCTGTGTAGGAGTCCAATCGAATGATCCATGCTGAATTGTGTATACTGTGTTGATGATATTCTCATGAGAGATTTTTATTCTTTCGGATTGATCTGTTTTCAATAGTGATTGTCTAAACGCTTCAGCAATAATTTTGATTTTTTCTATTTCCTGTCCATACGCAGTGATATCATTTATAGTTATTGTGATTTCATCCGGTTTGATATTTTTTTTACCAAAGAATTTATCAACGGCGCTATCAATCTTGTTAACATTTTTTCGTAACGAGGATAAATTGGCCGACAGTATCGTAAACTCCAAAATAGTATTCTTTATTGTTGTAATATTTGGTTCGGTTACCGGCGGGGTCCCGAAAAAACTAGCGGTAGTGAGCTGTATATCGGTGATAGATTTTTTCACCTGCGCGTCAAGTTCGGTCACCGATTTATCCAACCTTGTAAAACCGTCTCGGATTAATGTTATCGTCGATAGATGTTCACCCGGTTTGAGTCGTCCGTCGCTGGTATACAGCGCGATAGTGTCCTCGGCGGCATCACGCTGTCGTATTAAAACGTCATTCAGTGACACATTACTGGATTTCAATTTACCCTGGCGGTCTTGAAATACAACTATTTCGCCCGGGTCAACACTGGTTAAATTCAACGTATCAGCGATTTCATCCTCAATTAGTTTTTTTATGTCATCGGTGGCGGGCGTTTCCGTGGGTTTTTTCAGCGCCGAAACCGGTCGTCCCCAAATATCAATCATTATTATTGTAAATGTTATTCTCTAAAATCCGTTGAGCTTCTACGACCCCACTAGTATATTCGTTTACAACCATATGAGGTGGTTTTCGCGATGATGAAATCGCCGCAAGTACGTTCAATACCTCACGGCCACATATCGGTGGGTCGCTTAATCGCTGTGTTGGCAGCGTGGAATAAAAAACCCGGGCTGAACACGCCCCGGCTGAACACTCCCGGATATACCGCATGAACTCTTTCGGCGGGGCTAACCCGTATGAATCAAAATAGACGATCGCACGCGGATCAATCGCGTATGCAACCCAATGAGTTCCCGCTCCGGAGGACCCATCGAGGTTAATTATGCCTGTTTCAATATTCCTTGGTGCCGCCGGTAATTGATCCCTCATAAAAACACCTCTGAAGTTTTTTATCGCTAACGCGTTTGCGGCGTCTATTAAATCAAAATTAGACATGGGAGTCATTGACTCAGGAGTCATTGACTCCTGCGTTAATAAACGGTTCCCGGTAGTCTTAGACCCTTTCCCGAGTACCATGAATACGGGGTTCCCGGTAGTCTTAGACCCTTTCCGGTCACGGGTCGTTTTTTTTTATAGCCTTTCCCGGTTGCCTTCTTCAATGCCATTCCCGCCGCGGTACCAACGGCTCCTAACGCCGCCGCCTTAGCCACTGCTGGTGCGGCCGCGGCAATCAATGCCGGAATCGCGGCTAACAACGGAAATATCCCACCGGTCTTTTCCATGTCTTTGATCGCTGCGGCCGAGAAATCTATTTGAACACCCTTTCTGTTCTTCATCGCATTATTGAAATGTTTTATTTGACGCGCCGTCAACGATATCTTATGATTACCACCTGCCATCTGTGACGGCTTCAGCGTTATTGTGGTCCCGCATTGTTTAGCCGACTTTGATCGTAATTTCTTGACTTGACCATCAGTCAACTCTACACTGACGACACTATACGACATTTTATTGTAAACGCGTTTTGTGCTTTCAATTACATGTTTTCCACTGGCGCATCAACGATTCTCATTCGTCCACCAACACCTTCTAGCAGCATTGATTTATCGCTGAGAATGACAGCGACCGCTCTATATTCGGCAATACCACCAGGACGTTGCACACGAGCTCGGAAGTGTATATCAACGACGGATTGTCTCGTTAAATCGAGATGTTCCAACGAAAAATAATAAATCGGATACAGGTTTTTAAAATCAAGTTGTGATATTTGCAAACCAGTGTCGACGTTTTGATCACGACCCATATATGACAGCAATCGATGATACACACGTGCGATATGGTTGTCACCGTAATTGAGTTGTATATCCTCGGATGGTTCCTGCTGTCCGTTTATTCTCAACGAGACCTCATTGACACCGATTTGATCAAATATCATATGGCTGCGTTCTTGGGAGCCTAATCGCGCCTTATTCTGTAGCGCTACAAATATATGACGCGGGGCTGAAACACCCTGTTTGGATGCCAGGTGCCATGTAAATATACCATCCATATTATCCTCTTTAGCATCAGTGGTTACTGTGAGCCAACTCAACAGTGATTTACCACCTGTCTCCATGAATGAGAGTAATCGCTGTTCTGCGGTGATTGATGGGGTCATTACTGGCATCCACAATACTATATTCTTTATATTGACCTTACCGTCGGCAACACCAGCATCATGCCAGATTGCATCATTATCATTGCCCTTTCGCACGAGTACTACTGTATGCTTAGCCCCATAGATGACTTTTCTGACGTTTCTGCAGAATCCGAATATATGATGCAGTGGAATCGCGCATGAAAACTGTCGGCGTTGTCCTTGCAACATCCCTACTCGTGTTGCAAACCCTAGATTGTAATTAGTAATAACATTTATGACATCGAAGCTCCCAGCTGGTCTTACATACCCGGCCGGTGCTGGATCAATCGCGGTGGCATGTGTTGCCTTTACCCTAGAAAACTGATTGTGTTCAGCGTTATCGGTAGTATCCTTCGCAAACATCATAGACGGACCAGCCGACCTTGTATAATCATCTGAGTATCTCGCTAGCCCGATTATCGTCGTTGCAACATCAACATCGCGTTCTATTGATTCAATTTCTCGCCCGTCAATGAGATATTTTGCGCTCTCAAATAACGCCATTACGCCGTTGTTGACAAAACCAACTCGGATAGCCGGGTTGTTGTCGTATGGTGCATTATCGGCAGCATTTGTCACGAGTTCCCCCTCAATTTCGATAAACGCTTCACATGGCAGAAAGTATCTACTGGTATCTTGGACTTGAAGTTCAATTCGCGATCGTAGATTCGGTTGCGTTGCATAATAAGAATAATATTGATAATCACGGACAGAATCATCCCTGCGCACTGGGGCATCCATATCAAACGCGGGATCAGCGGTTCGCGCAAACATTTCTATTATTTATCATGTTGATATTTTCAATTGCGATTTTTTCGTCGTAGACCACTTCCCGCTATCGCGTTCATGAGCGCGTTAGTGGATGACTCAGCCGCCAACGACTCTAGTTTTTCTTCCACGGCGTTATTTATTACTTTACTGACATTTGCAGGCATCACCGTCGTTGATGGCATCACCGGTGGTTTCTGTTTTTTTCTCCTCACCAACGACATTAGTTTGTCCTTTGCTGCAGAAAGCGCCTTTCCGGCAACGTCTCCAATAGCACTAATTCCCTTATCACGAATAACATCAATAGCCTTCATCCCTAATTGTTTGGCTAACGGCGCTACTTTTGGAGCCATTCTTGTAAATAACCCCGCAATGGTGCTACCGAGACCATCTCCATAGTACGCGCGGTAAACAGGCAATCGCGAGTTTACCACGTAGACGAGTACTGGTTTATCGTGGTTGTAGTGTATGATCATCCTTATTAAAAACACCAGTTTTCCAATTAATCATCCACGAGTTCGTCTATGAGCGTTCGATATGCATTAATGTCCATAATACCGCCTGCAAATAAACGCTTGCAAATATCAGCGGCCTCATTGATTATTTCCGTAGAGTTATTTCCGGCTCGTTTTCCTCCGATTAGTACTTCCAGCCGTGATATATCACTGAGAACACTATTAGGACAGGTAACGCCGTAGGATTCTTTACCAACAGAGTATCCTTTTCCTTTTTTTGGTGTTATACTCTTAACTTCCTTGTGGAATGCGTCGTAATCGGATTTACTACGATGTGGTAATGCATCTTTATGTTTACTCGCTAAATACACTATTCTTGCCCAGTCTTTTAACGACTTTATATTTTTCTCGTAACCGCTATTGATATGCTTCTTATCTCGTATGCTCTTAGCAAAATTGTTGGCAGTAAAATTAATTAATTCTTCCCTGTTGCTGAAGCCTCTAATTTGATCTATTGTGCTCTTCTTGAGTACAATACGGGGTATATTCCCCTCTTTTTCTTCCGGTATTTCTTCTTCTGGTATTTCTTCTGGTATTTCTTCTTCTGGTTCTTTCGCAGTAGCGCCTAGTTCTTCCTCGTCGGCCATTGTAACATAAGGTTCTTGTGGTTCGGTTATAGCGAGTGGTGGTGGCCTCCGTGTTGTAGCAGCCGCTATTTTTGCAGGGAGTGTTTCTAAAGACCTTTTTGTTTGTTCGGTCTGAGCCGCTATCTTTTCAAGCGCACCAAGAACGGGTACAGTTGCCGCCGTAACATCTTTGGTCGCTTTAGTTACCGGGGCAAAGAGTTGTTCGCTTCCAACAGTAAAATCGGTTTGTAGTTGCTGCCGCGTTTGAAGTTGTTCTCGGACCCTGTCTCGTAACGGTATAAACTTTTTAAGCGCTGCTAGCCGCTCTCTGGCTAGCCGAGTAGTAAGTGATTCGCCTACCATTATTGTAAATTGATCCGCAATTTTCTAATTTTCCGCCGAGTGTACCATCGGGGGCTCCACGGAGTTTTCGTCTATAATCCTTCTAATGTTTTTGATCTTACTAGAAATCTCCCGGCGTCGTTCATAAACACGTCCGAGTTTTTTTCGTATTATTTCAACGGCAGTAAATAGTCCAATGAATGCATTTGCGTCATTGTGGTACAGGTTCTCATTAATCGTATGTTGTAATCGTTTTATAAAAAAGTACTCGCGGGCCAGGGTAAAACGCCCCCGTTTCGACTGTTCGTTAATAATCTCATAATCGGATAATATTTTTTCACTGTCGAGACCATCAGATAATTCAATTCCTTGATTTTTTAATTTTGAAATCTCAGTTAATATATTATTGATGTCTTCGATATTCATTATTCTTATAAAACATCTTGTTTTTAAATAAAAAAAAATGAAAACCCCGTGTATCAATTCCGAGGTGTTCATACTTTGTTTTCTTCCGGAACGGACAATTTATTGTCAGCGCCGGTGGCCTTGTCAGCGCCATAGGCGCCGGTGACTTCGTCACTCGCTGATATTTACATATGAAAATCGAATTCTGTGTCCGGTCCTTTTTGAGATCGCTGTTTGATATACTCGTTCTGCAACAAATCGTACTGAGGCCCTACAAATGTCGAAATATTTTCCTGCCGCATGCATGGAGTGAAATGTTTTTTCCTCGTGCGTTGATGTATTAAACGATTTGACACCTCTTGCTTGATTTGAACACTTACCAGTTTGGCCTTTTTTAATATTTTCGCTCTGAGAGATAGCTTGCAGATTACACAGTCTGTTATCTTGACAATTAGAATTAATGTGATCAATAACGAGGCCATCCTTGATCAATCCGTTAAACGCTTCATATATCACCCTGTGAACAAAATACGTCTTCTTTCCAGCACTAAATTGCAAATACCCCCGATTATTCACGGTACCAACCGGCTTCTTCAGTTTGCGGTTTCTAACAATGCCGTCGCGAGATGCCTCGTAACTGACGAGCACAGGATGCGGCTGAAATTCTTGGTCCATTTGTATAATAATACTATTTGTCTAATTTATTATTTGGTTTAATTATAAATCTTTCAACGTAGTCTTGGGGGGTTTTGATGACGAAGTCTGCGGTAGGGTCAATGACGGCGTTTTTAATTCGCTTGTCATAATAGCGTTTTAGTTCCCTGTATCGCTTTCCGCCACAATTAATACATAACTGTGATTTTCCTCTTACACCGACGTGGCAAACCAAGCACGGGAGAGGGCCAAGAGAACCATTACGAACGCTTTGTAAATGGTATCCGCAGAATTCACCTCTACATGATTTATTGCACGGGGTTGTCGACCCAATCATCAACCATTTGCAGTGATTCATTATACTATATTCTTTCATTTAAATACTTGTTTTAATTATATGGATGAGTTTGAGAGATTGGCAGCAATTAAGCCCCGGAAAAATATTAAATTCAATCTCGATAGAGTCCTCAAGGACACACCAAAAGCGTTAATAAACGATAAAACCCTGTTGAATAAAATACGCGATTGTATCAATGAATTCAAGCGTGATGGCGCATCTCACAGTTGGTCAACATTTCGAATTGATGGCATTGTTGATGCTACCATGAACGACAACCGCGCAGCAACGATAATATCACAACTTGACGGTAAAAGATATTTCTTCAGAGTAAAATTCATTGTCCGGGTGAAATCAGGCGATTGGATCATACGTGATAAATTTGAACCGGTTCTCAGCGACAAGAAAACAGTCATTGTCAGCCGCGACTCCAAGCCGGGGTTGTTAACCGGAATTGACAGACCATACTATGAACGAGCGTATCCTGAAACAGCAGTTGTTTATGGAATATACCCGTTAAATAAGAAACCTGATATCGGAAAACTGAAACCGATGAAACAGTCAACGGGGATAAATTGTGTAGCAGAACGAATAATAGAGCATTTTACAAATGCGTGTCGAGGAAACAAATTGACTGATTTACGACGTAGCAAAATCAACCAGTGGGAACTAACCGTAAAAGAGCGTGGAGCAACCATCAGCGACATAGCGAGATTAGAAACATCGCTGAGATTTCCAATAACCGTTACAACGATAACCGGTGAAGTATTATACGAATCGAAGTATAAATCGAAGGGAGCCCCAATCAAAATTATTGATCATAACGAACACGCATGGACGCCCGTGATCACAATATTTCCACGGGATAGAACAGTAAAGTATATACCCGAAGAATTCCTGGGAGAACAATTCTCCAAGGACGGTTTTCTCGCGGAGAGGAAACTATTTGATGCTATTGCCTACTTGTGTAAAAACGACCCTGTATCAATGTGGTTACTTCGCAGCGCTGAAAACGATGCGGATACCTTTGATCAGTTTGTAAGACCAAACGGTGAATTATATCGCACTGAAGCATTTCACAACAGGATGAAAAAAACCGCCATAGAATTTGAGGAGCATGATGAACAACTGCTAACAAATTGTTTTACGATTCCATCGGTTGTAGCTCATGTTGCAGCAAGGAAAAATGCGTGGAGACCAACGCGCAGGGAATTTCTACCGGATGTACAATCCAGTTGTTTGGAATACTATCACGGTGGACTATGGAACACTGAATACAACCGCGACGCTATGATCTCGGTTGATATGGTTGCCTGTTATCCAGCGAGTTTTCTCGGGTATGGATCCGCCGCTGAGTACTTTAGACGATTTGGACACCCCAGTCATGAAATGATTCGTGTTGCTATTAATGGACCACTGCCTGATTTTGATTTAACCGGATTCGCTCGCATAGTATCATTTGAATTCGCGGCAGGACTCCATCGCTGTTGCTATATTTGGATCGGTAGACACATGGCTGAAAAGAGATGGCTGCCAATAGCGCTGCTACGGTATATGATTGATTGTAGCATGCTAGTTTCGTTGATTGTCAGTGACGCGATTATATCATACCGGGCACAGACTGAAGTCTGGTTACCAGAACCGGAGCGTCTAGATAGCATAATTGACGAGTCCAGAAAAAACATTGATGCCGACGAGGAATATATCATCGAATGGTCCAGGAGGATATTTAACCAACGAAACCGCGAGGCAAAAGATCTCGGTAGAAGAATAATTGGTAAGTTCACACAAGGTGGAAAAAACCACGACTACAAACGATATTGCTCACGGCTGATTATAGATGACGCAGAATATGATTTCGTAATCAAGGACACAGTGGCAAAAAATAGATACGTGAACTGCAAAACAGCTTTCTTGTCCAATGGAACGAGGTTGGGTACAGTTGTTACCTACAGCGATGGAGACAGCCCCGCGTATCCACATTTGAGGGCGTCTATGCTGGGTTACGCCGCTATCAATTTATTCTCGATGATAAATAGATTCCCCGATACCGCGGTTAGAGTAGCCGTTGATTCATTTTATATTGACGTAGCGTATAAGAAAAACATAGCCGAGTTTACTAGTCCGGACGAGAGTTGGGGTACATGGAGAATTAAAAATGAAATACGACGCGATTATTCCCCGTCAGCAAATGTCATCGTTGAGAACAATTACCTACGCGGTAATAATTTATCAGAATGGTCTAATGCACCATCGTGTTCTGATCCAATTTGTAGACACAAGACGGTTTATTTAAGCGGCTGTGGCGGGTCAGGAAAGACGACTCGGGCAATTGAATTATTTCGAACGCGGGCAAGTATAATCGTGCTTACACCGACCCATAGACTAGCGCGAGAGATAAAACAACGAAATGTTGACGCCGTTACTTATCACAGCTTTTTTCGATACAGCGGCGGTGAGTGGACTCCTGATCGAATGGGTGAAAAATTTATTCCCGACATTATCATCTGGGATGAGATATGTACTGTTTCGTTAGATGTTTTACAAATGTTTCTTGAGTGGTTGCTGCGCGCGAATACAGCGGTAATCATGTGTGGTGACCATGGCCAACCACCACCATTTGTCGGCGAGGGTCCACATAATTGGTTGAGCGGGTTCGTGGACTATTATGAAGAAACCGATACTGATTACCGAGCACTTGATGAACAACTGCGCGAGGTTAAAAAATTAATCAGATTACAGCCGGATAGAATTCAATGTGAAATAATTCGCGAGGTGATTCCGGAAACGCCGTTAAATGAATTCTGGGAAACATGGAGACCAAACGATTTAATTGTAGCGAGTAGAAAGATAGTCAGAGACACACTTCAGCGGAGGTTGTTTACGTTGCATAAGGAAAAGTTTCCAACGCGTCCAGTGCCGTTATGTTATAGACCCGCGGACACACGGCGGCAGAACATTGAAGTTGAAATTCCAGGCCGGACAGAAAAACAAATTCTCGTGCTGAATGATATCGTGCTCGTTGATATCAGCGTCGTCGAGGACGCGCTACGTGCTGATAAATCCCCGTGGACGCTAGGATACGCAACAACAATACATTCCTCGCAGGGACTAACCATCACGGACACAATTGTTTGGATAGTTGATAATCGCATCGAATGGTCGAATCTAGTCTATCTTGCAGTGTCCAGAGTACGAAGGATAAATCAGCTTCGAAGAATTGTTATTGACGCAGCCGGTGACGGAGTCACTGACGAAGCCGGCGACAAAGTCGCCATCGATGCAAGCGTCATTGATAGAAAACTCTCGGGTTACCGCCAACAGGATAAAAAAAAACAGCGGCGTTTTGATATTGATGCCGAATTAATAATCTCGCTACGACAACAACAGAATAATCACTGCGCGAGTTGCAATTGTATAATGAGTTGGCGTTATTCGTATAAAGACACTCGCCAATTTACCGTGGATAGGATCGATAACAGTCTCGGTCATGTCAAAAACAATGTGAGGTTGACCTGTCTTGAGTGCAATAGACGCAACGGCGCTAGTTAAGACCACGTGGGGGTAATTGAGTATCGTTAGGTATCACTTGTAGTTGCTCGCGTGTAAATCCGCGCTGAGGAGCAGTTGAATCCAGTCTATAGATCGGTGGTCTACCAGTTGATCGTGTTATCGTTGATATGTTATGTGTGGTAACACTCCAAATAGGATCGGTAGCCCTTTTTTTACCGCCTTCAAGCTCTCCTGGTTCATATAGATATCTAACAGTGACATCGCCAAGAATCGGCTTAGAAACGCTATTTATTTTTAATTTTCCGGGTATATACTCGTATTTAATCGCGTCGCTGGGCTTCATGTTGATTACTCGGGTAATCTCGTTATTTAACGCTGCAATTACACCTGGCAACCTTTTGACCCATTCACGAGATCGTTTTTCTTGAATGAATTCCTTCGCGTATTGATATCCAAATAACCGTTCAGCGAGAGTCCGATTGAATCGTTCAACAATTGCCTGATCACGATGTAGCGCAGTATGACCTCGTCGTATCGCGACGCTATGATGTTTCAGCGTTGATAAAACAGCGCCGCGAAATTCACTACCAGGATCAACTTGTAATAGATTTGGCCAGCGCAGAGGACCTCTTCGATAAATCCGCTCAAACGCATCGGCTACTTCAGTTGCTGACTTTGTTTTCAACGGTTCCGGCAAGACGCAATTGTTACTCAATTTAATAATGAGATGGATGAAGTGGGATAAGTTGTATTTGGTTGCTCCTAGCGTAGATGATCAACGATGCTACGAGGTGTTGAAAGATTTCAACGAGAATGCATCAGCGATCGCTAAAAAAAATGTTATTGAGTTTATTACAGATATCAATGATGCACCGGGTATTGATGATATTGATGGCGACGTTAACAATCTAGTCGTGTACGATGATGTTATGTTAGACAATCAAAAAAACCCAGCTAGGATATTTTCCAGAGGCAGGCATAAAAACACTGACGTGATATATGTCACTCAACGATACACTCAGATTCCAAAAGTAATCAGAGACAACTGCAATATTCTTGCTGTATTCAACGGCGTTGATACACACACGCTACGAAATATTTGGCAGACATGGTGCGGCGGTGACATGGACTTTAATGTTTTTCGAAACTTTTTTAGTCATGCTCAGTCGACCCCACATGGATTCGTAACGATAAATTTACATGATCCTCGGACACGATATCGTATCGGACTTGACCAAATATTCGGTTAGTTGTAAATAATTTTCATTGTAAATAACTACTTAGCAGCAGAGGGGGCGATGACATCGACGCGGTCGTCGATGTGCTTACCGGACGCTGACGACGCTGGGGATCGACGCGCAGAAGGTGTTAATTAAACCAAATGACGTTTGGACGATCCCCCAACGACGACGTCGTTTTTTTTTTACCAGGCGCCGACGACACTAGATCGTTGAGTGCAGAAAGTAATAATTAAGCAAAATAACGATTGGACAAAATGTCCGATTCGCCCCCTCTGCTGCTTCATAGTTGTCTAATTCACCAAGCACAACAGTAGTAGATGTCAGTAGAATTAACGGTACTTAAGTATGCGGATTTCTCGCTGCACTTTAGCATTCATCAACGGACTTCGACATTTTTGGCACAGTATACCCGTGTAGCAAGTTAGTGAATTAAAACAACAGAAAGAGAAAGAATGAGTGGAAGAAAGGAAAAGAAAGACAAACGAAACGAAAGGACGATGTAAGAAAGACAGAAGGACGAAAAAACTGAGATTGGGGAGATGTATGAAGCAACAACCACAGTAGGAAGTTAGCTCGATGTGAATTATGTGTACGTACAAACAACGCCCTATCGCTTGTCTCCAAATTTAAGCATTTTTCCGAAACGTGTGTAAGATATTTTGCTCTCCATCGTATGGACAACAAATAAAAAGGAATTACATAACTTTCTTATCTTCCGTCTTGTCAAATTAGGTCCTGTTATTGTCCTCTAATTATTTAAATGACGTGTAAGACGATTTTATGACAGATCATTCCAAGAGTATAATCGTTGCTAATGTTTCTCATCACTGTCTTCAATAAAGCAGTTATTGTACTTAAATTTGTGTTACCACTATAGAAAACTGACGACAACCAAAGTAAATTATGCCCCCAGTTACAGATATCGTGATGCGATCTTGACAATGCTGAGAGAATATTATGAAAAAAATAAACATTATCATTTCAGTTGGTAATGTTTTCGTTCTGATAATTTGACTAAAGCCCACGATTTTTAGCGCGGAAAATGTTGAAAATTGTCTATCTGTCGTACTGACTGACATACAGCATTCTACCAAGTCATTATAGTCATTTATCATGTGTTCTGAACGAGGTCCATGGACTCTGATATATCTCTCTGATGAACAGCTTTCTGAACTAGGTATGTGGGCTCTGGTATTACACCTAGGATGAACTTTGTCCTTGGACTCTGTGTGTGTGTGTGTGTGTGTGTGTTAGACTTTTAACGTAACTTTAAAAAGAAATTCAGTCATATCGCTACGATGTCTACAGTGTGGCAGTTTATAGTGATGTCTAACACTGGGGCATCATGCCGCAGACATGTAGAATGATATCCCACCCAGTCACATTATCCTGACACCATGACGGCCAGTCCTAACACCAACCTCCTAAGTCTTTGGTATGACTTGGCTGGGATTCGAACCCGCGACCTCCCACATCCGAAGCGGACGTTCGAACCACTAGACTACCGGTGCGGTCCCGTCGACTGTGATATTTCATCTAGATGTACAGCACTGTAGACTAGGTTAATGGGCTCGGATATTATATCTAGAGGAATAGCGATATGAACTAGGTCAATGGGCTCGGATATTACATCTTGAGGAATAGCGATATGAACTAGGTCCTTGGGGTCTGAGATTACAGCTAGATGAATAGCACTGAACTAGGTCCTTGGGCTATGCCATTACACATAGATGAAGAATATTTTGAACTAGGTCCTTGGGCTATGCCATTACACATAGATGAAGAATATTCTGAACTAGGTCCTTGGGCTATGCCATTACACATAGATGAAGAATATTTTGAACTAGGTCCTTGGGCTATGCCATTACACATAGATGAAGAATATTCTGAACTAGGTCCTTGGGCTGTGACATTACACATAGATGAAGAGTATTCTGAACTAGGCCCTTGGGCTATGCCATTACACATAGATGAAGAGTATTCTAGCTTCTTACTTTTTTTAAAAAAACTAAGCAACAGAGCTAAAACTATTACAAGCACTCAGTTAATTAGAGTTTTATACAGGTGTTTCATTATAGTCTTCAATTAGTTGAAATTTGTGGGGGGCCCTGAGTGGCCGAGTGGTCTAAAGCGCTCACCGTTACGGATCACTGCCATCTCAACTCTGTCTGCGTGAGTTCGAGTCTCGGATTCGGTTAATGTGGTTATGTGAGAAAGCTTGCCATTAAATGAAATAGATTCAATGACCTGCAGATGCCCATGCATGTGGATTGCCCCGGTAACACCTTATGTTGGGTATGTATATTTGTCTTTTCATGCCCATTACCTGTGCATAGTTATAGAGTGCGGACCACAAAAGTTTCGAAACTTTGACCCTATGACTCTAGAGATAAAACCCTTGAGGGAGAGGGGAATATTGGATAGGAAATATTGGTGCGCCATATTAGTTGCATGTAAAATATAAATTCATTCCCAATAAATGTTTAATTGGTCGATAGTTTCCAAGAGGGATAAGTCATGACTCGAGGGATAAGGCATGACTCGAGAGATTAGTCCCTAGGGGCTGGGATGGACACCAGAGTCAATGTCAGTTGCATGTAAAAATGTGCACAGCAAGTGTATATGTGATTATCAGATAGAAGTATCAGCAGTTTCCATGCTCGTGAGAGTGGGGGTGGAGGTGGGGTTGTAAAGACTTAGGAGTATGCCCCATGGGTCCCAGTCTAACATGACTTCTGTGTCATTAAGCATATATGCCATCTGTCAGATGTGTGAGATAACAACTCCAATGTTGTTTAAAATTAGGCATTAATCACACCATACCCTCATGAAGTGGAGTGATCAGAATTCCAAAATTATTGGAACATTTTATACCTATGGGAATATGGCTGAGCCAATTTTCATGCGCTTGGCAGTTTTGAAAGAGTTGAACTACATTACACATGTACCTATGACTGTACGTTCGTAAGAACGTGGGCTTCTGGAGACGGAATGGTCTAAGGCTTTTGCCTCTAACGATCACTGACATATCCTCTCTGTCCGAGTCAGTTCAAGTTGCGGCTCAACCATCGTGGGTATGTGAGAAAGCTTGCCAGTAGCCTCCTGTATGTATGTGGTTCTTTCCAGGGTTTTATACGGGTTCTTTTTCCACCAGATATAGTGGCCACCATGGAAAGCCTACCATGTGTTGAAAGATGGCGTCAATTCTGCAATACCAGTCAAACCAATCGTAAGAACATATGGACAGACGGAAGTTCTGTGTTACAACGTCAATAATCAATAATCTATCTACGCATATACCCTTGCACAATATATTATCAACGTCTGTATGCATTAGTAGTAGTAGTAGTAGTAGTAATATTAGTAGTAGTAAAAGTAGCAGTAGTAGTATCAATATCAGCAGTAGTAGTAGTAGTATTAATAGTAGAAGTAGTAGTAATAGTAGTAGTAGAAGTAATAGTAGTAGTAGTAATTGTAGTAGCAGTAGTAATAGAAGTAGTAGTAATAGAGGTAATAATAATAGTAGATGAAGTAGTAACAGTAGTAGTAGTTGCAGTAGTAATAGTAACAGTAGAAGTAATAATAGTAGTAATAGTAGTAGCAGTAGTAATAGTAGTAGTAGTCCATACCACATCAATAACTACTCAATTCGAACGCATACCGTTGTATTGATCAATAAACACTAATAGATATCATTCGAAGCATCCTATGGTCATCTGAAACGGAGCACCATAAAAATTGTCTACAATTTTTAAGGCGTACGACCTCGTGATGTTCGATTCCCAATATCGTATCAGCCCGAATCGGATACTGTGGTGCGACGTTGGGCAAGGCACTTTACTCAACTTGCCATACTAAATCAAGCCAAACAATACGCAAGTTAATGCGTTAATTTACAAGATTCGCTATCGAGCTACACCATTATTATATACACGGCATAAATTAGTAGAAGATGTATCAAACTATGATGAGAACAGTAGTCGAATATAGAGCGTTATCTTGTCAGCTTCAAATTAAAAAATGTTGATGTTGTTTTGAAAAGGTGACAGGTGATTGAAGTTCGATCAACACCTAATCACGGCGGCATGTTAGGAATTTCTGAATCTACCTAGGGGGGCTGAATCAACACTTGTTAAGAGAATATATATATATATATATATATATATATATATATATATATATATATATATATATATATATATATATATATATATATATATATATATATATATATATATATATATATATATATATATTACATGCGTCTTAGAGTTTTGAACAGCAGATTTGTTTCTTTTTGACATATTGCCATATGATTATTTGCTAAGACCGTTTTATCTAAACAGATAGCAAATAATACCACCAGGGGAGTTTTCATTCCGTTTGGCGAGACATTCTAAAATAACTAAGGTCTTTTACGGACGTTCCAGATAGCATGTGACAAAGGGAATATTGTACTGACATTACTACGACGATCACAAGGTTTGTTCTAAATACATGTATTGCCTATAAAAGAAGCAGTTTGGGCTGGGCAACAAGTTATCCAAATTAAATCCAGCCTTTACATTACATGAACATCGTACGTGCGAAGGCCATGAATACGAGTCATACAAGGTTTTAAAAAAATAAAAAAACGACTCTTATACGTGCTAAAATGACAATTTTTTACTCTAAAAGTTTAATCCACAGTTCGAAAATTTATCAAATGTCATCTCTGTTCTGCTTTGACATGGATATTTTGGTTTTAAAATAATTTAAACTGCTTTCATCCTTTCGAACCACGTAGCCATTCTTGATGACCTATGATGTTTGGAGATCGGGATATTAACGATTTTAGAGTTGGAAAATGTTTATAAGAAAATACTAATAATCAATAGAATCTGTTTTCACAAAGCCATATAATTCGTATATACTAGAATTCTGAAAATCTGAAAATCCTCAAATCGCCCTTAACTTTTATACTCGGATGAAGCCCAGTATGTTGGGGGTTGGGTTTTTCTTTCTTCATTCACAGCAATATTTATTATAAAACGTAAACATGAATAATCACATTGTCCTCACTTTTCGAGTCAACCAAAATTACATGCTTGAAGCGTGCTAATATTTTACACATTCAAATTCTATGCGAATTTCGGAAATAAATCCTTTTCTTTTGTTAGGAATAAGAAAAATTGACAGAGGCCTGGCCAGTCAGATTGCTGGAAATCCTAATGAAAAGAGACTGACATATCAGCTCTATGTGGTGCTCAGAATGGCACCATTTTATCTTTAAACCAGACAAAATTCTTACCTGACACTATTCAAATTAAATTTGGCATAAAATTATAGCGGTTGGAAGAGATACATAAGAAAGATTGTTTTCTGGTATTTAGAAAAAAAATGTGCACTGACATGTCTCCAGAGGTAAACCTTATTTAGATCTTTTGACTTATGTCTAATTTGTATCTAGTGACAGATGAGCCATTCCGAAAATGAATGCGACCATACCGAATTTGTATCGAGTGACAGATGAAACATGACGGGGAAAAAAATGTGACGAAAATTGTATCGAGCGACAGCTCTGACATGTAGACAAAAATTCATTTTAATTTACTCAGTGTGAAGAATCGATAAAAGAGCTTTATAAACATGTTATTGGCGATATTTTCTTTATGTTGTTATGTATATTTAATTTGCATTCTTGTTGGCGTCTGTTTATGGTTATGTGTTGTACACGTCTGTATTTTTACTTGACCTTGTCCAAAATCAAGTTCATGGCGTACCTGACCAGTGACATCTATTTTTTTTATATAAAAATCATAATACATAGCTAATATTTCTCTGAGATTGTAGGTTAAATATTCAAATTATTATTATAGTAAACATGTTTACTTCGATTTAAAGATGAGTTAAAGATACAATCTTCATTCTTACCTTAGAATCTTCCAGAATGGAATTTTCCTACTGTCAGAGTATTTTCAGAAAATGGTACTTTTGACTTAGGTCAAGTAGAGGGTAAATAACTTTGTTTATCTTAGAATTACTCATTTTTTGCATTAACGTCTAAATCAGACTCATTCTTACTGTTGTGTTCTGCTTTTCATTGGGTGGATTTATTCAAATTATTATTCACTGGAATTACAAAGTGCTCAAAAATATTCTTGGACAGAAACATTAATCTGGAATTATAAAGAATTCAGACAAGAACATTTTAATTATATTATTGTGACGCATCAAACGACTATTAGCACATCATTATAATCCAGGTCTCTGGCACATTAACACAGTAGAGACTATAGGCACATCAACACTTTCAATATTGTAACTTAATTTGAATACCACTAGAATTCAAATGGAACTTCGTATATTTGGACTTGTGTTAGAACCTTTAGGCCTATTTGGGATTTAATTTTCAAAACTTCAAGTTCGTTTTTAATTTTAAATTTGTATTCTACGGAATTAATGATTTTTTTTATTCTGCAAAAGTTGTTTGTTTTTGCTCTTTTCTGTTACTTAGTTTAACACCATAGAGTCGTAACAATGTATTTGTAAAACTCAATCATTAACTTGTCACTTTCAAAGTGCTGAAATTTTAATAAATAAATAAACTCTGAAGAACTTTTCAATCCTTTCTTTAATATAAAGCTAGAGATTGGTGTTTTCTCAGTAAATTTCATTGGAACAATGAATATATCTCAGGTTTCTTTATAGCTGCTAAAACAATCTTAAAAATCCGTTTGTCTATTATTGTTATTTCTTTTTCCTTCTTTCAAAGTTTAAAAAGCGCAAAAAATTAATCCTGGATACTCAAATAGGATAGTTTTTATTTCCATGGATAATTGTTTCCAGTAGATCGTCTATTTGAACAAGGTGGAACCTTGGTATTTATCTTCATTTCTATTTCCAATATAGAACCATAAATGTACAATATATTGACCTAGTTAACAGTTCAGAAACTGATACGTGATTGTTATTCCAAAATTTCCACATCAATATACTAATCTAAGAATCACAATTATTTGGTCCCTTTACAACAGTAGTCGGCATAACAACCCAAATTAAGAAATCTCGAAGTACGACATTTCAATTTTAAACCACCGCAGTGTAATTTAAACGACACAATCTAAAACCTCGACATAGAAAATATAACTTTCAACCACTACAGTTTAATTCAACAGATACAATCTAAAATCTCGAGCTAGAACATGGAACTTTAAGGACAAGCATTTTTGATACACTCGTGAAACTGGAATTCTGGACATGTGAAATTCAAATTTCAAAAGCAACGTTCTGATTTGACCAGCTTTTGTCCGCTACGGTGCCTCGAAGTAATCTACATTTGTTAGTGCGTTTTTGGTTACACGGGGAACTTTTTCAACCGCCGTGAAGTGCGCCCGACTTTTACCACGAGGGACCGACCGTTTAATTTCCGGGGGTGTGGGTGTTGTGATGTGAGCAATTCCCGCCTTCAAATACGTCTTAAGATATACATGTATTCTTGCTCCGATTTCTCGGATAAGAAAGAACTTACTATGTCTTTATGTTGAAAACAAATTATCTTGAGGTACATGTTAATAAAAGTATCCTGTTTGAAAGAAAATACTACGCCCACTACCCCCAACAATGCATTGTCGGTCTCTATTAATAATGAATGGGAGCCATTAAAAATTTTGATATCGATATAAAAATGTCCGATTAATCTTCAACTGAGTGGTTTGATGTTTATTGTACTTCCATGTCACTTTTTCAAAGACGCCAAACTGTTTGCCAAAATGTTATCATAGCATAGTTTTCTGTCTTCATTTGAACATAAAAGAGTCGTTGATGTTAATTTGGTGAAACATTCTCAGATTTGGTTAAAACATCACTATGTCTCTGAGTACCCGTATTTAAAAAACTAAATAGTATGTTGTAAATATAGTACAAGTCTCGGTTTCATTCAGTTCTTTTAACCTAATCGCCTTGTTTTCCGCACCAACTCTTGTCGGTACCTCTGTAATTAAACTCTCACTTTTCCAAGTTAAAATTACTGCTTTCATTCCTTAGGGCTCTATCGAACAATTTATCTTGGGAACACTTTCCTTTGAGGAAAACAGAAGGTGCACTGTTTTCCGGTAAAAGAATGAACACCCTCTGTTTTGAGATCTTTAGCTCACAATTGTTCCGAATATTCCATTGATGAAAAGAGCGAATGTTTTGTGCACATAGAAATGCGACACTTTTGTCATCTTCCACGTTGTTGTTTATTTTGCCTGAACACACAAACTTCACTGTGCTACACTTTTACTTTATTCCAATAAAGAGTCATCGGCATGTATTGACGTGTGTAATATTTTTATCACTAATATTTGGATTACTTCAATTTTAAATATGACGTTGATAGATTCAGTGACAGGATCTGTCCACCAAATTTAAACGTCCGATATTGAAAGGAATAAAACAAAGATGTAAAACTGTCTTGGATGTGTTTATGTATAGGAGATTTTCACGGGTTGGATGGACCACATGTTTGACTAAAATCATATTTCATACGTTTAAAATAAGTATCGGTTAACAAAATAAAGACACTGTCACTAAGTGATTCAATTTTAACGAGCCAGAACTGATTTCACACCTTATCCGATTTTGTATTGATATCACAAATAATGTGATATAGGCTCTTCATTTTGTTGATTCATTCATTCATTCCTTTCCCTGAACGTGAACTTTCGAAAGTTGTAAACTACATCCCTATGACATGCAGTATCGATCACCAGGTACATTCTACATCCCTATGCCATACAGTAGTACCATCAGGTACATTCTAAATCCCTATGTCATGCAGTACTACCATCAGGTACATTCTAAATCCCTATGCCATGCAGTAGTACCATCAGGTACATTCTACATCCTGATCCCGTAGAAAGATACAAAGTTGCAAAGAAACATCAAATATTAATGGCGAGTTTTCTTCCTTGTTTGCTTTTTAGACTGTGCCTTGATTTTTTTCTGATCAAAATGTCCGATTACTTGTCTTTGGACCAGAACTTTTGGACCTCTGTGATGTACAAGAATTCAGACAATGAGTGTTAATTGAAGTGTCATTCATACAGAATAAATCGGGATGATTTAAATGGAAAACAGTTAGGTCAACAATAAATAAGATAAAGTGCAGTGTCTAAAAGTATTTGCTTGTAGTTAGTTTGATATCTGAGAATACCAACATGATACATTTTCATTTCAAAAGGACCCATAAAAAATTGGTGGGAGCGCAAAAGTCTACAGATTCATAATTTATGTAACACATTACTTATTAGTTTGTAGTTCATTATTCATCGTATTAGCTAATGAAGGCAGTCTGTTATTAATTGGGGGGGGGCGTTTACTTTTCGTAAGAAACGAAACTGAATAAAAAATTCAACGATATAACACATTAACTTTAACGAATTTGTTGTAGCACATTATTTATAGATTTTGCTAACATATTTCATCAATTAGACAACAATTATTTTAAGCAAAAAACACCAACCATTAGACCATAGATTCGAAGGCACGACTTTCAGGTCTTGTAGCAGAATCACTATTCGAAATAAATCAGACAAGTAGGGCACCATACAGTTAGTATAGGACCTGTATGGCGGTATAAACTAGAATACTTGAAAAAATTGCCCGACTTTTGTTGAGCTGTACTAAACTCAGTTACAATTCAGAACTGCAGATCGAACCCGGAACAGCAGCAATGCAAAGCAAGCGTGTTGACACTACGCTTCCGTGATCCTTCATTCACATCACTAAGTTCACTGAATCTGCACATGATCTAAACCTATGCTGCTCTTTTGTGGCTATAGAAGACAAATCCTGGGATTCATGACACCGAAGACCCCTAAGTGGCTATTTATCGTCCATTCATTTACTAATGTGCGCCCCATTACACAAATAACACGGGTGTTGAATGCTAGCATTAGAAATTGTTGTATTTCTACTCATTCGTTCTATTCTCTATCTGCGCTACAGACAGTATTATCTCCTGTCATATCAATTTGGTGTTTTTATGGGAAATACCATAATTATGTCAGGTTAGTGGATCTGAAGTATAACTATCTCTCACCCATCGTACATGTGGGTAAAAAGACATTTGTGAGGCGTGAATTTCATAAATTATCTGAGCCATATTTAAATATTTCCTTCTCAGATGACGGACCACGCTTGAGTCAGGCATTAGAGAGATGGCATGGTCCTGTAAAATGTAGAAGATCGCAAATATGGGTCATTGTTTTTAGATTACCTGAAATAGTAACATTTGAACGAATGCAGTACCGTATTAGACAAATTTACAACACTATTTAAAAACAATTGTTCTAAAAGAACGAAATGTAAGCTAAGTGTCATCTTACCTTATTGCTTGACAACAACCTAGCCAATTATCTCTCATTCATGCGTAGCCAAACTTAATGCTGATGCACAAAGTTTTAAAATATTAATACTCATAATGCATTCAAGGTTACTTTATTCAGCAAAAGGCCTTTTTTGTGGCCGAGTTTCATCTGTATTTTTACATCGCTTAGAGAATGATTAATGGCTTTAATGACCACACCGTCAACATGCATGCTCAGGCAGCAGTCACCATTCCTCTTGTTGAAACTTAAGCGTGTCAAATATCAACATCTTTAATTATACAGCGAAAACTGTTTAGTCTTTAATTAGTAATTACTGCACATGGTAAAGCAGATTCTCCTTAATCAAGTATATCAGCGCAAACGATGTCTGCTCGCACTTGACCAAACTATTGCAGATTTTAGATAAGAAAGAAATCCCGTAAAAATGTACAAAACCAGTCCGATATCTTTCTTGGAGTCTTGGCAGGCATAAACAGATTATAGAAAGCATCTGATGATTGTAATTCGTAATGTTATCTGTCTGATTGCTCATACGTTTCTAAAAATTGCAATAAAGGGTTGTTAAGGAGACGAATGATGACAAAGAGCTGCCCTTGCTAAAGCACACCAAAAAATGCCATTAGACATTCAAGAAACCACCATAACTCCTACCCATAAAGGAAAAGGGAACTGAACCTGACACCCATAAGGCACACGGCGATTTCTTTATCCACAAAATCATCGAGGGACCAGGTCTAATCGACGCAGAGCGAGTGAGAACACCGCTGTACTATACACGCGCACCGTAGTCCGTCATTAAACAGAGGTGTATAGCAGAATATTTTCCATGCTAGATATGTTTTCTGTATGAAAACACAATGTACAGTCACAATGTATGGGAGATACAGAACTCTGGATTGAAGCAGATACTTTTATTATTGCATTATTTGTATATCGTGAAATTACCAATGTCTAGTATTTTATTTTTAAAAAAGACTACATACATACATACATACATACATACATACATACTAGCGTGTACATGTACAAAAAATAACAATAATATAACACTATTATTATTATTATTATTATTAATTTTTAGAGCGAAGAAAAGTTTGAGGTTAATGGAGATAAAGAAGTTATATCTGGGCAGTGTCCCTCATCGGGTACTCTGCTGGCATTATTGAACGAGAGAGAGAGAGAGAGAGAGAGAGAAATCATTCGTGATGCCCTGCATCAACTAGCGATATGACTGAACATTTTTTAAAGCTACGTTAAAAATCCAAATTACACACACACAAGCGCGCGCGCGCATCCACTAGCTGATGTACACAGACCGTATCCTGCAACGCCTGTTAATCGTTGTTGACTGTGTTTAGCCGAAATAAGGAGACCAGGAAATTATTTTCGAGAATGTATAGAAGAATTTCAGGCCTTAGTCCAAGAAGAAAAAATAAAGAACTTCAGCAAAGGAAACACATCCAGATGGAGGAGAAACGTATAGCATGTACACCTCGCAAGCAAAACAGGACAACTGGCCGGTGGCGGCAAAGGCGATGGTTCCACTAGGGGGAACTAGGTAAAC
Source organism: Sinohyriopsis cumingii (assembly GCA_028554795.2). Taxonomy (NCBI): domain Eukaryota; kingdom Metazoa; phylum Mollusca; class Bivalvia; order Unionida; family Unionidae; genus Sinohyriopsis; species Sinohyriopsis cumingii. Next base: position 95,065,153 of record CM068826.1, read on the forward strand.
AGAAGTATTGATAATGGCAGTGGATGACCAGGCACCTTTGCACAAAATCAAGACGTTTCGCCATTGTGCATAATTTAAAAGAATGAGGATGAAAGGACAAATTTAGCCTAGTGTGAGCACAAAAGCGGCATTTCAAAAACAGACCTAGCTGCGCATGATCAAAACGCTAAAAAATGAAAAATAATGGCTGAGAAAAAATAAGGCCACAATCATGTAGATTTTCAACATGAAACCCAACCAAATCAAACAGTTCAAACTGGTCAAACATAGTACTAGTTGCCAAGGGAAAAAACCGGACCTACAGGATAGATGATAGTGGACACTCGTGTGCAAAAAAAAAAAGTAACAAAGTACATTCATCTAGATTGAGAACTTAACAGAGTAAGGAAACTTCAGAGATCGTATCAGTTGTGGTGGAAGCATTAGGAGCAATACCAACACAAACAAGGATATAGCTTTGAAGGTTGTTGTAATTATACTATAGCCAGACCTACAACAAAAAGGAGTACTCTCTGAAACTACAAGAATACTGTGATAGATCGTTCACAATATTTACTATAAAATTTACAGTATTCAAGATATTTGCAATAAAAAGGATTATATCAGAATACACCAAGCACAATAAGCTATAATATTATTGGGATTATTCCAAGTTGAAAATCCAGCATTTTTGCATTCACTTAAGTTTAGGAACACAATTTTTTACATTCACTTAAAATGAAGAACACCATTTCCTGTACATGAAAATTTGCAAGAACTGATTGCAATATCGAATAACGTGGACAAGTTATAATACCGTTGTAGTCACATATCCTTCAATAAAATGCCCGGCAACATCTGAAAAAGTCTTGTAAAATCCAGGGTGTGATTTAGAATACAGCTCTCAGTGTACAATTTATATGAGAGAAAAAAGCCCTGACAGACTAAAAGCACCATTATTAAGTCGTCATATAAATTCATTAAAAAAATATTAAAAAGTAAAATATCAAATGCAATGAATTCAAAAGTCTTTGTTTCAAACCATGCTTCATTTAATTTCTCCTGAGTCAACCGGTACTCGAGTTGAAAACTGAAACAACTACGTTCAAGCTGTCAACGTTATTAATTATCATTAGAAGCCAGACTGTCAAGGTGTTGACAATTTGATATTGTATATAACTTGAGATTACGAATACACAAAGTATGACCTCATCTGAACAGTATAGTTCGACATGCATTCCCTTGATCGCAAAACTCTTCAAAGTTTGGCCCAAGTATTTCGTTGTCCTGTTTTGACATTTTTCTTTGGACATGTTATCATGATACAAGATACATGATACAATCTTTTGTTCCACTCCGATCACCTTTTGACAAACGAGCAATGCGAAACAATATATAATTAATAATCTCTACCATCGAAAACTGAAGAATTTCTGACGACACCTTGTATCAGGGATATTGTCGAAAGTCAGGCAGCCCAATCAAACTTCAGCCATGCGATCATTATGATAAAAAGCTGCTGTCGCATTCCATACTTTGTTCAACACAAATTGTACGCTCCACCATGAATATATATATCGTCACGGTTGTCTATCAAAATGCGACATATTTAAAAAGGTATATTTAGTGACACTCTTGTAATTCTCTTTTCTATTGAGCACACTGCCGCGTTAAAAATTCACAAAGCACCATGAATTGTGTATACCCAAGGCTATGACAGTACTTTTGCTGGTTAACATTCATAAACTGCTGTGCATTCCCTGAATAGCTGCCTCGTCTTCCCTTCATTTCTTATGAATATCTCTTACTTAAACTAGAGACTTCAAAAAGAGAACATATACATACGTGTATACAGATTTAGAGAACCGAACTCAAAAACGGACAAATAAATAAATAAATAAATAAATAAATAAATAAATAAATAAACAAATAAATAAATAAAAAATGTGTTACAACAACGAACGCCCCAAATGCGTTCTCGTTTTGTTTTCACTGACGCCCCATTATTCCTTCTTTTTTAAAAAGCACAAAACCAACTAAAGTTTCCAAAACGTTTTTCAAAGAAATTCATAAAATCAAACATAAACTTCTCGAACCATCTACTACAATGAGATTTATCAAAGCTTAATATATATATATATATATATATATATATATATATATATATATATATATATATATATATATATATATATATATATATATATATATATAATATATATATATATATATATATATATATATATATATATATATATATATATATATATATATATTCAGAGTCTTCCATGTCAACATAAAATTTTAGAGCAATATCTTACTGATTGTGAAATTCTCAACAATAGAACGGTTCCTTATCATTTCCACTTAGCAAACAATTTATCTTGTAATACACCTGTGAACCTGTCGAGTATACATCGTTTTAAAACATCAAACTTGATTCCTGATATACGTAATCACGTCCATTACTCAACAGATCATTTGAACCAATACGGTAAAGCAGCTGTCACCCCCCCCCCAAAAAAAAATGAGTTATTTACAATATCATATTTTATCCACTCATAGGATATATGAAACTTTATTATTAGAAATAATTCTCTACCAGTCGTATGAAGCATAATCCACTCGACAACGAGCGCTTCATTGTATCGGGTCTGAATGGGTCTCATCAAATTTAATTATTTCTTGAATTGAGGTCTCTAACGTTGACTGATTTGGCAATATACTCTGACACCGTTTCAGTGTACCTATGATGTCGTACTTTGAATTGATACTCTGTACGTGTGCGTATGCTATTGTACTTATTACTGACAACACGAATTTTGTTGTATACGTCATTATGTCCGAAAAATGTCTGGCATAACCCCATCTATAGGCATTCAGTAGTATATCTCACGTTTTGTTTGTCCCGATTGAGAAGTTGAAGGTTTTACCAAATACATGAAATAAAGGTAAAACTCCTCTTTAATGTTACCGTCTTTCAGCGGAAATATGGAACCAAAACTTATAACTCAACAATGAAGGACGAATGTCCACTTTGGTAAACGTTCTTTGCTGACGTTAAGAAAAATGTTCTTTTTTCTTTCTTTCTTCTTTGTACTTTGCTTTGGAAAGAAAGATCATCGAGTACTTTTTGTATTTCTCCTTGACGTAGAAGTTATTGCCCCTCGAAATACGGACTTTAAGGGAGAGAAAAAATGTGTGCCAAAAACTAATCGTTAAACTAATATTCACTGCTCCGTCCTGCAGTGTAACCTTTAGTTTCCAACAACCCTGAAAATTGGAACACTCTACATTAAGAATACAAAATTTCGAGCGTGCAGCAAATTTAGGTTTGAAGTTCTCGATGTTTCTCAAATATCAGGTCACTCTGCATACCAAATCGCTATAAAAAAATGTTCACATCAAGGTGCGAATCGAGGCAAGAAGAAAAGATAAATATGTAAAGCTTTCGACGGATATTCGAGCCGCCAGTGTAAATTGATTTTTGTATCATCCACCGTTGTTATTTTTGTTCACAACCAAATACTTCGGATTCCTTCGGGCATTAACACTTTTACCGACATGGTATGCAGTGTATGAAAATTGTATCGGCCCAATTATTGGCTCGTGGGCCTACTGATTTTTTTCTCACTTTTTGCTTGATACGCATGATGATTCAGTTTTTATCCACCCAATGAAAAGACTTGAACATCATACCTTTTCCAGTCATCTAACTCGAGGCACATAGTGGATCAACATGTCAAACAATATATCATACTTATCACAGTTGCATTGAAATTATCCACCTTGCTTACAAAGAGATGGGTGATTCGGTGATCTTAAAATCTAAGTTACGGGATCCGTCAAGAAGTCACCGGGGGCATTCATAATTAAAAAAGTGAACAAAGGTCGCGCCTGAGTATGTCGCCATTTGGATACATGATGGCTAATTGCCAGCTTTTTCTCCTTTTCTATTTATTTCAATGGATGCATTGCATGAATTAGATTTTTTGTACACATCTTTGTCTTGCATAAAATAATTTCAAAAAAGATTTTTTCCCGAAAATGTTTAAAACTTCAAAGTAAAGATTTGACCAAAAGATTTGTTTCAAAATTCTCACCACGTACAGGACAGTGTGCATGCAATATAATTACTTCCTAAATGTGTGTGTGTGTGTGTGTGATTTGGATTGTTAACGTAGCTTTAACAATTTTCCAATCATATCGCTACGATGTCTGAGGTGTGGCAGTTTTTAGTGATGTCAAGCAATAGGGCATCGTGCCGCAGACATGTAGCATGATGTCCCACCCAGTCACATTATCCTGACACCAGGCTGACCAGTCCTAACACTAACCTCTTAATGCTGAGCGCCTAGCGAAGCAGCTGTTAGTACCATTTTATAAGTCTTTGGTATGACTCAGCCCGGGTTCGAACCCGCGACCTCCCGCATCCGAGGCGGACTCTCTAACATCTAGGCCACCGGAGCATTCTACAAGCAGTTTGAAGGAGTAGTAGTGATGATAAACTTGAGTTAACTGACCGAAGGACAAGAGACCATCCCATAAGCTATACATATACTAATTTATATAATGTAATAATACCTTCAATACATCACCGTTCAAATAAAAGGACTGTAGGATGACAAAAGAAGTCGTATTTATACAAAACAATAATATAGAATACAATGCCAGAGACCAGGGAAAATACTTACACTTCATAGCAACTTAAAGTTGAGAATTTATGGCATACACTTTGACTTGTGTCAATGCCACGATCATAACTTTGTAGGGTCATCGGGTGGTCGAGTGTGGTCCGAGGTGCTCGCATTTACAAATCACTACAATCTCACCCCTGCGCGTGTTCGAGTCTCAAGCTCGGCCAACGTGGGTATGTGAGGAAGCTTGCCGTGAGTCCATTGTTCTTTCCAGTGTTTGTCCTGTTTCTTTATCCATCACATATACCGGCTACCGAGTATAGCATGTCATGAGCTGAAAAATGGCGTTAAACCCACAACAACACTTTTTATCGCAAACAAGTGGTGTTGATTTTGTTACTTATATCAAGGTAAGAAAACACTTAATTTGTACCAATCATTACACAGATACTAGTTTCCAAAAAGTGATGACCCTAAGGAATGAAATCTACATATGGTCTGATAAAGAGCAAAGAAATTAAGATTTACATATCTACCAACGTGCAGTACATCCACATAACGCCCGCTTTCAATTTATTTGATTTAGAGCGCAAAAAATGGTTAGAACTGATTCTGATGGAAGTGGCAAAAAGAAAGCATTTCTTTTTTTTATGCAATGCGCACATTATGCATCCGCGATATATCTGGAAATGCAATCAAAACACGAAGAGAGTTAAGAGTACCGCAGTGTTATGCTTATCTAGCAGGAAAGGAAGATGGACTGTGCCACTGTCTGCTTAGTATGAATGGCAAATATCATAACCAGATCTGTAAATCATTCAGCTATCAATGATGAAAGTGATTAGTGATGGCAGCCGTCTTAACACTTTTGTGCCACATAATTATCTGCTTTTCTCACTTCAGCGTATCAAGATAGACAGTAAATGTTTTGTCTTGTTATCATACCGCATAGTTCTTAATTTCTTGCCTGATAACATTCTTATAGTTTAACGGTAAGTTACAATATAATTGAGCCATAGAAAACAGCATTTTGCACCCGAAAATATAACGTTATTACATCTTTACGATAGATTTTTTTTTCTATATCCAAATTCACGATCGACATTTGCACGAGATTTTCACTCGGCTCTCATTCATCTGTTCCTCAAATTCAAATAATGCATTTGTTCGTGCATCATGTGGGTTCAACTGCGAAAAACGTAGACCTTGATCTTTTGTCGCATATTGCACTAGCATATCTATGTCTACGCTGTTCCCCTCTGTGTTGTTCAGTTAGATGCATGTATTAAGAGCTAAATACGGTGATACAGTCTGTCACGAAAAGCATTTATAACAATAATGAGCCTCCAAAGGTTGGTTAATATTGCAGCTGAGTGTGTCTTTAAAAGGGTAGGTACGGTTATAAAGCATCGCGCGCGCGCGCTCGTGTGTGTGTGTGTGTGTGTGTGTGTGTGTGATAAGGATTTTTAACGTAGCTTTAACAATTTTTTCAGTCATATCGCTACGATGTCTGCAGTGTGGCAGTTTATAGTGATGTCTACCACTGGGGCTTCATGCCACAGACATGTAGCATGATGTCCCACCCAGTCACATTATCCTGACACCAGGCCGACCAGTCCTAACACTAACCTCTTAATGCTGAGCGCCTAGCGAGGTAGCTTTTAGTACCATTTTTTATAAGTCTTTGGTATGACTCGGCCGGGGTTCGAGCCCACGACCTCCCGCTTCCGAGTATAAAGCATTGCCAACACGCGGAGTCGAAGAGATAAATAGCTGAAATACTAAATGATTAATTTATTTATTTATATATTTATTTTATATAATTCATTTTAAAAAATGAAATAAAACATGAAAATTAAAAAATTCCCAAATAGTTTTCGTCGCCATATTCAATTTTTATTTAACTGATTTGAGTTACAAAACTCATTATTTGATTATCTAAGCTGATCTCCAGATCTTAATCCAACCTGAATACACTACGCCATCATAAATATAATTTTGTTTCCTCACACATGTCACCTAAGAGTGGCACGAGAAACATTTCAGGAATAAAGTTGTGTTCTGTTCTATTCGGTTCTGGTTCTTATATATTTAGTTTTGATAATGCGAGAAATTTGATTTCTGACTCCAACACTGTAATAGGGCACATAATTTTAGCAATCTATTGGCAGTCATATAAAACATCATGGCACTGAACCATAGAGTTAGTTTAGCAAGGTAGACGGCTGTAACTACTTACGTATCGTCTAAACTTTACCTACAATGTGTTGTTTGCATGTATAAACAAAAGAGGTAAAATGACAAGTCGCCACGTGAGACATAGAACAGTGTGTGTGTGTCTGTGTGTGTGTGATTTGGATTGTTGAAGTAGCTTTTAAAACATTTTCAGTCATATCGATACGATATCTGCAGTTTGGCAGTTTATAGTCATGTCTAACACTGGGGCATCATGCCGCAGACATGTAGCATGATGTCCCACTCAGTCACATTATCCTGACTCCAGACCGACCAGTCATAACACTAACCTCTTAATGATGAGCGCCTATCGTGGCAGCTGTTATTACCATTTTTGTAAGTCTTTGATATGACTCGGCCGGGGTTCGAACCCGCGACCTCCCGCATCCGAGGCAAACTCTCTAACTCCTAGGCCACCGGAGTGGTTAAAGACAGAAAGGAATGTCAAGGGCCTTTAGATGACCGAATATAGTCAATAGTGATTTAAGTGTAAAATGTATATTTAACATTTTTTCACTTTTTTGCTGTCCTAATCTAGTTGTTGTCATACATATAAGCACATTAAAGATATTTCCGTTCTTTCCGTCTATTCGCAGATTTCTATATATTTCCATCTTTTACACGGGACCCGCGATGGCTCAGTGGTTATTAGCGTGCCGGACTCAACCGAAAGGGAATGAGTTCGAATTTTACAATCGGATTAGCCTAGGTTGCTGAAACCGTGATGTGTCCTTGGGCAACGCACTTTACTCCAATTACCTCGGCAACAAAAACTTACTTATGTAGTTGTGCAGTAAAGCACCAAACGAAAACCTATCTTGCGCACATACTCAACACATCTCTCCTTTCCCTTTCCCATCTCAAAGAGTTTATTATAAAACCTCTACACAGAGGTGTTTGTTTCTTATCGTTTTATTTTTAACTGTCAATTTTTTGTATTCATCGATATTTCCATACACATACATCTGGAAAGGCGTAGATAATTACTATTGTTGTTTTGAGTTTTACGTCATTTTTCGGCAAACGATAGGCTATATACAGGGGCCAGTATATCCGGTGGAGGAAGAACCCGAGAAAAACCCCATAAGAAATACCGACCCACCGGAAGCTACTGGCAAGCTTTTTCACATAGCCACATCGGCTGAGCCTGAGACTCTAACCATCGTTGACAGAGGACAGCGAGCGCTTTAGACCACTGTGTTACCAGTTATCCCTGGTGTATACAATCATATAGAGGCCATCGATAGAGCCCTGTCATGTTTATTAGCCATGTTGCTTGTATCTAGCATGTTTACCGAGAAACGCTTATGCCGGATCATGGAGACCACACACACACACACATACACACACACATCTCGACCAGATCCTTTCAATCATTATAAGCTGACACTTATCAATGACAAGACTTGTCCGAAGAAAACAATAAACAACTCATCGAACTTTGAATTGTCCATATATGGAAATGAAAAATAATGTTGCAAATAGTACACATAAAATTTGAATGATTACATCTTTCATTGGATTCTTGACCATTAGCTGACCCGTTCAAAATCTCAAGACTTTAATGATGTCTTCAAGAGGACCTCAGCTTGGTCAATCTCCATGATGCGGACATTCGTAAGAGGATCTACGGTATAGAAAGCGGCGATTCACATTTCTAATGACTTTGTCCGACGTCCATTGCTCCGAGATGTAGTGCCCATTTTTTGCGCAAGCTTAAAACATGTGCTGCATTCAGCTGTAACCTTTTGGCGATAAGAAATTTAAAAAAACAATTTATATCAGGTTCTAGAGTACTTTTAAAGTACGTGGGCGTCATGCTGCAATATACGTAGGAATATAACTAAACCACACTGGGTATAAATAAATACTGACTATGCGACAGGTATGCAACTAAAAACCCCTTTTGTACCAATTTCATTACATCTTTAACATTACCTTCTTATTGTGTTGCTTACATGCAATTCAATCTTATATTGACCTATAGGCATGTTTTCACGATGAGCCAAACGTTTACCGTATTAATCATGTTCGTCATGCTGTAAAAAGACTCTTGTCTTAACATAGAATTTATATCATGTCTTGATAACCGCAATGGCCAAATATTACTATATTAATCACAAGGCATAAGGCATTGATGGGTTTTCAAATTATGGTACTCATGGATAACCAAATAATCGATTATCTCCTGAATTCCATTTTATAAAAGCGATCTTTATTCATGAATGTTACAATACGTTAGGTGGGGTTAAAATTCTGGGCCCAATATATGCTGCTTGCACGGTGAGGATATATTCAAGTAATTGAATTTAAAATGAAATTGATTGAAACTGTTGAGTACACATCAATCAGTTATTTACATTATCACTGAGATCCTTTCCAATTTATTGTTTGTCAATATGCAATGTCATTTTCCATATACGCCCATGGTACGTTATCAAATAAATAGTTGGTTACAGCGATATCACATTTTCAAATTTCACAATAAATTTAAATTGTAATTGCTGATACATGATTTTTTTATATCTTAATTACGTTTTAATTGTCCTTTTGGAGTTATCTGAAACATCAATATTTACCCATAATACCAAATGCCAAGTAAAATAACTGACAAAGACCTTCACAAACTTTAGATTCTAAATTGGCATCTTCCGATTATACGACCAAGACATTGAAAACTTGCATCCGAAATTCATAGTGGCAAAGTATTTATTATCAGTGTTAGATATGGTTCGTCCTTTCAAATCTTGAATTCAAATTAATTTACCTTTTCTGTTTATTCTCCCAAATTACTTTTCCTACACCGCTCCGGTGGCGTAGTGGTTAGAACGTCCGCTTCAGAAGCGGGAGGTCGGTCGTGGGTTCGATCCCGGGCCGAGTCATACCAAAGACTTACAAACATGGTACTAACAGCTGCCTCGCTAGGCGCTCGGCATTAAGAGGTTAGTGTTAGGACAGGTCGGCCTGGTGTCAGGATAATGTGACTGGGTGGGACATCATGCTACATGTCTGCGACATGATTCACCAATGCTAGACATCACTATAAAGTGCCAAACTGCAGACATCGTAGTGATATGACTGAAAAATTGTTAATGCTACGTTAAAAATCCTAATCACACACACATAAGTTTCTTAGAATGGGGGTTGGAGTGCATATGTAAAGAAGAAAATTGGTTGTAAAAGTGAAAACACGTGATACAATATGAAAACACAACAAGAATGCTTATGGTCATATAAACTGGAATTTAAAAATTGTCCAGTATAATCATGAATAAACTGGAAAAAGAGTAAATGGAGCGAAATAATAATGTTCATTTTAATTATTATGGGAAAAAGAGAAAATTTCTTTTCGTTTCGTTTATATGATTGAATTTTATAGTAAAATATAAACTAGATCATCTCAGGTTTGTATTGAAAGAGTTTATTTCAACGCGACTGACGAAATAATAATAATCTTTATTTAAAGACGATAACACATGTGGCTATGAAGACCATTCTGGCCTGTGGTACTCAATTATTTTAATAGATTATGTTACAAAAACATTTTTTTTTTTAAATCCCACCTCAATCGTAAGGGGCACTAGTTAATCGTGTGATTAGTGAATAAAATTATGTTAGCCAAGTTGACGTCTAATTGGTGAGTAGACGTCTGATTGTTGAGTTGATATTTAATTGGTGAGCAGACGTTTGATTGATGAGTAAACGTCTGATTGGTGAGTAGACGTTTGTTTGGTGAGTAGACGTCTGATTGGTGAGTAGACGTTTGACTGGTGAGTAGACGTCTGATTGGTGAATGCTTTTCGTTAGCCAATTTGAGTCTAATTTATAAGATGGGTTTGGGTATGAGAATAATTTAATACTTTCTGAAATGTTATATCTAAACTGTTGACAGAGCATATCAGAATAAAACTTCTTATGCTGTGAATGAAGTGCACATGGTGTTGTTATACGAAATAAATTTCATATGTTCGAACCCTCAGAAAAGGTTGCCATTGGTTAGCTCTGTTGATCTTGTCACCCTATGAACCACTCTGCTAACATCTGCTCTTTTAGATGTGTTTCAAACAAGCTGTTAGGAAATGATGAACACTCTGAATGCACAATATCATTAAAACAATCGAATCAAGCTAAGTTTTTATCATAATGTTACATTAAACTTCAACATTTTCTTATAAAGCTCAAAATACACATAGTTTGCTGTTCCAACTCGAAGTTTGGGCGCCTTGATCTGGATTGGACTCAAAGTGAACGAGAGGCTGCACAGTTTAGAAGTAAAACTGGGAACTATTGGGTGTTGTGTACCTAAGCAGATATGTATACCACGGAAGCAAGTAAAATAAACGTTAACCGTAAAAATGCACCTAATTTTATTTTATATTTTAATTGTCACAATACAGTTTTCCAATCATATTTCAGACTAAACTTTTCCTAGTTTGATGTAACAGCCAGTTTAATAATTAAAAAAAAATATCCTGGATAAATACCTAATTGGGCAGTTGTCGGCCACTCTATAGAAGGCGCACGTTATTCATTACAGATTTGAGCTTTTTCTTTGTTTGCTGCAAGTATCCAGTCAAACATCCTGCTGATTCTGGTTTTTGCTGTTTTGTTGTCTCGTTTGTGTAACCGTCTAACGACCTAAAGCCATACACTCGCCAATTTATGCCAGAGTCACCGAACAGATTCAATGTCTTCTTGGATACCAAATCTGGAAGGGGGGGGGGGCCTAAAGCGATCTAGAGTGATCTAAAGCGCTCACCATTACGGACCACTGCCATCTCACCTCTTTCTGCGTGGGTTCGAGACTCCGGCTCGGCCAGTGTGGGTATGTGAGAAAGCATGCCGGTAGCTTCCCGTGGGTCGGTGTTTTTTTCCAGGGTTTTCCAGGGTTTGTTCCTCCCCCATTTATACTGGCGCCATGTAAAACCTATCCTGTGCTGAAAAATGGCGTTAAACCCTATAACAACAACAGCAACCATCTGGAAGGGAAACAATGAATGTAACCTGTATTATATATCCTAACTGATTATCACCAGTACATTCTCCCAACAGCTGCTCCACCAAGCACAGAAGAAAATATTTCGTGATTCTTTACATAAACAATAATAATAGTAATATGTGATAAACATTAACTTTAACAATATTCATGGGGATAGCATACCTATATATGCGATTTACAGCTATTGTGCAGTTGCAAAGTTTTGTATCACAGAAGAATTCAGTTTATGCGGGCCCCTCGCAAGCTCCCAGATATGTTACCTGGTAACCTTTGATGTGTACCCCCCCATGTGGCCGAAACTTTAGAAAGGATTGTATATGTTTGTGTAGCCCCCATCTGTGTGTATTATTATTTTTCTGTAAAAATAAAAAAATAATTTGGATTAAAAAAATTATTTAGATATGTTTTAGAGTTAGGGGTTGTCCTAGCGTTATGAATGAAGCGTCTGTAACAACATTTACTCATTTTCACTACTATCACTGTTAATAACACGAGTTCTTCGATGCATAGGGGTAGCATACCCATATATGCGATTTACAGCTGTTGTGCAGTTGCCAGATTTTGCATTACGGTAGATTTTACCAGCTAAGTAACTAGTCTAGTTTCTATCCGATCCCAGCTGATAGCGTTTGAACTGTTTTAGGAGGGACATTGTGACAGACTCCCATGGGGACTTGGCATGGCAGTGACAATACTATTTTGTCAGTTACAACGGGATTGGACAGATTAATTGTTGGAACTTGATGATACAGATTTGACATAGAGAATGTTACTCATTTCCTTTTTCATGTCAGGTGAGGATTCCCGATTGTTCACTTGTAACCTGGAACATGGAGGAAAGAGTAGTTCCAGCCTCGTTTCAGAATATGGTAATAAGGAATAATAATAATTTAAAATAACAAAAGCAGTATCGTTTCCCTGTTGTTGAGATTTGACTGTAAACGTGTGACTCATTCGTGGGTAGAAAATTGATAGGTGCACAATAAAGCAGTTTTCTGATGTGCAACGTATCATGATGACAATTATATCCTTCAGGTACACGTTATTACATCTAAATTAGGAACTTGAGACAATTTCTACAGGGTTATATTTTATTACGTTACATTTTGAATCATATGGATGACTTCACAATTTCAGCAAAGCTATGTAGAAAATGACAGATGTCTTGATCAATAACAGGTAGAATCATTACGGCCGAAAACTTATCGAAAACATTTTGTTCTTATTTAAAAATTCTTAAATACAGGAAATAAATGCACGAATGCTCCTGCGTGCTCAGGTGTACAAAGTGTACAAATTATATCTAGGCGAGCATTCAGTCGTCCAGTGTGATCCAGAAATTTCATAGCAGTGTTTCTCCTCCGTAGTTCACATTGCATGAAGCATACTGAAAGAGATGAGATGTTTGACTCCCTGAAGATATGGCATACTGAAAGAGACGAGATGTTGGTCTCCCTGAAGATATGACGTACAGTATACTGAAAGAGGTGTGATGTTGGATTTTCTGTAGACGTAACGTAAAGTATGTTGAAAGAGATTTGAGTCAGACTCACTGTAGACATAACGTAGAGTATACAAACAAAGATGAGATATCGGACTCCAGAAGTAAAACACTTTTTTGGCATATTCAACGAAGACAAACTGACCTCGAAATGAAGATTAGATGCATTTTTTTAACAGTTGAAGGTCGGTATTTGTATAGCGTTGAGTAATATAAGCCCAACTACATCGATAGTTTCCATGTGTTTCTTTATAATATTTTTGAATCGCATATAATTTAGACCACTCGCTCTTAACTACTATGGTCATGGGTTCGAGTCATGAACATGCAGTTAAATGCGTCAGTGGAGCCACCCATCCACGGTCGATTTGTATGGCCTATTACTCCGGTTTGCCCCTCCTCCATAATGACTTTTCCCATGGACAGTGCCTTCTCAATTAAAAAGATCCAAATATATTTTGACTAGATTTCTCAGTGGGTACACAAGGTAACTATTATTAATACGGAACGGTTGGTAATTACAATAGTATTTATCCGAAATTAAACAGCAATAACCGTGCAATAACCATTATAATACGACTGGATCTAGTTAACTTTTTCAAACAATTATTTTTGTTCTAGAAAAAACAAGATTGGGCTATGAGCAAAAGGAAGAAATGATATATGCATTTATTTTTTCCCCAATTTCTTTTATCCTTAAGAAATAACTCTAAGTGGGTTCGAGTCTAGGATTCGGCCAATGTGGGTATGTGAGAAAGCTTGCCAGTAGCTTCTCGTGGGTCGGTGGTTCTACCCGGGGTTTTCCCGGGTTCTTCCTCCACCATCAATACTGGCCGCTATGTATAGCCTAAACCCAAGAACAACAAATAACTCTAAGCAAGTACCTATTCTATTAGGAATTTGAACTGAGATGTTAGAACCAAATAAGTAGAAGCAAAATGATACTAATTTAATTCTGGCATATGCTCATTGTCAAAAACTTTAGTTATTGTTTTCCTGTGCGAATGTTTAAAAGGTGCAATCCTCGATACTGATATAAAGGTAGTCAGGTAGCAAACGACAACGAAAACACGAGGACCACCAGCTTTGACAGCATGCAAATCGCTAGCTACGCTTCAGTGATAACTTCTACTTAGGTATCTTAAACAATTAAGTGGTGTCTAGTTTATCGAAGATGAGTAAGCAGTTTAAAAAGCTTCCATATTATTTAGCAATATATCCATACCAGCATAACAGGTGTACATATCATAAAATTATACATTAATGGGTTGACGAGATAACAACAATGTGCTTCTTCATTCAAAAGTACACTTAAACATTCTTCTGTATTTTTTCCACGAGTTAAAGAGAATTAAAAATATATGCTTACATGAAAATTATCCACCCTATGACGTAACTACACTAAAGAACTGAAAACAAGCCGTCTTTTACTTTTTTCACCGCTCCGGTGGCCTAGTGGTTAGAGCGTTCGCCTCAGATGCGGGAGGTCGTGGCTTCGAACCCGTGCCGAGTCATACCAAAAACTTATTTTACAAAAAATGGTACTAATAGCTGCTTTGCATGGCGTACAGCATTAAGAGATTAGTGTAAGGATAATGTGACTGGGTGTGACATGATGTTACATGTCTGCGGCATAATGCCCTAGTGCAAGACATCACTATAAACTGCCACAATGCAGACATCCTAGCGATATGACTGACAAATTGTTACAGCTACGTTAACAATCCAAATCACACACACACTTTAACATCTAACCCTTATACTGTACGTTTTTAATCTACTGAATGGAAGCAGACACAAAATTCAAACGGCCCAAGACGACACATAAAGATAAACATTTCTCAAGGGTTTAAACTATAAATAGGGGTTGTTGTTGTTGTGGGGTTTAACTTCATTTTTCAGCACACGATACATGGCGGCCAGTATTAATGGTGGAGGAAGAACCTGGAAAACCCCGGGGAGAACCACCGACATACGAGAAGCTACTGGCAAGCTTCCTCACATACCCACACTGGCCGAATCCTAGACTAGAACCCACGTATGACAGAGGTGAGATGGCAGTGATCCGTAACGTAGAGCTTTAAACCACTCGGCCACTCGGGGCACCATAAATAGGGATAAACTTATACTGGCAGAGGGGATTATGTCCTATCTTTATTATTGCTGGGTGGATTTTTCATAGGGGATTTTATCCTTAGGGGGGTTTTGCCTGTACCCCAGCTAAAACAAGGGGCGGGGGCTAAAGTTATATTCCACTGATGAAGAAACGTTGACCTAGAAATATTCATTTAAGCCGACTGATCAAGGTTTACATTTTAGAATGTCCTCATCGATATCCATCTCCACAGTTGTCTGGAATCGATATATATGTAATACGGTTGTAAATGATGTCAATATAGTGAACATGACCGTTAACACCTGTAGCAGAATCACTGAGAATACTCCTGTAAACAGGAACCAAACTGAGATTGTTACATAACTAAGAAGACCTGTGAACCTTTGATGTGATATTACTCAATAATATTACGATGATACAATATCTGACCGAGTCGGCAATGTTGACACGAAGTATTTCTCTCACGCCTGGACAGGTGGGTCGAATGAAAACCAAACTATACCTTTTTGATACATCAATCAACCTTATTTAGATCCTTCTTATTAACTACCAACTGATTGCCAATGTACGAACTATCAGCTTGGTGTGCTATAGTTGTGTCATGTTACAGAATGTAGGCTCAACTTGTAGGGAAATGTTCCCAAAACCGAAAATAAAATATCCGAAATATATGGTTACTTTGCACCAGAATATCACACACAAAAAAAGAGATCGTAGCAGGGACTGAGAAAACAATTTCTATGTATTCAAAATAAGACCATGTCTTCATCTTGACTATCAAGTGTTGAAACCATCTCCGCTATTCTTCAGTCATATTCCCTAGCCAAAGGTCCGATATGTTGACCCTATTAGCACCAAGGTGGACCGATCTGATATTTCAGTACTTTGTCCTGGTGCCATCTATTGGATTTCATGGTTGCCTCCCTAACTGTGTAATACCAACTAACAAGTAGCGTAACAGCGGTGCTTGGTAGAGGCAACTGACTGCAAAAGGATACTTCGTATGATTGACACCAAAAGTATGACTATTTTAAGAGAAAAACCATTACTGGCGTATTTGAGGCAAAGGGTGTATTTGTAGAAACCTGCGGTAGGAAAATTACTTATTTATCATTTATGAGTCCATTCCAGTTGTGTGCTCCCCTTTTCTCGATCATGTAGGAACAGTGTTCAAATTTAAACAAGTTGATTTTGATTTGGATGCGGTGGCGGTCGTACAAAGAATGTGTGTGTAGTTTGATGGCAATCTTCCAAACAGTTTGGTGTCTCCGTGTGTGTGTGTGTGTGTGTGTGTGTGAGAGAGAGAGAGAGAGAGTTTTTTGATATTTTTAAAGTAGCTTTAACAATTTTTCAGTCATATGGCTACGATGTCTGCAGTGTGGCAGTTTATAGTGATGTCTTGCACTGGGGCATCATGCCGCAGACATCTATCATGATGTTCCCACCCAGTCACATTATCCTGATACCAGGCCGATCAGTCCTAACACTAACCTCCTAATGCTGAGCGCCCAGCAAGACAGCTGTTAATACCATTTTGTAAAATAAGTCTTCGGTATGACTCGGCCAAGGTTCTAACCCGCGACCTCCCGGATCCGAGGCGGATGCTCTAACCACCAGGCCACCGGAGCGTTGTACAAACTGTTTGGAAAGAGTAGCGATAATAAACTTGAGTTAACTGACCGAAGGACAACAGACCATCCCATAAGCTCTTCTTGTCTCTGACCAGTACAGCTTCATCCTGCTGGTAAGGTTTATTTGTGTTTCTGCGTTAGGAAGAGTTTCTTATATACATGATCATGGGCGGGGCTTAGAGCAAATTTCAGTTAGGTCCATTTTGCATTTATTATATTTATATACACTTATTATATTTATACCTACTTCTTACCTGTCCACTGAGCATGAGGAAGCCTATATATCATTTTCATGGTACGTTTCTGTAGTTCTGTTCGAAACAGTACATACATTCGAGGTATATATTATTTTCATGGTGAATTCATTTAAGTTCTGGCAGAAATTGCACATAATTTCAAGGCATATGTTATTTTCATGGAAATTTCTGTGATTCTCCCATACAGACTGCAATTTTTTCAACTAAGAGAGATAGATTAAACAGAAAATGAAGCAGCAGGTGTTAAAATTTGAAAGAAATTGTAGGTATTACAATGTAGTTGGTATAAGTACCATTATGACAACGAAACTACTATGCTACTTTCAAGTACTGTGACTGAAATTTTGTTATATGTGGTATTACATAAACAACACGCTTTCTAAAACAGAGACCTGGTCGAAATGACTGTTCTCACGTGCTCTAGAAATGAACTTGTGCAAGTACAATAATTTTGGCAGTTATTAAAATAAAGTTTTCAAAGTTTTATATGCATATCTGATGTAAAGTCTATCTATATACTTTATAACCCAAATTGCGTCCATCAATACACAAAAATAAAGGAATTTAAATTTAGTTAACAGTACCTAAGATATGAAATGTCTATTTTAAATATCCAGGACTACCAATCGTGAAACATGGGAAATTCTTTTTCTTTGATGTTGTTATGAGGGTTTTGGAGTTAAAGCCTAACTGATTTTTGTCACATTTCTAAGAAATAAGCAAGATGTTTACTTACATTTGGGCTCAAGAAAGAAACTACCTTGTTTACTAGCTTATAAGGTTCTGGAAGCGAACTTCTTTACAATTAGGATGAATGGATTTTCCAGAACACTCAGTTGCGACATAGATCAAGTTAAACAGGTATACAAAGGATTTGGTAAACAATTATTCATTCCTGTTTGCATATCAGTCTTTGGGAATCTATGATCAGAGTTTGCAGATATAATTTGAGAGGAATTATTTCATAAAATTTTTCATATGAATTACAGTTTTCATCGACTTTTGGACTGAAACACTAGTTAGCGATTACTGATAACTCATTCAAAGACATTCTGGAGTATATCAGTGTGGTACAGCAGGGCATTCGAGACTGTTGGAATTTATTCGAAACATTCTATACTTTTTTGAATTTGTGACAGAACATTTAATATTATCTGGATTTATATCATAATACCGTGTCTTTTGAATTTTCATTTTGTATTCAAGAAAAATAAATTATTTGACGATTTTACTAACTTGTTTGTTATGCTTTTTCTGTTATATAGTTAAACACCATAGAATCGTAACACGTGCCTTGTATGAAAGTAAGCAAATTATGTCTGTTTTGCTCTTGCTAATACACTATGTCTTTAATTATGGGAAATTAAAAGTCTTTAAGCATGGAAGTAAAACAAACTTAAATTAAAAAATATTGAATGAAGTAACAGCACAAAATAAACAAAACAAAACTTTTTTAATTTAGTTGTAATAAAAAAATGGAAAACGACAACAAAGTAGATTAGCGTACTTTTGTATACCGTGTTAAAAGAATTTTTTAAAAACTGTCTGCCCATTGACCTCTGATCCCTGTGAACCTCATGTTCTGTTCTGTTGAAACTGTAAAAGGTATCAGTGACATAACATGAATATTGTTGAGAAAATGTAAGGTGCTTATTTATTTTTTTAAACAACACTTTTCAGGACTGTATGGCATGGGATTGATGTGGAGTCGGGACTAAACTTTAGTCATGTTGTTTCCATGAAAATTCACATCAAGTTATTGTGGATATGTGCAAAAATATAATTATCTTGAATCCGGGAATATACAACATCGTCTTAAATGTACAGAATATTACTGTACTGACTGTTATTACATATTGGCAAGCAACGTCAAAACGCAAGAAATATCTAATTATAAATACATAAACCTGGTATCAGGTGACAAATGTACTGCAATTTCTATGATAATCATCTTGAAATGTACCGTCAACAAACGTTATAAGGCAGATATGTGAATGAATATTGTTCAATTGACATGCAGTTGTCTGATCGTATATATTCCGCAGCGACTTCAGGTAGATTTCATGCACAATTTAAAAAAAAACCCCACCAGACTTTGAGTCTATGGTTTTCTAACATACCTGAGTAATTTTGAGGCTAATAATTTACAAGTTAAAAGACGAAAAATGGACCCTAGCTGCAGATTTGAGTAAATGATCATGGTGGATGTTTGCTTGGCGGCAAGTTACTTGACTGCTACGGAAATTATGTAACACCTAACTAAAGAAATGATTATTTATTTCTTTTAGCTGCGGATTTTTAAGATCAAATATCGATGTAAAGATTCTAGAAGTATATTATGCATTATATAATGATACTTCCCTGTATCTGATTATGACAAAAGGAAACATAAGCGCAAACAATACCAAATATGATTTTAATAGGCACTATCAGCATATTTTTATATCAAAAAAGCAACTCAAATAATAAAAAAACCAATTCTTTGACTATTTAAACGAAAATCTGGCTGTTGTTTTTGTTGATGTTGTTTTGGATTTAACGCCATTTTGTCAGCACATGATAGTCTATACATGGAGGCCAGTATAACTGGTGGAAGAAGACCCGGGAAAACCCCGGTAAGAACCACCGACCCATGGGAATATGCTTGGCAAGCTTTCTCACTGACCGAGCCCGAGACTCGAACCGATATAGGTAGAATTTTAGAGCACTAGGCCACCAGGGGTCCCGAAGATTTTGTGCGAAAGAAGAAAATGAAAAAATGATACCGATGATGGTGTAGTTGTTGATTTCTGTGAGTGTAATGTTTTCCAAAAAGTTGCAGCACACCCCATGATTATCCAAAAGGCTAAAAAAAGCCACTAAAAATATCCTCCATCTATGAGACTAAATTATTTCACATGTTGAAAAGGCATCTACAATAGTATTGTAAAAATGTAATCATTATTCTAAGGTGAAAGTGACTTAATCCTAATTGTACTCTATCGTCCTAAGATGTTAAAAGGTAAAACAAAATAAAAACACATTGATCTCGAAAGAGGAGACATAAAACCCCTTAAAACCGTAAAATCCCGCTTTATGTCTGAAACGAGGTAATACAATGTCATTTTAGAGTTTAAAATCATTCTGCGCCATTGTTTTATGGTTTAAACTGCCCCTAGGACTCACGGTACTAATTCAGTTCCCATAGTAAACCTATGCAAACACCGTGATATTAAAAATTCAATAACTTAAAATTTTTAAGTGTTCATGATCAAACCTATATTTATCAGTATAGATGAAACCTGGATGTCAGCTTCTGTGTAGAGGATAGCATCTGAGCCGCGGCATTTTCTGGACCTGCATATGTTTGAAACATGTGCTTTCAATTCCGCACCAAAGAGTCAGGTGCTAATTTTAGTAACGAGTGTTTCAAACTCAAGACTGTTAAAGGATTGAAATTACATAAGTGAAACAATGTCTTTATTGTTTTTTTCACTTGCAACTAGGATAAGCTCTCAAAATATTCTTTTTCCTAAAACATAACTTACATTATTAACCAATCCTGGTCAGCCAAACCCATATATTACTCTATTTTATGTTCATCCATTTCTAGGCTGGTTCCCATTTTTCCATATCATTAGTACCGTGTGTCATCCAATGATTACATGAACGTGCGAGTTAATGCGTGAAAATATCAACGCTCAGAATCCTGCATATCTTTCGTCGTTTATTTGGAAATTTGGCAATAACATTTTTTTAGCGCATTTCACCCGTTCAACTGTCAACCCAGATATATTTTTCCTGGTTTTCCTATTTCCTTCTCTGAAAATAGCTTTTCATATTTTTTTCTAAAAGGTACATATATTAACAGGCTACCGACGGAGATTCAGTGTGTAAGGCAGAAGGTTTCACCGTATGTAGTAGAAACAAACTGAGCGAAAATTTGGGTATTTTTGCCTGGGTCGAGAAAAAAGTAAACAAAGAACACATTTTGCTTCTAAACTACTCACTTCCAATGTTATAAAAATATTAAAAGGTTTGTAATGTTTAGAGAGACATAAAATAATGCAAATCCAACACGTATGTATGTATGTATGTATGTGTGTATGTGTGTGTGTGTCTGTCTGTCTGTATGTATGTATGTATGTATGTGTGTGTCTGTCTGTCTGTCTGTCTGTATGTATGTATGTATGTATGTATGTATGTATGTATGTATGTATGAATGTGTGTGTGGGTGTGTGTGTGTGTATGTATGTATGTATGTATGTATGTGTGTGTCTGCCTGTCTGTCTGTATGCATGTATGTATTAGGGATGTAGGTAGGTAGGTAGGAATATATATATGTGTGTGTGTATGTGTGTGTATGTGTGTGTGCGTGCGCGCGCGCGCGTGTGTGTGTGTGTGTGTGTTAGCGTTTAATGGCACAGTAGCTAAATACTGGATCCAGGATGACAATTAAAAATAAATTTCTAAAAAGTGAACAATCTTAAGTTTAAATTGATTTAATGGATGGGAAACACGGTAACAATTAAACTACAAATGCTATACCTGTAAAATAAGTCTTGAATCTGGATGTAATTTCATACTCGAAGGGGTTCACCTACAAAGTACTATGCAGAATAATGAAAAATACTTCCAAACGGTAAGGTAGGAAATTACGTCCAGTAAATTTAATGTTTGTTTTTTTTAACTATCCGTATTATAAATGAGATTAGCAAATATTCATTTACCAGATTTCATGTTATTCTTTGGACCCCTTTTATTAATAAACACCGTTATACATTTGATTTCAAATGTTTAAACGTTTATGGAATTCATAAGAATAATTAATCATGGATCGAGTGGGTATCTAAATGTTACCTATGATGTATGAACTTTCACGTCAATATTAAATTTCACATTGTCCATTGAATTTCAGAACTTCTAACCTTGCTGCATCATCAATGAACAAAGTAGCTACAGAACAGAAGAACAAAGTTACATATAAAGCAAATTATTTCCCTTCATCGTGATCATCATCGTCATTATCATTTTCGTTATCGTCAGTCGTCATCATCATCGTCACTGTCATCATAATCATCATCATCAAGAAACTCCACTGAATAAAGGGTATGTTTACCAATAAACATAAATAATCAGAGAAACTTATTACCCGTCCCAAGGGCCATCGGTTTGCATAAAGACCTTTACAAATACCCCAACAACAACAACTACGAACAACTACATTCCATAAATCATCGCCATAATTTTAATTTCCGTGGTGGTTTCCTGTAAAGCCGTGTTATTATTTGAGAGAAAAAACCAGTCAGATGCCTATTGTGTATAGCTGTAATTGATGATCAATTCCTATTCTGATGAGATCACTGTTGCAATTGATGATCAATTCCGATTATGATGGGATCACTAGTGTAACTGATGATCAATTCTTGTTGAGATGGGATCACTAGTATAATTCATGGTATAAGATAAAACAAAATGTCTATCGAAGCGTTTTAAAAGGTGACAAGTAGACGAAGTTGATAACGCCTAATAATCATGGCTGATGATAGTTGAATCGATAAAGAGGACATAATTTGACAACTTTTAGCAATGGCTGATATATTTCTGTCACACATGTATTCATGTCTTTTTTTTTTCCAGTGTTTTATCCACAATGTCTTGTAGCTGGTCATAGAAGTCTTTCACATCCGCGTCATCATATTCTGATGTTGGGGCGTATGTGATGTTGAATGAAGTTGCCCTGAGGCGGATGGTGATGAGCCGGCTGGATACTATCCGATATCCCGTGACAGTACTCACACTGTCCTTGTGTACAAGGAGCCCAACTCCCTGCTCATGTTTGTCTTTTATGCCACTGAAGTACAGTTTGTGTCCTTCCAAGGTAGTTGTTTCTCCAGTGTTCTTCCACTGTATCTCACAGAGTCCTAGGATATTCCAGCGGTATTTGTTCATTTCATATGTGGCTCCTCAAGCTTTCCTGTTGCTCTCAGTGTTCTCACATTCCAGGTGCCAATGGTGATGTTGTTCCTGACACGAATCTTGCTGCTCTGAGCACCAGTCATATACTTTCCACCTCCGCCCTTGTGCACGAAGGAAGGCGCGACTCTTGTTGAACCGGGCGACGACCGAGCCGGTATGAGATGGCTAATGGTTGTCAATTTTCATGTGTGTCTAGGGCAGCTGTCGCCTGTCGGAGCCCAACCCTCTACAGGCCTGACCACATCCGACTTCCTCCAACTTGGTGGCTCGCCTTGGTCACGAACACGTAGCCGTTGAGCTGTTTTGAAGCCTTTCCGCTTAGCCGTTGACTTCGTCTCGGAAGTTCTTCCTCCCAGTGATGCCGTGTTAATACCGCACTATTTATCCATAGCTGGAAGACTCGTGGAGGGCGGGAGCGTCTACCTTCCCGTGCAAGTCTAGATGACTTGCCCATTGCCCATTCTGGTTGTGCAAGGTGATTGGAATGCCAAGATAGGCGAGGACGCTTACATGAACTGGAAAGGAACATCTGGGCGCTACTGAAATGCACAGACAAATGAGAGTTGTTGTTGTTCTTCTTCTTCTTCTAGGGTTTAACGCCATTTTTCAGCACAAGATAGGCTATACATGGCGGCCAGTATAACTGGTGGAGGAAGAACCCTGGAAAACCCAGGGAAGAACCACCGACCCACGAGAAGCTACTGGCAGGCTTTCCCACGTACCCACGCTAGCCGAGCCTTGGACTCGAACACACGCAGACAGAGGTGAGATGGCAGCGATCCGGAACGGTGAGCGCTTTAGACCACTCGGCCACTCGGGGCTCCGACAAATGAGAGAGGACTGAGGCTCCTGGAATTCGCTAGTTACAACGACCTCATGCTGGCAAACACCTTCGGTCAGCACAAAGTATCCAGAAAATGGACATGGCACAGCCCACGCGGAGACCATCACAGTCAGATCGACTACATCATGGTGAAGAGGCGCCTACAGTCAAGTATAAACATCGCCAAAACGACAAGTTTTCCCGGAGCGGACATAGGAAGCGACCATGATCTGGTGATGATGACCTTCAGGCTACATCTAAAGAAGGTCAAGAAAGAGAGCCACACAAGAATAAAATTTGATCTCGAGAAATAGAAAGATCCGGAAGTAGCAAAAGCCTTCCATGCAATGATTGGTGGGAAATTTACACCGATCACTATCCTCGATGCTGACAATACCGACAGGGGCACTTTGATCACCACCTTCAATACAGCATCGACCAAAACAGCCAGCGATATCCTCGGTAGATATCACCCAGTCAAGAAACCATGGGCCATAGCTGAGGTTCTTAACCTGTGTGACAAGAGGAGGGAACTGAAGAAGAAAAAGAATGATCAAAAGGGGCAGAGCAGTACAAGGCAGTCAACCGGGAAGTCAAGAAAAGCTTGAAAAAAGCAAAAGAGAACTGGATAGAAGAAATGTCCAAAGACATTGAGGGAAACTAGAAAAGGAACAACAGCAGGAAAGCATACCAACTGGTCCATGTTCTAACAAGCACAAAATAACGGCGGGTTACGTCCTTACAGGACAAAGCCGGAGAATGCCTCACAGAAGAAAAATATATTCTGAAAAGATGGACAGAGTACTGCGCAGAACTTTACAACCACCAAGCCACAATAGATCCAGAGGTACTGAATGTCCCTCCAGCAGCTAACAACGACAACCACCTTATCATACGCGAAGAAGTGGAAGCCGCAGTGTGATCACTGAAAAAGTTTAAGTCAGCAGGAGTGGATAACATCTCAGTAGAACTAATCCAAGCTGGGGAAAAAGCAATGATTAGCCTTCACAAACATCTGCAACAAGATCTGGCAAACAGATCATCACCATGGACCCAATCATTGATCATCACCCTCCCCAAGAAAGGCAACTTGCAACAGTGTCAAAACTACTGTAGAATCAGTCTTATAAGCTATCCAAGCAAAGTCATGTTAAGGATACTGCTGAACAGACTAAAACCACAGGCTGAAAAGACCATTGCTGAGGAGCAGGGCGCAGCACAACGGAGCAGATCTTCAAGCTCAGAATATTGTATAAGAAGTACCTCCAACACCAGCAAGATCTGTACCTCGTCTTCGTGGATTTCAAGAAGGCATTTGACAGGGTAGAACATGCAGCCTTGTGGGCGACCATGGGACTGTATAACATCAATGCCAACCTCATCACATTAATAGAGCACCTCTATGACAAGTCCACCAGTGCAGTATACTTCAACTTCAGCATATGGGACTGGTTCAGAACGACAGTCGGAGTCAGACAAGGCTGTCTGCTCTCTCTCCCACACTATTCAACATTTTTCTGGAGAGAATCATGACAGACGCGCTTGATAAGCATACAGGGACAGTCAGCATCGGAGGCAGAACAATCACCAACTTACATTTTGCTGATGACATCGATGGACTAGCAGGAAATGAGCAATAATTAGCTAGCTTAGTAGAGAGCCTTGACAAAAAGTCTGCAGCCTATGTCATGGAAATTAGTGCAGAGAAGACCAAAATGATGACCAACAACATCAAGGACATCAGCACTAACATCAGGGTCCAAGGTACAAAGCTAGAAACGGCCCACAGCTTCAAGTATTTGGGGGCAACTGCAACAGATTAAGTATCGAAGCCTGAAATACTCACCAGGATTGCACAGACAACAGCAGCGCTGACAAAACTGAAGCCCATCTGGAAGGACAATAACATCGCACTCAGCTCAAAAGTAAGACTGATGTACTCACTGGTGATCTCCATATTTCTCTATGCCTGCGAATCATGGACCATAACAGCGGACTTGGAGAAAAGGATACAGGCTACAGAGATGAGATGTTTCCGAAAGATCCTCGGCGTCACATACAAAGGCCATATCACCAATGAAGAAATACGGCAAAAGATAAGACAAGCCATTGGGTCTCACGATGACCTCCTGACCATAGTGAAAAAAAAACAGAAACTGCAGTGGTATGGGCATGTCTCACGATCATCAGGACTTGCCAAGACAATCCTACAAGGCACTGTACAAGGAAGAAGAAAGAGAGGCAGACAAAGAAAGAGGTGGGAAGATAACATTCGAGAGTGGACAGGCTTGACACTGAGCGACTCACTGAGAAAGACGGAAAATCGAGAGGAATGGAGGAAGCTAGTTGCTAGGTCTTGTGCGGTGCCCCAACGGTCTTCCAGACTACGGGATTGATGATGATGATGATGATATATTCATAACAGATCATCTGTCTTATATCCTCTTGTATTTAGAGCTATAGTCATTTTGAGATTTAATGTCGAGAAATTAGGTGTAGACTCAAATTCGCTACTAGCATAACATATGCAACCATCATGGTGTCACTCTAGAGAAAACGTTATATACAACAAAGAAGCAAACTAGGGGCAATATCCAGATAGTTTCAAATGATCTTATTTTATAGACAGCAGTGTTAGGTACAATAAAACAATAAAAGAAATAGCCCAGTATGGCGTTTTTATAACCTACAGTCTAGATGAGGTAATGACGTTAATTTAGAAGTTCAAAGTGATTGTTCCTGCACTAACATCTCGTGAAAATTCAATAGGATTGAAAGAACACAAGGATAAGAGAAGACTTATCGACCCTATTGTATAATATTCTGTGATCAAACACTAATATCTAGAAATTACCTTTTCAAAACAAAGCTCGATAAATGTATCATGTGCGGAGAATAATATAACTTAACCATCGCATTTTTCATGTAAGTGTTTTTATAAGCGCTTGCTTCTATTTCAGAAGCACAATATTAAACCAATTGTTAACCGGGGCATCCAGCTGCATCTTCAAACAACTATCGGTCAGATCCATCGTGAAAAAATGACGGAATCTATCAAACTTCATAAGTTCTGGTAATGCATTATGGGACTACATTACACGATTTTCTTATTTCGAAAATTATAGGACTCACAGTACTAATGATAAGGAAGACCTGAAAGCAATCTAGATGTGAGTGAACATAAAATATAGCATAAATGGGTTTGGATGGCCAGAATTATTTGACAATTACAAATTTCAGTGGAAAGAATGTTCTGAAAGTTGATCCTAGTTGTAACTGCAAAAATCAGAGGCAATGTTTTATTGATTTAATTTCAGGTCTTTTACAGACTTGAGTTTGGAAAATTCATTACTGAAATTAACACCTGGCTCTTTCTTGCACAACTGAGAACACGTGTACATCCAGAAATATGCGTGGCTCATATAAAGAAGCTTGCATCATAGAATATGTCTTTACTGATAAATATGTAAAGTAGTCGAATTTTTAGCATCATTGAGTTTTTAAAAGTTTACCACGGGAACTGAATTAGTACCGTGAGTCCTGGAAAGCTTAATAACGTGGAAAATCGACGCACCTCCAAAATGAAGACTTGACAAAGTAGTGCTCCAATAAGCAATGAGGAGTTTTACGCTTTGCAAAAACATGTTAACACATCTTTTTACGAAGAATTGTGTTAAGTTTAAATTACAACCAAGAGATAGATTTACCTTAGCAAGTCATGAAAATAAACAAAATAATGGGATTACGTGTTATACATTTTTTGTTTGCTTAACATACATACGGGTCCTCATAGTTAATCGGCGTTGAGATAATATCCAAAATTTGACGGTAAATCGCCAGAAAGCAGGTGAGCTTACTTAGCCACGATGGTGCAAAGTGGAAATATGTTAGTCTAAAGTACATAGGTAGTATAATCTCGACACTGGGTCAAAGTAAACACACGGATGCAGAGGTACTATACTATAAAAAGGACTAAGCGACATGACGTAATTGGCCAAACTTGACCTAACCGACATGACATAATTGGCCTAAATTGGCGTATGGGTTAAAAACATGTGAGAGATTTAGAAATGCCTGAACACTAGAAAGATTGATTGGATAGCCGACTAATGTAAAGCGATTTGTCTAAATATTCCCATTAGATCGGACCGATCGATATCTATCTAAAAGTGAATATGGATGACAGGGCTACGTACATATTTAATAATTTTGCTTCCTAAATGAAGGCAAGCCCTTACAATGACATACCGTCAAAAACGCAAGCAAATTTTCTTTCTCCCCATATCATTTATATTCATCACTCTCTGTCTTTGAAATAGACAGTATTAGGGAAACAACAAAAACTATTTCTAAGACGATGAACTTCAATCTTTTTTCCATATTAGCTTATTTTCATAATTATTCCAGAAAGGATTCATCATAAACCCTGTTGTTTTATTTACAGATCATAGTATCGAGACCTTTAGGGGAAACAAAAACAGTACCAATGACTGAGCAATAATGCCTTGCGTCTTCCTTGTTTTAATTTGTCAACGCGTACATTCAGAGTTTATTTTGTTTAATTAATTTTTTAATTTTTTTTTTCGTTTAAACCTGAAGATTTAAAAGTATGTAATCTACATGTAATGAAAAATGCATTACAGCCCTTCAACGAAAATTTGTACATAAATCTACTGAGAAATGATAGACATGTCAAAGTGCAGAACCTGATTTGATAGTTATTGAAGAACAATGAAGATTTCCGTTTTCACTGTATATTATTTTCTCGTCACAGTTACAAGCAACAGAGAGAAGTAATCTGAATATAATTTTCTGATTTGTTTTCAGATAATTTCGAGGACAGGAGAGCATACTATCGACTTGTAACCGAAGGTATGAAGATATCTATTTCATCATAAAAAGAAAGGAAGAAGAAAAAGACAATTTAAGACGTACCGTGTCAACCTCCTTGGTTATACACTCAGATAAAGATTTCAACTTATTCAACAAAATAGACGTCACTTATCAGCTTACAGAATTTACAATTACTCATGCAAGAAATCACATTTGTTCTTTATGCTATTTTTGATATAAATGGATGGTATAATAACTGCTATGCGTAGATCGCGATAATGCGCAAGTCAAAATTCGACCTTGATACAAAAATTATATATCCCAACTAACAGGACGAATTGAAAATCGAAGATATGGAAATGAGCCAATTTTGTGTACGAGTCGATGGCGTGACACTGCCGCAGTAAAAGGTTTCAGGAGAAGTTACTCAGTCTCTTTGGTTGTTCATAAATATGACATCGTTAACTTACAAATAGATGAAAACTCTTAATTTACTGAAATATAGAAAAACACCCATTCTTCAAACATATAAGTACGTTGACATCAATTTATCATGCAACGCTCTTATTGTTATTTGTTATCCCCCAAAAAATGCATACTGTATTTGTTAAGTTGGGTGCATACAACGAGGAAAGGAGTATTTTTGACAACTAAATAGCATGTCGAAACAATTATAATTCTCGATTTTAAACACGTGGTTTAACTTTTCACTTGTATTTCCTTTATGTTATGTGTTAATCCCTCTGTAATCAGCGTCTCACTTTCTACGGTAAACTTCTTGCCTTACTTTTATTTACTTTCACATCTGAAATTTGATACGTTGTGCCTCTGCCAAACTATTTATCAAAGGAACTCACGTGAACATGAAGATGTCTTGCCCAGTAGCGAATTTAAACAACTTATATTAGTATAATTTTTGTTTCATCTATCCTAGGAAAAGAGACGGTTCCACACGAGGCGTAGAAACTAATCAACTAAGTAATTAGGTCTGCTTTGAGTCCAGTCAGTCATTTTGGCAGTCTTAGGGCCTTTGTTGACTTAGTACAGTTAGTGTAATGATAATGAAGTATGGCACACGTGTGATCGTTTTTTTAAATCATCTTTTATTTTGTAAATATGTGACAGACATTGCCAGTTCTCACCAGATAAATTTCGGAATACTTCAGTGTTTGCTTAGTGGGTGACATAATCACTTCCAGTGTGTACAGACCAACCAAAAAATAATGAGCAAGCGTCAATTTTTGCGAGGAGTTATGGGGTTATCAAACGTCTTTACTATAGCCTAAATGTTACACATCGGAGAGTGGTTCTTTTCTTCTTCCATATAAAAAATCATGTACCTTATCTGTACCTGATATCAATTTGCATTTAATTAAACAGAAGAGTTCTAAATATCGTTTTATAGAGAGACAAGAAAAACAAATCTGAAGGGTCTATGTGTTAAAGTGTTATGATATTTTTGCCTAGAAATGCACATTAGCAGTGATGCACTCGATTTCACGACAGGAAACTAAAACATCGAAGATGTGTCTAAAGTGCTCCCGCACTGGTCGGCCTGGTGTCAGGATAATGTGACTGGGTGGGACATCATGCTACATGTCTGCGGTATGATGCCCCAGTGCTAGACATCACTATAATCTACCACACTGCAGACATCGTAGCGATATGACTGAAAAATTGTTAAAGCTGCGCTAAAAATCCAAATCACACACACACACACACACACACACTCTCACGCACGCGCGCACACACACACACACACACACACACACACAACTTCCGGCCACCTGATATATGCACGACGTGCCTAACATTAGTACTGGACTACGCCTTCGACTGGAAGTTAATGACCCACTTGCACATAAAACTTACGCAACGACAACATTTGATACGTTAATTTTTAACAATGTAATACCTTGACTTTTTTAAAAACAAATGCTTTAACCAATATGTTGGCTTCAATAACACTTAAGATCGGTTTTAACAACGTGATTCATATCCGACCACAAATCACCCAAACAAGGTTTGCATGTCTGGCAACAATAAAACACTGGGTCTAATGTGTGTGACATTCAACAGTCTATTAGTTTTTAATGATCTCACACAATGATCCTCTGAAGGATTTTATTTACATTACTCACTAACTTAACGAAACGAAATTTGTTCTTCATATACGTGGTATCAAAAGCCTTTTTTTAATTGAAAGACTACGAACAAACACCCTGGACGCTATATTATTCTTTATATGGTATCCATGATAAACATACATCCTGGACGCATTCTTCTTCTTTATCTGGTATCCATGATAAACATACATCCTGGACGCATTCTTCTTCTTTATATGGTATCCATGATAAACATACATCCTGGACGCATTCTTCTTCTTTATATGGTATCCATGATAAACATACATCCTGGACGCATTCTTCTTCTTTATATGGTATCCATGATAAACATACATCCTGGACGCATTCTTCTTCTTTATATGGTATCCATGATAAACATACATCCTGGACGCATTCTTCTTCCTTATCCTGGACGCATTCTTCTTCTTTATATGGTATCTATGATAAACATACATCCTGGACGCATTCTTCTTCTTTATATGGTATCTATGATAAACATACATCCTGGACGCATTCTTCTTCTTTATATGGTATCCATGATAAACATACATCCTGGACGCATTCTTCTTCTTTATATGGTATCCATGATAAACATACATCCTGGACGCATTCTTCTTCTTTATATGGTATCTATGATAAACATACATCCTGGACGCATTATTATTCTTTATATGGTATCCATGATAAACATACATCCTGGACGCATTATTCTTCTTTATATGGTATATATGATAAACATACATCCTGGACGCATTATTCTTCTTTATACGGTATCCATGATAAATATACATCCTGGACGCATTATTCTTCTTTATATGGTATCCATGATAAACATACATCCTGGACGCATTATTCTTCTTTATATGGTATATATGATAAACATACATCTTGGACGCATTATTCTTCTTTATATGGTATCCATGATAAACATACATCCTGGACGCATTATTCTTCTTTATATGGTATCCATGACAAACATACATCCTGGACGCATTATTCTTCTTTATATGGTATCCATGACAAACATACATCCTGGACGCATTATTCTTCTTTATATGGTATATATGATAAACATACATACTGGACGCATTATTCTTCTTTATATGGTATCCATGATAAACAGACTGTATTACATCAACAACAAAAAACTGCGCCATTTGTGGAAGCTGAATGCACATATACTTAAGTAAAGACAATACTTTAGTCTCCAAATTCATCTCACACAATAGTAATCGAACTAAAGGAGAGGGACGATTCACTTTGAAGACGTGTTAGTGGATTCGATTTTGTTTATTGTATAGTTTCCAATTGCAGGATTGAAGATTCTCAGAAAAATGAGACAATTCAAGTATATCTCAATACACGTTTTCACTGTTTAAACAATCCACACAAACTTTGTCAAGTTAGGCAGGGAATTAGAGAGCGATCACGGACCCTGGGGTAAGAAACACCCGGGCCTCTCCTAGTTCTTGTTCAAACAAGTTTTCTTTTATAAAATTAAAAAGTGATGTTCATTGTGGTATATCCCCGGTTGCTCTCCCCACCACCCCGTTTCGGCCCTGCAATTAGGGTTAAAATATTTCTAGAACAATGTATTTTGTATTTTGTACAAATTTAGTCTTTCATAAAATATGGCGATAAAAATGATATTAAATGCAAGGATGTAATAAATAAATTTGTTATAGCACAAGGAATGCATTATATTGTCATAAGAATTACTTACAAAATCGCTACGTCTGCAAAGTTTCTTAGTGCTTACAATCTCTCCAGTATCTTTAATGACGACGCTAAATTAAATTTTATTGACGCCAAATTAAGCGGTTGAGTAATCCGCTAAAATCGAAATATATTCATGTTCAATAAAATAAATAGTATACAACATACAATGTTGAAATGTTTATGCAAGTGTCAAGACTGAACCTATATGGTTTTTTCCTTCTGATTAACACTATATTAATGTTAAAATGAAACAAAGAATTGAATGTTGTGCAGCGATTTATAAAAGGCGTAGGCCTATCAGACCAATAACACTGTTTTCATTGTTTCCCTGACATACTTATAATTCAACATTTCGTAGGCTTATGACCACACACACACACACACACACACACACACACACATATATATATATTTAACGTAATATTAAAAAAATTTCTGACATATCACTACGATGTCTGCAGTGTCACAGTTTATAGCGATGTCTAGTACGGGGGCATCGTGCTGCAGACATGTATCATCATGTCCTGACACCAGGCCGACCAGTCCTAACACTAACCTCTTACTGCTAATCGTCTCGCAAGGCAGCTGTTAGTACAATTTTTCAAATAAATATATATACACAGTTGTGCTGGCCGACAAATAACAATAAAGTGAAATAATCTCCATTCCCAAAATAGGTATTGATGTGCATGCATATAACTTGCATGTTCTGGACAAATGATTTCGTGCGCATCCAACATGCACATTACATGCATAACCACTATATGGCTTTCTCTAGTAGACAAGTCCCTGAAATATATTATAATGAAAAGTGAAACCGACATTCTTGTCAAATTTTAGTTGTGTGGCAATGCCAGTCTGAGGAATACAGGAGTAAACACACTGTTAGGAAGGACGCATTTTTTGTCCGATAAAACGGACAAATATACAGATGTAGATTTATTTCAATCGAGACGCATTTAACTGGTATACAATAAAAACAGGTTGCTTATGTATAAATAATTGAACTAAATTAAAGTTTTCAACATAACCCAATGCCTAACATCTCTTTGTTGAAGCAAGATATTCCACGATCGTGAATATCTCTTGTATTCTTTAATATAAACTTGACAGATTTCTTATTTGAAAATCCTTCCTACGTATGTATGCACTGACTATGCACATTCTCGCCAGATCTAAATATTCAGAGTTTGGCTTATTAACGTCGCTCTGTCTTCGTCAGCCTAATACGACGCCTTACAGTCCTCTCCAAAATTATTCGAGTTAGGCTCGTTCACATGGCCCTGCTTTCATCTGTATCGAGACACGCACCACAGCGTCAAGTACTCGAGACCCTGAATCTGGCGGCTGGCTGTGACACGCCACGACACACAATAAATCATATACGTATCTGAAGCTTGATCATTTATCAGACCAGTTTACATTATCTAAATTTGTTGTATAGGTCTGTTAGCATGCCATCAAACACTTATTGATCAGACTGGTTTATATTATCTAAATTTGTTGTATAGGTCTGTTAGCATGCCATCAAACACTAACGTTCTCTGGAAATTTTGTATAACGAGAAAAAGCCGAACGTCGAGTAAATGTTATGCGTTAGTAAACATTTTTCAAAATGCCATAAATCTGTACTAAATTTTCCGATTCCTGCAAAGGATAATTCAAAAACGAAGGAAACAAAAGCAAAACAGTTGAATAAGAAAGCCAACCTAAGAATAGAAAACATTAAATTAAATCATGATCACCAGCATGACTATGTTTTCTAACTTTTCCTATTTGAAAACCTTAGTCAAAGCCAAATATTTCACCTGTATAACCATACATAACTTACTGGACCAAAACTTAAACGGTCGTGAAAAATTCAAGTCATTTAGTGTACCAACTAGTTCGACGATAACCCTAATAACACAACTACTTCTGAACTTCATGAAATAATTATTTTATTTTCCTTTGCAACAAAAATCATGAGAAATGTGAGCAGCTCGTATAAGAGATTTTTTCGCGAACATTTTAATTAGATAAAATTTGCACTAAAATATCAGTTTCTTTCCCAAAATTCTAACGTAATATTAAGGATAGCTACTTAAGTTAAACCAAATGTCATCGATCACACCCATATATCATCCTTAAAAACCAGTTAAAATCCTTCGATTCACAAACAACCCATTGTAACTGTAGACAATTGTTTCTATGTGAAGGGAACCTCATTGTTTTGTCAAACTGAAAGTGTAATTATGAAAAGCAGTACGGGCCTAACCCATCAGACTTTCCTTCTTAGATGCCGCTGGTTCTTTCCTCTTTATTATAATCATCTTTGCCTATAATTATCGAAAAAGCAACA
Organism: Sinohyriopsis cumingii; assembly: GCA_028554795.2. NCBI lineage: Eukaryota > Metazoa > Mollusca > Bivalvia > Unionida > Unionidae > Sinohyriopsis > Sinohyriopsis cumingii. Next base: position 95,100,308 of record CM068826.1, read on the forward strand.
ATCAAAGAAAACAAAACAACCACGGAGTCAGTTATACTTCTGGAATTATTCAGAGACGATTTTTATGCTGTCCAGTTCTAAATAATGGACATTATTAACTATCTTTCCTTTAAGGCTGGATTTAAGGCTGGAAAGACCAGGATGTAGTAGTATGCTTTCCTTTATATCAGACACTTGTTTGGTACAAAATACTGCCAACAATTTCAATATGTATATCCACTTATATATTGACGGGACACGCACCACAATCCCTTTGTTACATATTGTCCTGCCTTATAATTCAAAAGCAAACAACAAACGCTCATATCGTAAAATGCCGAACTACATTCAAAGATATGATATGGTCATGTAATTTAACGAGTGTCCATTGCTCGCGTATAGGCAGAATACATAACCGTATGTTCCTACAAAATATTGAAAATAATTTTAAATATTTCTATCGATATATATACATCGATCGATTCAAATATTTGAGTCTAATTATTATTTACCGGTCGCCAATGACAGCATTCCTTTTGCGCATCTTTATTTACGCCTGAAAGCTTAAAATGCAATGCGTAATTCAATTTTATGCTAATATGAAAACGCAATTTAATAAGAGCATGTGTCAATCATATCAATAACAGTATCAAGTCATGATTAAAGAGCTTTCTGAACATTTTGCAACACAATAACAATTATAATGAAGGCAGGAATATTTGTATCAGGATGCTTCACTTACTTCATCTTCAGTCATGGTACCATGTTCAGACTTATATTAATGCTGTTAAAGTTATAAATTAGTAGTCAAGACAGCGACATTGACAGTCTGTTAGTTTATATAACATTACAAAATTGTGTGGAACAACGACTTGATACGTTGACGCATTTTTGAGACCATATGATACTAAAATATTCAAACGTCAGCCATATGTCGTAGTCATGAATCGACATTTTTTTGCATTTTACATCAACACTTTCATCGATTACTAAACGCTTCTTTGGGCATATATAATCCAATGCCCAACACTCCTATTAAACTACACAGCTCCAGTGGGCTAAGTGGTTTCAGCGTCCGCTTCGGATGCGAGAGGTTGTGGGTTCCAACTCCGGTCGAACCGTACTAAAAAGACTTATAAAAATGGTACTAACAGCTGTAGTAGGTAAGCGTTAGGACTGGTTGGCACGGTGTCAGGATAATGTGACTGAGTTGGACATGATGCTGCATGTCTGCGGCATGATAACTCCAGTGGTAGACATCACTATAAACTGTAACGGTGCATGACAGTCAAAATACTACAGTATTTGATTCGAATCGTACAATACGGATATCTGAAGCAGTTTTTACAGACATTAAACGTCTTCTGCTTATTTGAATGCATGATGGGTCTCGCTGCCAAATTTTTATTAAATGGCACCCAAAAGGTATAGACGATACGTGCACATTACTTGCCACGTATTAAATTCCCTGAATCAAATGATGGATGGACAAAATTCACCTCCATTCAAACGTTAAGACCATTATAAACTTGATTTCTGCATTATCGTATATTACGTTGAGTTTATTATATCAAGTAACCTCACGGACTGATTATCATGCATCATTCAGGAGTTCAACTTCTCCGTTCTTCATTGACTCGCCTTGTTAAAGTACTGAATGTGCGTAATATATCTTATTTACCTAATTAATTATTATGAATTGCCTTACTTGCATTAATTGATCACTTTCAACGTTTCTAGTTACCATCTAAATAACAACAGGTCATGGACAAAACAAGAAAGTTACAAAGTTCACCATCATAAATGTGAATGTATGTATAGAAAAGATACAAACTCGTATTTATTGTTTACTTGATATTCTTTCTGCTTCAACATTAAATTATATTTATAAGTCATTGTTGAATAGCTAGAAAATGCGGCTGGAGTAGGAATATGGGTGGCTTGTGATTTTTCAAATTACCTACAGGTAAGAAATACTTTTGTGACATGAGAATTTCTAGAACTTTCGTGATTTACAGCACTAGCTATATTTTTAGTATACCATGTCGGTGTAGAAATCGATCTGTGTGTCTTATCGCCTGTCTTTCTTTTTGTACGTACGCCGGTAAGTAAGTAAACGTTACAAGAAGGTAATTATGAAATTGTATGGTAAAATAATTTTATTTCCCAGTTATCTGCACTTGGTATTCTAACCTGCAGACTGGTTGGCCACTGTTGACATATTGCAAATTTTCCGCAACCTTAACTCAAATAACCATCAACAATAAATCAAACAAATATCAGTAATAAATCAAGAAACCCGCCTAATTACAAAATATCCTTTGTTAACATTAGCTATTGTATGTCATACTTGACAGGATCGTATCACTTGAAAATAATGAAGACAAATATAAAAGATGTGTTTTAAAACATATTTGTATATAAATCCTTATTTAATAAAATAAATCATGATTTTAACGATATTTATGCAGAAACTATTCAAAAGAACCTCATGAATCCAGAATATTTTCACAGAATTCTAAGAAAGATTTTCGCCCTATTTCTGTCTTCTTTTCACTTATCATCTTTTGAAAACATTCCGACGTTGACGGTTCCCATGATAGAGACATCGTTTTGTCCCGATGACCTAACATTTGAAAGCGTCTTATTCTCAAAATGGTTCTTTGTGGGGGAAAAGTATACTTTATTTTTGATATAGTGTATAAAAAATAAAAATGGTTTAATTCGCAGATCGTTTCAGGTCTATGACATCAATACTATGACGTTAGTGTTTACTGGAAAATTGGAGATTTACCGAGTCGACCGTTGGCGTACGTTTATCATGAACCATATCATTCGTTATTCTAAGTATCCTTTTCATTAATGGGGTCAGTCCCGTGATCCTTTTGGCAACATCAAAATACTTTTTTGATATCTTGCTTTGTTGGTTCATTCGTGATACGAAAAGCGTCACGGAGTCACAAAGTTAAACTATTTATGATCTTTAGCTTCATTATATATGAAATTATTTATCTAGTCTTAAACTAGATAACATTCATCGTTGTTATTTTGTTTTCGCACGCGCGCCTTGCAATCTGTTAACAAGTCAACGTGATATTTGCAAAACAAGTCAACGTGATATTTGCAAATGCTTTGCCACAGATGCCTAGTTTGGAGTGGTCTTCTTTGGACAACACAGTGGTTACCGTTTTAGCTTTTGTCAAATGTCCGATTCAAACATTGAAACATGGCCTTTTAAATCCACTGATCATTCTTGTTTTCTTTTCTTTCCTCATTTTATCTAACTCGGAAATCTTACTACGGTTAGAGTATAACATGGCTGGTATACAACGCCGTAACCATGACAGCTGCCACAACATTTCAAGGTGATTTTCTTGCTACTTGTTTCCTTACCATCTGCACACCTTGAATAGGACTTCGACTAATGTACCAGGTGAACTGCAAGGACTCTGCACTACCAAAGATTGTCTGGGTTTTGTAAACGTTCTCGAACAGTAACAATTTTAACCGAAATGGTCAATGTGCGCTAATGTTTGCAAAAGCCGTTTTTTTTTTTTTTTTGGTAATAAGATTAATACATGCATATTCCTTAAAATTCGCCAGGTCTTTTAGTTTAAGTCCTATTCAGGAAGTGTGGAAATTAAGGAAACCAAAAGCAAAAATTTATGACAAGATAACAAAATATGAAGAAACAAAGAATATCATTGTATATAACCATAGTAACCTAGATGTCGTTTGGAGCTTGGTGTGAAAATATATGAAAGTACTCGAGAAAAATCAAACGATTTTCTTTTAATTTTCTATTCTTCTTAAGATACATCCAAACTAGAAAGTCAGTTTTCTTTTCTAAATGTAGATGAATAATGATTCAGCTTGTATCTAAAACCTAGTATGCTGACGACGGCAACATTATGATTATTAAACTGATATAGGAACGGATGCCTTGGTGGGTTCAAGAGAAGAATAAAACGTAACTCTCATTTCTTCGGTATGATATAGCCAAATGAAGTTCTGAAAGTAAGACCAGCCAAATGAAGTTCTCAAAGTAAGACCAAAGTACCAAGTGGGCCGTAATATCCCGTTTCCTAAATCAAGCGGTTAACTTAATAATTCCGTTCTGAGAAAAAAAATGATAGAAAGTTTGGATGGGTATTTCAGTGACACCAACAGAAGTTAAGCAATTACCCCGGTTACAATAATCTACAGTAGAATAATTGCCGATCACAGTCACAATATTTACTCACCAAAAGTGATGAGTGACAACTGCGTCAAAGTTTAGATGAGACTTAATGGAAAATTAAACAAAACAACGTATTCACTAAAGATGTCATACAATACAGTTGTAATCCAGTACTTGACAAGTCGCACAATGATTCTTCTTGGCATATCTTACTAACAGGCGTGAAGGAGACTGGAAATGTTTCTGCCATGGCAGTTGATGGGTCTGTGGAATTAAATATCCCGATTTGTCCCAGTTGCTGTCAACTGTATTATAAGTCATGGTTTGTCTTATTTAGAACTCTCGTGTATCCCCCATGTGACGTTTTGTCTGTTACACTATGCAGCCTCCTTCAAGTAGCTTTGAAAGAATGTGCTTTCTGGTCTTCAAGTTGTCTGTTGCTTGGTCCGAGTCTTTGTGAAGACTTCTTGTCATCGACGCTCGCAACACTTTCATTATCACACATGGGGTAATCTGACATTGATTATATAGTCTTATTTTTGAAGAAATGAGACATTTTACTTCTAATTTAGTGTTTCTTTGAGGGGAGGGGTGGTGGTGGCTTATTTTCAGGGAGGGGGTAGCATTTGAGGTCAAGGAAAGGCAATGAGCTAGCAAATGATCTCGCGAGAGCCAGAGAAGGAAGTCTTCAAACTGGTGACACAAGGCATAGAGTTCTGAAACAAAAGAGAATCGAATCCACAGTTGCATGTTTAAAATGTTTCCCTTCCAGAACATTTATATTATAGCTTTAATTTTGCATTCACTTTTGGTGAATTAAGAGAAATTAAAATAATGAGGTTTTCCGTTCGAGCAAAATATATTGGTAACAAAATGAGTGATTTAAACAAAAGTAAATATTGTAATGAAAAGATCCTGAAGACTGATGTGACTGACAAATCTAAATCATTTTTACTTTCTTGCAGGTCTGGACAGGACAATGCTTGATAATACTTACTGAATTGTGTTAAATACGAATAAATATTATTATCTCCTGTAGAATCCAGGGATAGCACTTCCCGTTTTGCTTGGTGTATATTTGCAATCCTCTATAATTGCTTCTATATACCTTGATTTCTGTCTTTGGAAGGACTGTGTATAGATGAGGACTAATTACTAGGTCCACATCTGGGGTGTCTGCTACGCACGAATTTATGTACCATAGACTTTGTCACATCATTTTTTGGTGATGTGCGCTTGGTCGAGATGGTCAGTTTTGACAGGCAAGGCGAAATATATTTTGATAAAAGTTTTGTTGGAATAACTTAACATCAAAACCAATTAGCGTTAAACAAAATGTGTTTCGAATAAACAATAATTTTGTCTTAAATTATGCAACATACATTTATCTACTCTGCATCATTGTTGGCAGAGACAATATACTTTCACTGTTATGCATGCACCTTGTTTTTATTTATAGCATCAACATAATACGTAATCTTAAGGATGCAGTAATACAGAATGGACTAAATGGGACGAATAAACTAAAGCAATTACATTTTATTAGTGGGCGGAGAAAGAAGTAGTTGAAGAGTAATCCACGCGGTAAGTAAATGCAAATACATATTCAGTACTTCTTTGGGTCGGTGCTAACTTGTCTAGTCAATGAATACGTCGCTTTTATTCTGACGCTAACGCAATGAAGCTTAAGATCAATTCACTGAAAGGTCTAGCCTGACTAAAACTTTAATTGAACCTGGCGCAGGTTCAGTAGTCCTAAGATATAATGTTTTCTTTAAGTAGATATAACATTCATCTGTTGTATTTCATCAAGAATCATTCTCGTGTATGTAAGCTGTTTTAATTCATAACTGACAAGTGAGAATAAACTGATAATAGTGGGAGTGTACAATCTGTATAAAATCAGATCTCCGCAGTCCTACGAGAAGATCTGACGACGACCGCTTAAGGGTCATATTCCGGTTACCTTTGAATTAACCAATGGAAATGCAGCTTTCAAAAATATGAGAGTGAATCAAATCGTTCGATACACATTAATGTTCTTCATCCACAGTGCTCTCTCTCTCTCTCTCTCTCTCTCTCTCCAAACGCGAAGATATAAGATTGCATCTGATTGGTTGATAAAATTAGTGATTATGGTAATAACATAGGTTACCAGAACATGACCCCTGAGCGGTTGCTGTCAGCTCTTCATGTAAAACAGCGGAGACATGATTTAAATCAGATTACGGGACTGTCAAACCAGATTAAGTATACCGTGGTATTCTCTATACACTATCATTTCAAAGTGGCACTTTTACTGTAAGGTCTCGCCTTTACTTATGCGTTTTGTTTCGTGTTTGAAATTTTCACGTGAAAATATATACTATATTATTTCATACAATGCGCCACAATCGTTATATGCTTCCGGATGAATGCCGACTTTAAGCCATTATAAAAACTTTGAAAAATATCATTTAGCTTTAAAATTTATACTGAGGTCAAATTTCTTCCATATGTGAGGTTCGAGCACCACAACCGTATATAGATAATTTCGAACCGACTTGAAACTTCCTTAGTTAAGTATGTCAGTAGACAAAAATGGAGGGTTCTTGACGATATTAACACGTAAATAATACGATCTTTCTTCGACTGGCTTCATGAAAATTTCGATCTTTACACATGTTAGTGTTTATGCGGTAGTACAGATATTTCCACGAACATACTAAAACAAAAAATCCACACACAACACGAAGAGGAAATAACAAGATAGAAAAAAACAACACAGCATCAGAGAACCATAGTATGCTGATGTTAGCCAACACAAACAAAGCAGCAAAGCATAGTGAGGAAATGTATCATACTCTAGCCAACACACACAAAGCAGCCAGGCATAGTGAGGAAATGTATCATACTCTAGCCAACACAAACAAAGCAGCCAGGCATAGTGAGAAAATGTATCATACTCTAGCCAGCAACACAAAGCAGCCAGGCATAATGAGGAAATGTATCATACTCTAGCCAACACAAACAAAGCAGCCAGGCATAGTGAGGAAATGTATCATACTCTAGCCAACACAAACAAAGCAGCCAGGCATAGTGAGAAAATGTATCATACTCTGTCGTATAATTGTAATAACCGTGATCATTAGAATAAGTTAGATACCAGGGTATTATTTCTCAAATTAAAATTACCAAACCAGTTGAACTTGGGGCAGAAATTGCTCTGACGCGATTGGTTACAAAACAATGTACATCATCGATCCACGAATAACGAAGGTAGCAAATTCGGGGGGGGGGGGGGAGGGGGATTCCCCCATCCTCCTAAATGACGTACCTGAATGTACCTACTTTCTAATGAAGCATGTCCTACAACATTGATATTTGGTGTTTCTCTGCTCCAGTTCGTACGGTTATTTTTCAAATTTATAGCATTTTATTATTACCAGTTATTCTTGTAAACTATATGCACTAAAATAAATTAAGATATAGAGTACTCGATTCGTACTTTCTAGCACATTCATTAATGAATTAATTGTGCGTTGTTTTGCCCAGATTAATAGTTTATGTATTAGTATAGCCTTTAATCGTGTTCCTGGTGTATTCTTATCTTTCTCATGTTGAAATCACTTATCACATACATCTTAGCACTGGGAATAGATTTAACATATTAATATTTTGACACTTGAATACACACGGACGGTTTGGTTCCTTAGCACAGCGATGAATAAAGGGTTACGAGGGCCGATATATTTGCTGTAAATATTTAACTTATGCGGTGCTAGATACGAATAGGGTGAATCTCATGTGGAAACTAATTAGAATATATCATCGCCCTAAAAAGTGTATTATGTGAGAAGTCCATATGTCATAGTGCTTCACAGCACACGTAGGATGTGAGGAATTTCTAACTGGTGTGCTTGTTTTGTATGGTGTATTATCACATAATTATCATTTGAGTGTTAAACGGTGCAACTCCAAGCGACATATGCTCTTTTATAATATGCTACTATTTAGCATAGAATGCAAAAGAACATTCCTCTCCTAAACTATTTACTTCATTAAGAAAAAAACAAATGTACAGTACCTTCTTGCATGCCGTACTTATCGTAACTTACGTGTTATATTTTCTTTGGCAATATCCGTTTCTAATTTTTTTTAAAAAGTGGAAGCAAACTGTTCTCTTAATCACGCGAAATTTTGGCTAAATCTCACTGAAGCGATATTTTCGGATTTTTTTTTTTAAATTATATTATTTCCCAGTACTAATATATGGTTAATTACTTTTGCTAAGACTCACTTTTTCACAGCGTGACAAAATTAAATGCCATTATTATCATGACTAATGTTAGTGTACCACTAGGATATCAATAGGAGAGGATGATTTTTATGGTTTCACCAGAAATCAATAAACTAATAATACCAATTGGAAGAAGTACCCTTCTCCTATGACAATGGATGCTACGCAAGGACAGGAAATGCTCAAATTGAATCAAAAAGCTATTTACAACTCAGTGTAGAGTATGGAAGAGATGATTGTGAGAAAAAAAAAAGAATATATAAAGTGGGGCTTTCTTCTTATTTAGGCTTGCGTTATTTCGTCATGACTCAAAGACATTGTTAGTTTTAAAGCCAACTCAAACGCAGTTGCATCACATATAACACCCTCGCTTCTTTCCCAATCAATTTGGAATTTGTTACGTATAATCAAAAATTTTAACTTGAAGCCTTATGTTTGTGAGTTACAAGGGTCGCGTCATAGCGAGCTATAATCTCTGATGTTTCCAAACAGTCGAATGGTCATTGGCTGGGACGTGTGGAATGATACTACATTGTCAAGTTTGGTCTCTTTTGTCGTCAGCTTCGACGTGATAGGTTATTAATTTAGTGAGACAATCATAAAAATACCTATCTGATAGGTAACAACGTACATGTACCACGAGGACACCGTAAGTACAGATGCAGCACAAATTTGAATGCGTTATTGATGCCACGTAAAGTGATTAGGTACGTATCTACGTATCTACGTATCACATATTCCCTGTTGGCATCTTTACAATACAGCTATGTCAAATGTCGGCAAGGTGTGCATTCCTTCATTTGCGTGTGCAGACACAGTACTTTGCACTGTACGTGTCAAATTTAAATTAATACATCAACTCTGGGTGGCAGGAGACAAAGATTTAACATTGCTTTTGTGTTTTCTTGTGGCGGGGGAGAGGGTTGCGGGAATTGAGTATCGCGGATATATTGAATCTTAAGTAACGTAGCCAGATTCATGGCCGATGTATAGACATACACATTAGGATTTCAGATATGAATTTCATCGCAATGAATAAAAGACCAGTTAGGGTATAATCTTAATTTTACACTCACTATGCGTGATTTTAGAAATTCAGTCTCGCCCCTGTTACAAATCGTACCACAATTCCTCACTAAGCGAAATCAGAAAACGTGGTAGGTATAGTTAGGTGTTCTGAAGTGTGGGTGTGGGTGTGGGTGTGTGTTTGTGTGATTTTTTATGTAACTTTAAAAACATTCAGTCATATCGCTACGATACCTGCAGCGTAGCAGTTTGGCATATTTCATAATCTTCAAAACCAGAAACCCGCAACACTGTCCAGAAAGGGGTACAAAAATGTAGTTTAGTACCCTCAGAAAAAAAATAAAAAGTTGGTATGATATTCGTATAGCTTTTTATAATTGCTTGCTGCAGACTTTTAGTCCATGAAAATGTGCTGCTATTATTTCTGTGTGGTTCGTGTATTTTCGTTGATGCTTACGCTCATCTGAGTTAAAGAATATCCGACGGAAGAGCGTATTAAACCTGCTAACTAGTCTGCGTAGCTACCACGATATTGGGTAGATGGAAAGTGGTGGGTTCGGTAGGAGTGAGGTAATGTTCTAAAGAAGTTAACACGAACCTTTAAGACCAGCCGCTTTGTTTCACCTGACAGAAGGAGCAAAAGTTATGTTGTTGGCTGAGAATGAGATGTTTTGATAATTAGTAAGCTAATTCCTAGAGACTGTTCCAGAAAGAAAAGAAATAGGTCGGTTTCAAGATAGACTGGTTTACGCCCTGTATTTATGCAACTTGATGCAAGATAAGCGACCGGTTGTCCCTTTGTATTTTGCATAAGACATAAAAGCTAATAGGACGCCAATATATGAATACTGAATTTTTTAAACTGAAAACGCCGACTCGGTGTCAGTGATTCTGCTTATAGAACGAGATGACATTTCTTTCTTCCTCCAAGCAATATAAGGCATCCATATGCCTCTTGGAATGATTATTTCTGTTGATCTCCAAGATCAGAAGCGTGCATTTGGACATGACAGAATCCTGCAAAGTTCACATGTTGCTAACTGGTGAATCGTTGAGGTAGTAGAGTCAGTTATCAAACAGGGAACGCGTTTTATACATCACTGACACAAATGTGATATTTTCAAGTAGAGGGCTACATGTCGGATGAATAGCATATGAGACAGAGTCTCAAAATACTGATATTCCACACATTTGTTAATCCTGGGAAATATGTACTGAAAGGTAAATGGATCTTGTTTCACTTTAATTGTTCTTGAAGTTAAAAAGAAAAGTCAGAGCATAAAAAACTCTACTTGGTAAACATCAAGTTCAAAATTATTCTTCATATATATATATATATATATATATATATATATATATATATATATATATACACACACACACAAATAATATCATACAGGTTAGAGAATTTTTAATTCGTACTCTACGGAGATTCGAACCCAGGTCAGCGGGTAAACGTTTACCCACGGACAAGGGTTCGAATCTCCGTAGAGTACGGATTAAAAATTATCTAACCTGTATGATAGTATTATTTGTATTAAAATATTAATTCTTCCTACTATTACCAAGCATTCTTCTATAGAATCCAGGGATAGCACTTTCCGTTCTGTCTTATATATATATATATATATATATATATATATATATATATATATATATATATATATATATATATATATATATATATATATATATATATATATATTGTTTTCCAAAGTAAGAAATTGTATTTTGAAAGAAGACATTTTTATTATTTTATGTATATCTATATTGTGTGCTTTAGTTTTGTATGTGGCTGAGGGAAGATATTTTGCCTACCTGATATTGTCATGTTTTTTTTAAAAAATATTTGCACACAAAAAATGAGTTCAAAGCCTAACCATGTTTACGAGCATAGAAGGTTCTGTAAGCTAACTTGTTTACAATTTGATGCAATTTTTTCTATCGGAAATTTGTGTTTTCCAGAGCAATCTACAGCGACACAGGACATGTGAAATAAAGGATTTGGTAAATAATTATTCATTCCTGTCTAATGCCAGTCCTTGGGAATCTATGGATAGAGTTTATAGTTGTGCTCAGATATACTTTTAGGAGGAATTTGTGTTTGACATTATTTACTGGAATTAAAAAGTGCTCATTGACGTTCGTGACTAAATCACTACTTTGAAATTATTGAGAACTCACTGAAAGACATTCTAGACTACATCATTTTAGTACATCAGGACATTCAAGTCTATTAGGAGTAATTCCGAACATTCCATACTGTAATATGACATCGAGGATTATTTGGAATTTTTGTAGTATCCCTTTGTATTCTTGGTAAATGCATTATTTGTTGAATTTTACTTAAATTGTTGGTTTCACTTCTTTTCTGTTACATAGTTTGAGACCAAAGAGTCTTAACAATGCGTCAAGCCAAAAGGATCAAGGTACCATATCTATTCTTAAAGCCAGGAAGATGAATCGTCGAACCTCTGGTCCACTGTTCAGTTCTATGTTAAAATAAACGAAAAGGAAGAAGGATAGTCAAAAATATATGTCATTGTTCACGATGTTTTACCAAGGACTAATTTGATTCGGTACATTAAGAAATGCGTACGATATGAGATTTTGAAATGAGTAAGGTTTACATGGAAACGATAGAAACTGACATGGTCAAAGTAATGTACAGTTCTCCTCTCTTCTCCCCCCCCCCCCCGCCCCATCTCCCCGCGTGTTATCAGCCAGAGACTTGTAATTATAAGAATTTAACAGCCTATTCTACAGGGTGCATGAAGCTTGAAAACCGATAACACACTGTGCACGAACGTCCCCCGCTTTAGTACGGACGTTCATGCAGTGTATTATCAATTTTCAAGTTCCATGACTTCATCAATACTCTAAGCTCAATTCTTAAATCTATCTTAATTCACAGCACATGTATATTCAAGATTCGAGTCTAAAGATTGAAGAAATAATTACAGTATGTCCTTGTCACCCAAAATGACATCACAGTGTTATTTGCATTCGTTTGCTCCGTGTCTTGCTATATAGAAGTGTCGCTGCTCATACGAGACAATTTTCAACACGCGAAACAAAAATTGCTGAAAGTTGTTAAAGGATTAAATCCAATTTTTTAACATTACACAGAAAATAATTATTGATACTTAATTACTTGTTAAACTGGCTAAATGTTGACAAAACAGACTGAATCAAATGGTCCAAAACGTTGTGTAAGTCATTGCAGCGTAATAGACGTATTTTCTAGCAAATACAGTCTTGTGAATAAAATAAATGTAGAAAATATTTGTCATACGTCTTAGATGTCTTAATTAGAGTTCCTAAACTCAGTGACAACATACCGGGTCTATATTACGTTTAAATAACTATTCCAAATTAAGATTTAATAAATACTAAATATTTCGTTGCAGGAATAATATTGGTTAACAAATAGTTCGTATTGTGGAGTTTTGTTGTACATTCAGCATAAATATTAGAAATAAGACCCATTACGCAGTGAACATTTTTAAATATACAGATAAGTGTACATTTTATACCAATATACTATCCAGTTTTAACTTTTTACTCTTGTTTTGTATTTAGATCAACTGTTGTCAGACTTCATGTTGAAAACTGTTCAAGACTAAAACGATGTGTATTCTTTTAAGTATATTTATAGCAAGGAAATACCAAATATAAGTCTAGGCTAATACAGTGGATTTGCATATCTTCATGTATATAGTAAAGGTAATGAACAGAGTCAGTTATATATTAGCAATTCCAGTACATATGTTTTCCACCCACACATTGTCAGACGTAGATTTGATTAAATATGTCCCATGCTTATATTATGTTCATATTCTGATTTTCTGACGGCTATTTGAGAAATTTTAATCAGTCAATGACATTTATCTTAATATATATTTTAACTCAGCATCAAACGAATCACCCAAAAACTAAAATATTCTGCGTTGTAACATGAAATTATTTTTAATTATAACGGAATTTTCTATATAACGAGAAAAGATTTGAATGAAAAACAAACAAAGGTACGTTTGGCATACATAGAAATAATCACATATAGACACTTCTAATCAAATGTCAGCTTTAACGTTTTGATGAGTTAATATTACCTGTTTCGTAGCATGGATGTGAAATATGATATTTTGAATGTATAGAGTCACTGGAAACGCTACATTTAAAACTGTGCAAAATGATGTATAGCTGTTATTGACAGACGAAGAATTTTATAGATTCCTTGAGTTTAGTCAAACCTTGGACTATTTCTTTTGGGATGAAAATTCTTCAGAGTGACGACAAAATTGTCTTATATTTTGTAACAACCTGCCGTTGAGCTGCATAATTCTAATAATCAAAATTATCATAACAAAAGATAGATATAGCCAAGAAATATTTGAAGACACGTGTCTCTGCATATATTATTTGTAAGAGCAAGAAAACTTCACGTATAATCCACTATGGTTAGTTAAGGAAGTTGAGAGACGATTCAAGGTTCAAAGCATTTATCATTTATATACTCAGTCGACTCATTTCCCTCGATCATTACTTACATGGCATTTGAAATTGAATACTTTTAGAAAATTATTTTCCCAGTCTGCTTAATAAATATGAAGAAATCATAACAAAACGTAGAAGTTTGACTCTAGTATTTGGCATGTTCATCTACAAACTGGGGGCCTATTACTTGCATCTATCAGACTATTTCTCTACAATAAATCAAAGAATCAGTCAACCTGACGAAATGTCCTTTAACCATAAAGGCAGGCATTTTATTTTCCTGTCAAATCTGACACCACCATGTCCTTCTAGAATTAATAAAGACTAATATAGCAAAATACTTGTTGCAATAAATAATAAAATGAGTAATTTACTTTTGCCTAAACATAACTGAACAAAATATCTTTGCTACTTGACAATTATGTCCAGGTACAATACATAATCAACTTGTCAATGTTTCATAGTACAACAAAGCTTCTGGTGCTATTATTGGTTTTCATGTACGAGAAAGCTTTGTCACTGATATGAAAAAGCAGGAGTTGGCATTAGTTTGGGATCATACGATTTCGTCGATCCGTTGCCCTTCTTTGTCATCTAATTATCTTAACAAGCACACGAGCTATAGTCGTCTTGTCAATAATGAGATCAAACTGGTCTATGCATTTAGGTCACGTAATCTGTCAAGCATTTAACGGGGCATTCGAAAATCTTTGCCGCAAAGGTCTAGCTTAAGTCAGGTGCAATATAGGAAGGTAACACTATTTTCTCGCAGTTTATGTCATCCATTAGGACAAAACAATAACGAAACTGGCATTAATATGGTTTTTTGGCCAGACAACTTGTGAAGATAACCGCTAGGAGTTGAAGGATACATGACCAGTACCCAAAGGTCACTGAACTATGCACTTGCTATAATGTGACCGATAATAAAAGTGAAAACAGTAAATATCCTAGCACGAGTAGCAGTAATGCTTATAAAGGTGATGCTTTCTTATACATTTGATACGATTTGCAAAAGATTGAAAACATATTTATATAATGAAGTTCTTAACATTAAAAATTAAGCAGCTGTTATATAAACGAAGTAAATGCCATTTATCATAGTCGCTTGATACGAATTGTACAGAGTATCATCGAATATTAGGGTCATCAAGTACAATAGTCATTCAGAAATTTGAAGACATTTTTTAAGTTTGTTCGTTTATATGTCAATAACGCAAAAATTGCAAGAACGAACTTAAAGACCTAATCATGTTTCCTACCTGAAATATTTTCAGCATGTTTTATGTTTTCTAATTTCATGGTGTTTGTTTTTTGTAATCATATCATTATATGTTTTTTATGTTATAGGTGTTGTCTAATGTTGTAAAGCGCTTAGAGCTTCGAAAGATTAGGCGTTATACAAAGTCCTCATTATTATTATTATTATTATTATTATTATATTAAAGGCAACCATTTTTAGAAAAGCAAATGATACTACGATAGATACGAGTTCCCGAGTGGCAGGTGATTTACTTGACAAATTATAGATCAATTCTTTAGACACGAATTCCACAGTTGGAGGTTATTTACTTGTCTACTTTGCCTATCAACTCTATATATACACTAGTTACACAGTCGCATGTCATTTTGACAACTTAGTTCCAGAGTTGCAGGACATTTACTTGACAACTTACTTATCAACTCTATAGACACGAGTTCCACATTGCGGGTCATTTACTTGACAACTTACCTATCAACTTTCTAGATAGGAGTTAAACTACTGCAGGTCATTTACTTGTCTATTTTACCTATCAACTCTATAGACACGAGTTCCACAACTGCAGGTCATTTACTTGTCTAATTTACCTATCAACTATATAGACACGAGTTCCACAATTGCAGGTCATTTACTTGACTATTTTGCCTATCAACTATATATTCAAAGCTTCTTACAGTTTGGGTCAACGTCTGTTCCATGCTGGTCTGAATAAAAAATACTTAAATTATCAAATCAGATTGTTTTCTGGTTTTCCTCACATGTTCTACTCGACATTTAAAAAAAGACTTTGTATATCTTGGGCATTGTTCAAAGAACCTTTAATTCCCTTTATTTTGGTGTATGACTGACGGGTGTAATATGGGTTATAGAGTATACAGCTTGGCCTAACTTTAGATGTACATCTCTAAAAAAATGCTAGCTCCTCTTGGTCCTTTTCACTTCCAGGATTTCAGAGGTAAATTGTAAGAATGAGCAGATAGCATGTTGACATTTTATATACCTAATAATTCATTTATTGCACTTTCAGAAACTGATATTGTCTAGTCTATCAAATTTGTTTTCCCTAATTTGATAATTGCTCACGTTAGTGTACTTTAGACTAATTCAGGCTGACAACTCATCACACAGGAGCAGTCATAATAGTTAGTTGTGTGCTTAGATCATGTAGAGTTCCCACAAGTACAATATTCAAAGAAGTTCAGCCACCTTACATGAAAGTAATATAAAGGTATTTTAACATTATCTCCACTGCGTATGTTGCAAATGTAAACAAATTCACCTTACTGCCGTCACTCTCTCAGAAATTCATATTACCTGTAGAGCACCCCCGGGGGCAGACGACAGGTCGTCTTGTTGTGCAATGGCTTGCCACTACATCAAATGAAATTCATTGACCTGAAGCACTGAAATATCTGATCAATCCGCCAAGGTGAAGATTAGTTAACATATCGGAACCTTGGTTAGCCAAGGTGTTATAGGTTATGGTTTGTATTTTGGATATTTATGTAAGTTATTCTGACATATCTCAATTTCACTCTATTACTTATCGACACATTTTATATGTATGGCATTTTTAAGAGAATACATTTCATTCAAAGCAACCAGAAGGCATCTAAATATCAGCATTTTCCAAGACAGATGACTGCCAATTACACGAGCTCTACCTGTGAAACCATAAACAACTCACAGTACTGTTTCAATCTTCAACTACAGATATTTGAGACCAAACCTTCTGACAACAAACTGAATCATTCAAATTTAGCATGATTATTTTTCAGGTGGAAAATTCGATGAAAGATAGATCATATTAATCGTAATCATCTCATACAATGAACACGGTTTTTTAGATGGCTAAGATACGAGTTCGTTCAGCAGAGAGACGGTCTTGTTTGCTGGTGGGATGTAAATGTGTCTGGTGTGTACGCGCACTTTCCCCCCACTTGAAAATAAAGATTGTTGGCAACTAAGCTGTGAAAACGTCAGTACGACTATATGTTGTTTCTCTGGACCCAAGTGTGTTCATCTGTCAGCTTATGCGTTTTGTCTCTTGAACTGCACGCACTTATGAAAGGGAATAATCAAGTACAATAAAACATACAGTGTATATGAATATTGACTTGGGTGGGTCATTCAATATTAATTGCTCATCCCCTTGCATACACCACAATTAAATTGCACACATGTTATGCGTTACATTCCAACGATAACCATTGTAAAGAAGCATAGTTTTATTTTATTCTGTCTCAAAATTACTGCATCAGTATAACAAAAATGTTTCGGTGCATATACATTAACTCTATTGCTTGCGACTTAGAAGATCGTAACACAAAATGCGGCAATTATCCACTGACACTGACAAGTGAGCTGTATTTCTATTGACACTGATGTGTATTTCTATTGACACTGAGGTGTATTTCTATTGACACTGATGTGTATTTCTATTGACACTGAGGTGTATTTCTATTGACACTGAGGTGTATTTATAGGTATCAAAAGAGCAACGAACCACTTGATTCTTTTGATGAAAGAGCTCGTTTTCATGACTGCCATAGTAAGTTAGGTAGGGTTAAAATTCTTTACCAAAAACAGGCTGCTCAAAAATGTCGACAGAGTTGATACATTTAATTTGGAATAAAATTAAATCAACCAAGCATTCATGTAGTTAGTTATTCGTATATCGGATGAGAATTTTTCGAGTCATGATTTTAAAGTGCAACGTTTTAATGGTTATTATTTCGTAACTTTTTGGGTGAAATGTCATAGCAACTGAATTTATCATAAGACCTAAATTCTATTTCTAGACATAAGATTCTTTCACTGACATATACGTGTTGCCTATAGCTGTTTTACATGCTTTCAATGAATAATAAAAATAATAATAATGAGGACTTTGTATAGCGCCTAATCTTTAGACAACACATATAAGATAAGAAACATAATAATATTAGTACAAAAACAAACAACATGAAATTAGAAAAACATTAAAAAAATAAAAAACATGCTGAGAATATTTCAGGTAGGAAACATTATTAGGTCTTTAAGTTTGTTCTTGCAGTCGAAATAAGTGAGTTTTGAGAGCCCTCTTGAATGTGATCACTGTGTCTTTGTGTCTAATTTCAGTGGGCAATTCATTCCACGTTGCTGGGCCCTGGTATGCAAAAGAAAGCTGTCCATATGACTGTTTTCATAGTGGGAATAATGAGTATACGATTGTCAGAAGAGGAGCGTAAGTATCTTGCTGGTGTGTACACATGGGTGAGGTCAGATAAGTATGTTGGACTGGAGTCCGACAGTGAAATGTAGCACAGAGAACAAATTTTGTGTTTGATTCTGGATCGAATGGATAGCCAATGTAGGGTACAGAGCAGCGGGAGGTGTGCAATAAACAAAGGATATCACTGGAAGCGAAATAAATATTGTTTTTACATGTAAATATCAGTCTAACTAGTTACGTAGATGGAATTCAGCCAATTTGTCTTGACATCTGCACGATCTATACTGACTTAATGTAATTTGGTGGCAGCATGCTTATTTTTGGATATTAGATGAAGACAAACCGCTAAAAAAAATAAACATTAGCAATCCCACCACTAATAACTACATTGGTCACTTTTATATGTCTTACGTTACCTTTATTGCCGTCAAAAGACGAATCTCGTCTAGACTAATAGCAAAGTTTACATTGCATTTATATCCAGGTCCTAAAGGGACGCAAAACCCGATTAATCTGGTTCCCTGCTTCGTATGCTCCCATCGTTGCACTCCGATATACGAATACTTTCACTTTGAACTATAGCAGTCGTTATCTTGTTTTCAAGCTTAACCAACAATTCGATTATATAATTATTTGTATAAATATTTTTTTTACTTAAACCCGATCTGCTCGTATACAAAACACGTCTCTGATCTGTGCGTCCATTTAGGCGTCGGGGATACTGGATTCAGAGTGTGTTTCAATATTAGTGTCAAAGTAACAACGAATTATTAGCAAGTGGAATGCAAAGTCACTTTTATGTTGTTGTTTTTTCTAATCTGAAGACACCCTATGTTACACTGGTTGATGGGCTACTTAATCATTTCGTTTCTTCGACCTCAATCACTGTATGACCTACATAAATCAACTCTTGATATGCTTTCATGCTAAGAATTGTACTACATTGGATTAATATCCAAGACAACAAATATCATCAACAATTAAGAGACTTACTATTCCGTCATATTTTAAAAAATATCTCTTTTGTCAGAAAGTAAACCTGAACGGTATATTTTGTCTGACACGGGTAGATTATAAATAGATATAAAAAGGGTTTGGTTTCCCATTTCACCGTATGTATACAGTATGCTTGAATTCACCCGAACCTTTAGGATGCCATAATCCTAATTGTCCAAACATTTATTGATCATTTGTGATTAAAAAGAAAAAGAAATGTTTGCTTGACGACGATGCTATAGAACTTAGATTAAATGGATATTTAATTAGCGAGAAAAGCACAGATTAAATTATTTCTCTAATTAATGGAGCCGTTTATTATAACAGGGACACTGTCAAGCTTCTGGAAAGCTTCCAGCCAAAAATGTTAAAAGGTGACTGATCTTGACTCAGACCTGATCATCTGGAAGTACACTGTTATCAGGTGAAGATATCAAATTTCACACCTCTATTTTTAATCCGATCTATGTTTACTGATCACTGAGTTTATTAAGATGAGTCTCGGGTGGCTTTTGAAGAATCTGATTTCATATTATTTAATAAATAATATGCAATTAATAAAAAAGCGACCATTCCTTAACATCTAAGAACATGTAAACTTTTTGTGGGCTTTGATATCTGAATCAATGGAAAATCTATGGATTTAAATGTATATTGCACATCCAGTCAAAATAAATAAATAGGACGATACCCTCCAAAAGGTAGATTTGCCAGTTTAAAATCTTAATCCTCGTAGGTGTTAGTATTGGCCATGATTTAGGTCACACGTGCATTGAATTTATCCCTTGCATTTAATAAATGGGCGAAAGCGGCGTACCAAGCAAATGAAGGTGGAGCCACGTAATTGAAAGTGGAGGTGCCGCAGGCTCTATTTCTATCTAAACATGCCCGGGTCTTTACGGCAATAACTGAATAATTGAAAAACACATCGGAAATAATACAATAGCGAATAAATGTGGATCCATAGGAAATCCTAGCACAAACAAACGAAGTCATCGATCAAAACAGTTATCTGGCATGTACATGTAGAAAACGTAGGTATTCCTAAAGCAAAACTACTAAATAATTACATGTGTATGAACGTGTAGAAAACCTAATTGTTCCTAGTAAATAATTACCTGGACATGTACATGTAGAAAACGAGAAAACGTACGTGTACCTAAAACAAAGCCACACAATAATTACCTGGCCATATACATGTAGAAAATGTACATGTATCTAAAGCAAAACTACAAAATAATCTACTGCAGTTATTGTATATTATAGGAAAAATATCGTCGAACCTCATCATTACAAAAAAAAAGAAGAGAAAAAAGAGGATCTATTCGTCTAAATAAGCTTTTCAGAGTTATTTTAAGCATTTTCTCAAGACATCTCTTATAATGCACTGTTTAGCATTCAAGATATTTCTTATATATGCCAGTGTATCACTAAAGATATTTCTTACATATGCCAGTGTATCACTAAAGATATTTCTTATATATGCCAGTGTATCACTAAAGATATTTCTTATATGTGCCAGTGTATCACTAAAGATATTTCTTATATATGCCAGTGTATCACTAAAGATATTTCTTCTATATGCCAGTGTATTACTAAAGATATTTCTTATGTATGCCAGTGTATCACTAAAGATATTTCTTGTGTATGCCAGTGTATCACTAAAGATATTTCTTGTGTATGCCAGTATATCACTAAAGATATTTCTTATATATGCCAGTGTATCACTAAAGATATTTCTTGTGTATGCCAGTGTATCACTAAAGATATTTCTTGTGTATGCCAGTGTATCACTAAAAATATTTCTTAAGTATGCCAGTGTATCACTAAAGATATTTCTTTTGTATGCCCTGTATTATCATACAATTACATTAGAGCTGATAGTTGGTGACTTGAATTGTGATTTTCCTAGGCGTAAACATCATGCAACGTATGCTTGGCTCCATCTTAATTGTGTACAATCAAACAAACTTATTATCCGAGTAAAACAATCTTCGCGGAAGTTGACCTGCCGTAATCAAAACAGCATCTATACTGATAATTGCTAGCTGAGACAGCCTATAAATACAGTCCCATCAGAAGGGGAGGGGCAGGGGCACATGGCTCGGGCATCAATCCCTAAAGGGTCACGGTTTTTACCAGTTATTTTTAGATCTCTTAAATACTCTCGTTGTGCACTTAGTTGTGTTTTAACTCTTTATATAGCAAATTATACGAAATTCGATTCATTTCTTAATTTCAATATAACTAGGGCCTAGAGGCCATCAAACTCTCGAAGTGTCCCGAGTACAATATAGTTTTCAATTTGGACATGAAGAAGACATTTGGCGTACAATGGCGTTTCAATCTTGACATGAAGAAAACATATATAGTATAGTGTTCAATCTGGACATGAAGAAAATATTTGGTGTACAGTATAGTGTTCAATCTGGACATGAAGAAAACATTTGGTGTACAGTATCGTTTTCAATCTGGACATGAAGAAAACATTTGGTGTACAGTATCGTTTTTAATCTGGACATGAAGAAAACATTTGATGTACAATGTCGTTTTCAATCTGGACATGAAGAAATTTGGTGTACAGTATCGTTTTCAATCCGGACATAAAGAAAATATTTGGTGTACAATATCGTGTTCAATCTGGACATGAAGAAATTTGGTGTATAGTATCGTTTTCAATCCGGACATAAAGAAAATATTTGGTGTACATTATCGTGTTCAATCTGGACATGAAGAAAATATTTGGTTTACAATATCGTTTTCAATCCGGAAATGAAGGAAACATTTGGTTTACAGTATTGTTTTCAATCCGGACATGAAGGAAACGTATGGTTCACAATATCGTTTTCAATCCGTACATGAAGGAAACATTTGTGCACATTATCGTTTTCAATCTGGACATGAAGAAAACATTTGGTGTACAGTATCGTTTTCAATCCGGACATGAAGAAAATATTTGGTGTACAATGGCGTTTCAATCTGGACATGAACATTTGCTGTACTATATCGTTTTCAATCCGGACATGAAGAAACATTTAATATACAATACCGTTTTTAAATCTGGACATGAAGAAAACATTTACTGTACAGTATCATTTTCTATCCGGACATGAAGAAAACATTTGGTATACAATATCGTTTTTAAATCTGGACATGAAGAAAACATTTACTGTACAGTATCATTTTCTATCCGGACATGAAGAAAACATTTGGTATACAATATCGTTTTTAAATCTGGACATGAAGAAAACATTTACTGTACAGTATCATTTTCTATCCGGACATGAAGAAACATTTGATATACAATACCGTTTTTAAATCTGGACATGAAGAAAACATTTAGTATACAATATCGTTTACAATCAGGACGTGAAGAAACATTTGGTATACAATACCGCTTTTAATCTGGACATGAAGAAAACATTTAGTATACAATATCGTTTACAATCCGGACATTAAGAAACATTGGTGCACAATATCGTTTTCAATCTAGACATGAAGAAAACATTTTGTGTACCATATAATTTTCAATCTGGGAATGAAACTACACGAAAATATTTTATTGGCTCTTGACGAAAACAGAGGGGAAAAAATAAAACACCCATGATGTAGAATGCATGTAGAATGTGATGACACAAGATAATTCAATGCTCAAAATCAGCTTGAGTGGGTGTATTTGTTATTCACTATATAATGTCGTAGTGCAGTTCACAGCATGTTTTGAAACAACAACAACTGTTAAATGCACTTTAAACCGTATATTTCTAGTAATGGTAATAACTTTCATATTTTCACATCTGAATATAAATAGGTGAGCTGGTGCATTAGCACAGCTTTGCAGAAAGTGATAGATACCAAGCTAAATATGGATACATCTTCATCGACTAAAACATTTAATTTTCACCGCTTCAGTGTCCAGTGACACACATGATGAATCTGTTTTGGAATGGTAATTATGTCCTCGGCCCAGCGACTTTTATTGCGTGAGAAGACCATGTGACATATACTGTCGTTTATAGCGCCATAATAGTGCAAGGTTGTCAAAAGGAAGTGTGGAATCCCATAACTCCGTTCCACCTTTGTACACTCTGTTATGACATGCTTGAACGTAGGATATCATTTTTACGTTCAGCGTCGTCAAGGAAATCGCTCAAGAACTAGCTTTTAAAGACATTGATATATTATTTAAAATGAAATACAGTTCTCCTTGACCACGTCATTTGCGCTGTATAAAAGGAAATAAACAACACATAAATACACAACAATTAAAAAACACGAACATTGATGCTCTTCAGTACTTCATGCGTGTGCCAATTGTTTTTCATTCATTGAAGACAATTGTAAATTAAGGGCGATGGTGAAAATGTCAAATTTTGTCAAAAGCAGTTATTTTTAATAAATAAAAATGGTGTAAATTTCAAGACGCCATTCCAAATACACTTATATATGTCCAGTAGTAAATAGGTTAGAAAAAAAGATTCAGTCTACCATAACTGCATTTAATTATCTCCCCTGGTTCTACGCTTCGCTCATGCAGGACAAGCGATCAAAATTTTGCAGCTATAAGCTACATTTCATATTTTGAAAACGTAGTGTAGCTGTAATAGGTTGCAAGGATGCGAACAAAAGTCCAGATATTACCAATCCCATCCGATATTTTAAAAAAGAGGGGAATATTTAAAAAGAGGTCAAGAATGCTTTGGGTCTAGTTAAGTTCCTCTTGACTATGCCCTTATGTGATTGACTTCTCTAACATATATAAACTTTAAGGCACCACGGAGTGCAAAAAACTGATAAGATAATTATCATGACAATAAATATCACAACCAGTAAACAAAATCACACGACGAAAGTGTTCATGATAAAAATATTTTGCATTCATTCGAAATCAGTACAACATCATCATATAAAATAAAAGGAATTATTACAGTACAATTTTATCGAGGTGAAATTGTTTTTTAATACAACCTGCAAGATTACGCAGCTGCGCAGGAAATCAATGGCCAGCTATGTTCGTCTACAGTATGTTTCGAACCTGAGATTGTATTTATTAACATAACCCTGCAGTGACTATATTTATAACAAATGTAACCTTTTCAAGTGACATATGTATATACTTATTACGATAAGGAAAGTATGAACCAGTTTAAAGCAATACAATTATAATTAGAGTTTTGATATTTGTAATTTCCCGACTTCAAAATTATTTAATGGTTTCAGCTACATTTCATTACGGGTCCAGAGAAAAGAAAGCTTAACAATATAAAACAATGATTTAGCATTGCAGACTACTTAGTAGGAAATAATTTTAGAAAAAGGTACAGGTGTCAATTAAAATGGAAGTATCGAATAAAGAGCCTCGTTGCTTTTACCACATCCCCTGCATGTGTTATATTATTAATCAGTGTGTGTGTGTGTGTGTGTGTGTGTGTGATTTGGATTTTAACGTAGCTTTAATTTTTATTTTTTTCTCAGTCATATCGCAACGATGTCTGCAGTATGTCAGTTGATTGTGATGTCTAGCAATGGGGCATCATGCCCCAGACATGTAACATCATGCCCCACTCAGTCACATTATCCTGACACCGGGCCGATCAATCCTAACACTAAACTCTTAATGCTGAGTGCTAAGCGAGGCAGCTGTCAGTACCACTTTTATAAGTCGAAGACGCGACCTCTCGCATTCGAGGCGGACGCTCTAACCACTTCGGCCACCGGTGCGGTCAGGGTACTTTAACCAGTAAGCTATAATTTTCAGTTCCGAGTCGCTTGCAATGGTCAAATCTTTGTATTTAGACACACGATTAGGGTCCGAGAATCAAAGGTCTGGTCAGTTGTACTTTTCAGAATCAGAACTTTATTTTTGGAGGCATTCCTCTGGTCCTCACCCCTTACCCCAAAAAGCTAATTAAACTTTTAGGCTTAAATTGCATTTGTGCCCGGAATTCATAGAGAAATACATATAAATATGGACCGACGTGGCACTAAGCGCTGATAATAATAAACTTTTGAGGTTTATATTAACGTCTTGCAGTCATTATGGGTGTCCGTGATTTTAATGATAGGTAGTTTGTGACATTCAAAAAGTACCAGGAGATATCCACTTGACATCTTGCATCGCACAAAATGTCTTTCAGCCATTGAAATTGAGATAATGGAGTTTGTATTTTGACCCGCATGCCACCTGTCATCTTTACCTACAAATGACAATATCATCGTCGCTGTCGTCGTCATATAATGCTTTACTGAATCTGCATCACAGTATTACAAAAAGCAGGTGTTCTGAAAGGTACGCCGCGCTATGAAGATTGCCAATGTAATAATTAACTGTATAAAATGTCAGTAGTATAATAAACCGTATAAAACCTCAGAGTCTACTGAGCCATGATTCAAATCCCGACGATGCATGACAAGCACGTGTTCAAGTACATAAACTGACATCGATACGGCACATAGTGATGCATCCCATAAACGCGTGAATAAAGACAGTTAAATGTGTAAATTATTATAGGTTAGAATTTAGGGTGTGTCTAAATTTAATCAGTGGATGAGCTTATTTACATACGCAATGAGGTCGCCAAAGAAAACAAGTTGAAACATAGGATGTTATAAACTTAAAAGGTCGAAACAGTACACTAAGTCCCCATGGGCATAAATGACAGGGTGAGGTTAAAAGACATTCCAGATTCAAGAACTGTCAAACATTTTAAATGTTTGTTTCCCGTTAACATTAAACATCGGTGACTCTGTCAAAAGGAGATTAAATGAATCTCTCTCTCTCTCTCTCTCTCTCTCTCTCCTGACATATATTAACAATGACAGACACGTGCTGGTACTGATGATCTTACATGCATCAATTTAAAAAGATTGAAAATTTAATTTAACCTCATAAACAAGAAAACCTCCCTATTAAACACAATCGTTGAAAATATAAATGATGATAAAATTAGAAAATACATTAAAGCTGCTAGTTTTCAATGCGTATGACTACGATACTAAAATATTTAAGTACATGATTTACACAAAACTTTCACTACAGGTGGAGATCATCCGTCTTTATGTTGCCTATCTTGTTGAAAGATCATTGATCATATATACTTAACTTTCATTTTCATGGGTGAAGCCGAAAAGAGAAGAAGGTGGTAAAACTGGAACAGTTGGTTGAAAGCTGTCTTGATTTTGTTTTGAAAGTATGTAATGTATTGTATGTCACAGCGGATTTCTCGTCTGGTCTATTTTATTTTTAACCCGCGGTTATAAAATAAATTAGTACATCGAACACGAAAACAGATTGTAGTGTGGCTGACTCATTTACGACTAAACTCAAATGGAATGGAAAGAGAAAGGGCACTCTATTTCGATACAAATACCCTTTTAACTAGATTTCACTAAAATACCCTTTTAACTCGATTTCGCTACAAATACATCTTATGTCACGTGTTTAGGCTCTAATAAACAGTATCACAAGAAAGAGTAAATAAACAGTAAAACAAGAAAGAGTGAAAACAACAAGCTTTGAAAAATAAAATAATTTCCCGGGAAAAATACAATAATTTCCCTGGAAAAAGTCTGTAAAAATGAAAAAATATTAACTTAAGGTTTTATAGAATCTCATCCAAAAATAATCCAAGAATAAAAATTTAGTAGTCTAATAACAAAAGGTTGTACTGATTTCAAGTTCGAATCCCAACGAAGAATTCAAGATGGAAGACGATGTCGTATGGTGAAATATGTAGTGTTGAATTCTACAGTTCCTTGTAGAAACAAGAATTATCACTCCGATTTCTGATAGCTGAATAAATTTTTACATTAAAAAAAACTGTCCTTGTTCCACAATATTACATGAGCACACGTAATTTCCAGAAAAATAAAAGAATGACTCCTTTTGAATCTAAGTAATTTGAAATAACTCCAAACAACACAATATACAACTTCTAGTGTAAGAAAAAACCCAGCTGCAACTGAGAATAATTTTTTTAAAATAGAGGTTATTTGGTCTTCAAAAACGTAAACAAGGGGTCACGTGGTCATCTTCTCGAATGTTATAGATATTACGTACTTGTTAAAGGTCACGTATACCCAGTGCGACCCTGACGAAAACCAATCATTTTACTCTAAGAAATAAAAAAAGATTGTCTACATCTTGAAAAGTATCATCTCTGGAGAATAAATTTACATTACAATAGCCTGTAATATAATATAATTTAAAAAAATTAAAACTGACAAACAATTAAATTGAAATAAATATATATTAAATCAAATACAAGTAAATCAAATATACATAACATTACCCTTTAACTCGATTTCACTACAAATACCCGTTTAACTCGATTTCACTACAAACTCTTTTAACTCGATTTCACTTCAAATACCATTTTAACTCGATTTCACTACAAATACCATTTTAATCGGTCCTCCAATTATGTATCTGATATCCCATTCACGCGTATTGTGTAACTAACGCTTGTCATACAAACAATTTGTAGAGAGGGGATTTTAGACGGTCAGCCGGTCATTCAGTTTATTTGATGGGTAATTCGTTGCTAGGTCGGTCATGAGACAGAATAATTACCCTTGAGCAAAACAATTAAAAATTCCACGATGGAGTACAAATAATATATACAGGTGATGTGCAGTAACAAAAATATATACGTAGGTTTGGACCTATGTGAGACCTATTTCAAGGTATATGTGACTAGTCACTGCTTCATGCCACATAATAGGCATCGTTTACACGGCAAAAAGATACATTTTCACCAATGGCATCAGCGATTCCTAGCAATCTGAACAAAATATCCTACGTTAATGACACGTTATTCCTTCTTATTTTATCCTCAAAGGTTTATATTTTGCTCTCTCTAGACATTCCATTATATCATTACATGCGTCAGATGAATGCTTGTTGTTGATTTAACGTCATTTTCAGTACATGATCGGCTATACATGGTGGCTAGTATATCTGTCGCAGGAAGAACCCGGGAAAACTGAGAAGAATCACCGACACACGAGAAGCTAATGGCGAGCTCATTTACCTACCCATGCTGGCCGAGCCCGAGACTAAGGGCGCACCAGTTGTGTGATGCATGATTACTACCTATCCACTCACATTGGGCTACTAAGATTATATACATAAATTACAATATTTCGAAATTCCTTTCTTTCGCAGGAAATTACTGATATGGCAAATGTATACGCTACAGAGTCGTTCATTGCTCCAGGAGTCTTCTTCTAGATAGTAATATGTGGGTTATCTCTGACGAATGAGATGTTTCAAAGGATAGAAATATCATTAAAATATTTTACATTCGTAATAGGTAGACGTAAGTTAAAAAGGGCGACAGGAGATCCACGCTTTGATAAGTCGTTTCAATATGTGTAAGATTTCATCGGACTTTTTCATAACGATGTTAATCGTGTGAACACTCTTAAACTCACATTACGCATTCCGTAACACAATTTTATCGACAATCCTTTGATTTACATATTTTAGAGGTCAGTGAAGAAAGAACGACTAAATTTACTATGTTCTAAAACAAATTCCGAAACAATCTGCCGCGATATAATAGGCGACCATAGGGTGGTAATACTTTCATCATATGCAGGTAATTGCACTGCCTTGGAGATAAAATGAACTTGAAAGACACTAAAACATAATCTTCCAACATTAACACTACACAGCCTGTTTTTGCAATGTAATTTTTTAAATCGATTAATCCAAATGCATGTTGAAGTTTACACCTGTTAAAACGGAAAGTTGTTGTTCTTATGGGACACTATCTTTCAACACATGGATGCCATTGTATTTAGTGAAGTAAGAACCCTGGAAGAAGTACCGACTCAACAGAAACTATGGCAAGTTTTCTCACATACTCAAGTTGGTCAAGCTCCAGACTCGAACCCAAACTAACATATGTGATAAGCGAGCATCTTGGACCACTCATCCACCCAGAGCCCTTAAATTATTATTAAATCGACCAATAAATTCATATTAAAAAATATCAAGTTTTCATTGAATTCAAACAAATTTTATACAGTGTTAAACTTTTCCAATAGTGTGACTGAAATGATAATCCTAAATCTAACTCCATACAGTTCACTAATTTCGAATTGTAGATAGAAAAGGTCTTTTGTTCATTATTATCCCTACATCAGCTAAGAGAAGAATTTGTGAGTGACATAATTACATGGTTCTGGCGCATACAAAAACTGATTTACCCATTGGAATTTTGCTCACGAAAAATAGATAAATACAGAGAGATTTTATTTAAGGAGGTCTACAGTTGTATATAATCAAAATAATTTTTTTACTATATGACACTGATTAAGGTAAGAGATAACGTGTAAAATTTCTATGATTGTCCTTCGTGGGTGGCACAGTTCATGGATATAGACAAAATAACATTCGGGATTTTAAAAACGTCTTGTGGTTCAAATATAATATTCATTTTCTGAATAGTTTTGATCAATATGCACAGGTCGAGAAAAAGAAGCAGTGTATTCATTGAAATAAATCTTTCTAATATACTAGTCATTATCTAAAACAATTAAAAGTACTGTACAATTATTGGGGTCACTGTGCTTAGCGTGCTGGGCTTGTGCCTAAATGGGTGCGGATTCAAATCCTGCTCATGCTGGGTCTGTTGCCGTTTCTTGATCGCTAAACATGACACGTTTTCTTGCTCAGGTACACGCAAAGCTCTGATCGGCAGAACAAAATACTGTCTAAAGGCATTGCATATTTGACTTACACAATGTAAAGAAATATTTGCGCTTTCTATTGCAGATACTAGAGTTTGTTTAAGAGGAAAGAAATAATCACAAATTGATAATTAATGTTGTTTCCTTAAGCAGGCAAATTCACTGCATACTGTCCTGATGACAAACTATAAAATACCATTCTAATTCAGGGAGTCAGACAAATATAATTTTCGTTGTATATCTGTTACAAAAAAAATAATTCAAATAGCACCACACACAAAGTATCATCTTAAAGCCCCACCCCCACCCCGACAAAAAAAGTATGTACCATGAACTGTCGTTGTTTTATTGCAAAACGTTTAGAGTAGATCAAATGGCTTTTTCAAAGATATAAAATCTGATTTTGACTTCAAGATCTGTTATGGAGATCGTTCATAAGAATGTCATATAAAATCTCGTTATTAAAGATACATCTTGAATCAACTGACCTCGTTATTAAAGATACATCTTGAATCTACTGACCTCGTTATTAAAGATACATCTTGAATCAAGTGACCTCGTTATTAAAGATACATCTTGAATCAACTGACCTCGTTATTAAAGATACATCTTGAATCAACTGACCTCGTTATTAAAGATACATCTTGAATCAACTGACCTCGTTATTAAGATACATCTTGAATCTACTGACCCCGTTATTAAAGATCCATCTTGATTCCAGTGACATATGTATTGCATTTTCTATGATACTGACAATGAGGGTGTAAAAGATAAACCATTAAAAATGATGCATTGATGAGTGTACCTATATAAATCTTGATGATCTTTACACCAGTCAGTAAAAGATTAGACTGAAAAACGCAAATTGTCATTTGCAAGTCTGGTTTCATTTCCTGAGAATTTTCTTTCAATCAGTCATGTCGTGTCGTCTAATATCGCCAGATCAAAGCATCAAACGATAGGTTGAAAATTATCTCTAAAAATTTTAAAAAATCACCTTGATGATAGATTTGAGTTGGTTACTTTTCTGTCACAGTATGTGTCTTATTGTGAGAAATTACAAAATAAATTAATCAGATTGTTATCGTATGCGCAGAGAGGAAGTTGACTGGTACGGCGAATACAGCATCAATAGATTTTTAGATTGATCCCATCTTTCTGTACAATGCAATTTGCATAAAAAGGTATCCGAATATATTAGATGCATGCCACACAAAAGTACTGAGCCACAAAATTCAGGGAGGTTAAAATTGTGTATAAAAATGTATTTGCAATGATGCATGACTTAGATTTTAAAAAAAATTGACGCTGTTTTAGTCTATTATTTTAGAATGACCTTTTTCTGTAACCAGAGTTCAAATGTGACACACAAAAACAACTTCTGCTAATACTTGTATACTTAAATTATTCTTGAAATAAATAAAGTAAATTTAAAAAGAGGTAAAAAAAATATATTTACGCTAAAATAGATATATAAAGAAAAATTGACTATTTAGTGCTCGGTCGAGCGAAATTCTTTACAGCGCTATTTTTCTTGTGAGATAAGTAGCCTCAATTTAGATTCCAAATAGATGCATTCGAATTAAGTTTGTTGCATAGAAGCAAAAAATGGAGAAAAACAGAAAGATGTTTAAATTACATCATCATGAACTCATAATAATGCATGAAATCACAGCAACATTTATGCACACATGGGTGCCCGCACATACGGACAAGGGGGGAGCACTTTGTTCACCACCACCACCCCGGATTTAATATCTAACCATGTTTTGGCCTACTGCCGTAAAATGTAATAGCTGACCATTACATTTGGTCAGCTATTACATTTGGCCTACTGCCGTAAAATGTAATAGTTTCCCCCCCCCCCCCGCCAAAAACAAACATTTCTACGGGTGCCCCTGTATGAACATACTTCTTTCAAATAGAACAGTCAATATGTTTCTTTAATTTTATTTGACCAGGAACCAATTACACAAATATAAGTTTTAAGTTGAGTATAGGCTTAGGATAAATGATTGGCCAATTTTACGAAATTTTAGCCAATCAGATCGCTGGATTCTAAACCTAAATTTAAGTATAGACTTAAGTTTTGTTAATGAAATTTAGCCCAGGGTTAGCTGAGTTTTTTTATATAAAAAACATGAATAATTAGGGTACCAATTTTTCTTCTTTAGAAAAGAGATAAACACGCGATATAGAATAACAAAACTAGAGAGAAAAGAATTAAATAAGGAAGCTGTAATTATCCTCAAAATGAAACTTAGCTGTTTTATTCTATTCCGATTGGTGAGCCTATATATTTCTTATATATTCTGTTATTGTTGTATATTCTACACATATCCATCTAACATATACTTCCTTTGTCAGTTCAACAAACTGTAAGAAAAATATTTAACAATTTGCTTATCAAACTTAAAATGATAACAATGTATACAAGCCCTACTCGACTGGTGTATACTAGAATGTTGAACATCCTATTGTAGCGTTTATAATTGATTAAGATAGTACTACCGACCTGGCCCAAATAATTGACTGTAAATAAAGTCAGTCCAAATTTCTAGTCATGCAAACAGAGTACCTCCATATAAACAGAAAATCTGATCAATGTAAACACAGACCTTGAACGATCTTTTATGGATTTGAACGGTAACCTATTTTTCAATCAACATATCATGAGAGTAAAGCAAAGTGACCGACATCTCAATGTGATAGTAAATAAACACGTGAAATTGTACTTCTTACTAGTAAGTGCTAAATGTCTACAAAATTAATTCGTTGTGTGCAAATGAGCCAAGACTTTTATGTACTAGAATGTAACTGGATTGGACACTCCCGAGTTTACTTTCTCCAAAATTGAGACTGGAAATATAAATTACTCAAAAGCCCAGATTTGGCAGCCGCTCAAGGGGATAAAGCAAAAGTGTTGTTTATAAATGATGATGTATTTATTCAGGAAGTTGAAAATGTCAATATTTACTTTAGAGATGCGAGATTTCAATAAATATATAGATATGTCATTTTATATTTAAATTATGTTTTAAACAAATGTCGTAATGTCAATTTATCGTCCTAAATTGGAGCTTTACCCATAACAATGTCATGATGTCAATTTGTCGTCCTAAATTGAAGCTTTACCCATAACAATGTCATGATGTCAATTTATCGTCCTAAATTGGAGCTTTACCCATAACAATGTCATGATGTCAATTTGTCGTCCTAAAATGGAGCTTTACCCATAACAATGTCATGATATCAATTTATCGTCCTAAATTGGAGTTATACCCGTAACAATGTCATGGTGTCAATTTATCGTCCTAAATTGGAGTTATACCCGTAACAATGTCATGGTGTCAATTTATCGTCCTAAATTGAAGTTATACCCGTAACAATATCATGGTGTCAATTTATCGTCCTAAATTGGAATTATAGCCATACCAATAGAGATGTCTTAAAAAATAATTCCATTAAAATTTCTTTCATAGAAGGAGGTCCCCCTCCCTTCCGAGTGATAATAGTTTTGTAAAGTGATGTACAGGGATTAAAACAGTGAAGATGTGAAAAAAATATTTTTACTTTTTTCCAAATGTGTAAAGTGTACTAATGACTGCACAGCAGATCTCCATCATTACCGATATCAAACATCATATTTTACCAGTGTATGTCAGCGATTTGGTCGATCGCGTCAAACATCGAGATTATGATTTCCCCATTAGACCTAGGTGCCATCTGTTAACTTTTCATACGTCATGAGACATACTGATATTCGTACAGTCCCCTATCAGACCTACCGCCACTGGTATAAACCCCATCAGACCTAATGATATTGGTATCAACCCATCAGACCTAGTGCTATTGGTATTAACCCCATCAGACCTAGTGCCATTGGTATCAACCCCATCATACCTGGTGCTACTGGTATCATCTCCATCAGACCTAGCGCTATTGGTATCAACCTCATCAGACCTAGTGCAATTGGTATCAACCCCATCAGACCTAGTGCTACTGGTATCATCCCCATCAGACCTAGTGCAGTTGGTATAAACCCCATCAGACCTAGTGCTATTGGTATCAACCCCATCAGACCTAGTGCTATTGGTATTAACCCCATCAGACCTAGTGCAATTGGTATCAACCCCATCAGGCCTAGTGCTATTGGTATTAACCCCATCAGACCTAGTGCAATTCGTGTCAACCCCATCAGACCTAGTGCTATTGGTATCAACCCCATCAGACCTAGTGCTATTGGTATCAACCCCATCAGACCTAGTGCAATTGGTATCAACCCCATCAGACCTAGTGCAATTGGTATCAACCCCATCAGACCTAGTGCTATTGGTATTAACCCCATCTGACCTAGTGCTATTGGTATCTCCTCCATTAGACCTAGTGCTAGTGCTATCCATACATTCTGTAAACAATTCTTGAGACAATAACTCATCAGAAACATTGGAGGCACCGTTACAAGCTTGATTGACAATAGATAAAATGTTGTAATTGGGGAACATGGTTTTTCTTTTGACAAGCATATCGCTGCTTATAAGTTATGCACAAGCTAGATATGAAAAATGGTACTCACCATGTAGTACATTCCATTATACAAACAGTCCCCTGAAAGAGACAAAAAATATCATATTAAACGGATACAAGCGACAATTTAAGCAACACTTTATCACATTCATTCAGTGTAATCTCACATTTTGCAATGCACATTTTTCAGATAAGTGTTGTAAAATGTTTGATAATATTGTATGTATTCAATAAGCACAAATGTTTTAACTCCACAAGAAAACTTGTACAAATTATATTTTTATTAGATTACCTATACATTTAATTCGATAAGAAATAATTAATAATCAATAATAATGATAATCATTAAAACGTAAAGATTATATCTAAAATCTATTAAAGATTAATGTATCATGTAGGTGGGTGGGAAACCTGATAGAGTTATACGATATATAATATACTTACGATTTACATTACGTTGAACTTGCCAAGCATAATGTTGTCTAATCTATGTTATGAGTCGTTCATATTTAAGTGAAACATTACTTCCACTCTTGACACATTCTAAATAGGGAAGCAGCATTAGTTCATTTCGTAAAGTCAATACCCACCCAGGCCAGACAGGGTCGTCTGCTTCAGTGTGTCTTTTGGCTTATTTATGGCTAAATAATATACTAAAAATGTCATTAGAACCAACCAACAAACAAACAATGATTCTAAGCATTGTTTGATGACAAATACACGTGAAATTGTAAATAAGTATACACGTATAGTAAAAATGTTTGTCCTGTCTTTGTGATCGCTGCACAATGTGGTTTAATTCCGTCTATATTTATAGTCACAATTACCATGCTATGTAATTATGTAGTAAATGGCTGCTTTTACACTGCCTAGTATTCTGTAGGGATTATACGGGGATGCTGACGACCATCTCCGGAAGAGGACGCATGAGGGTGTCGCTGTGGGAAGGACTTTGTCGGGGTCTTCTTCGCTTGTTTGCTTCCTGGCGCTTGCTCGGGTCGTATTAGTAATAGCGAATTATCGCACAAATTAAGTAGCATGCAAACGCGTGAAAGTGACGAGTCGTACATGCCGACAGGCGAAAAGTGACTATAATCCAAATAAGCGAGCAAGTAAGTGTAATGTCCTGAAATACAATTGTATAAATTTAACAGTTGGACTCGTTGTCTACACTTTACCATACAAAGACAGTGTCCTCCCATTCCCGATAACCCCCACCCTCGTTCTGCCTTTTAACACCAATTTTTAACATTCCTCTTTATGTTGGGCAATTCTGCTCCAACACATCGTAAAACGTGCATCCTTCCAAATTCTAGACACAATAAAAAGTTATATACTTTTTCAAAAGCTTTTTAATATCATATGAATAAATGTTTGAAAAGTGCGTTTAATGGACTCATTCGACGCATAAATATCCAGATGTTTGTGTTGCCTGAATACATGAAGAAATATCGCTCCAAGCAGGGCGGCGCCAGACCCGGCCAGACTATGGCGCCCTAGGCAAAGTTAGATTCTGGAGCACGACCCACCGGAAAATATCAATTTCAAAATTTATAAACAATATAGCCCTGGCTCCAAGTCAAACAAGTTTGTGGGAATTTATTGTATTCTTGCAGAAATGTAAAACGCCAATAATGTATGTGTTAACATTGACAAAAGAATCATTTTGAATTTTTTGTGTACTAGAATAATTAAATTTTCAAACCATACTTCCAGCCCCTTCAACCACTCCCCTTATTTTCTTCAAAAGAAAAACTTTCTGCAGCTACACCTTCCCAACCCCCAATCCCACATAAATAGGATGATGGTTAAAGATGGATAAGAGTACAAATCATAGAGTCAAAATGCTAAATTTCTTGAACCCTCCTTTCGATATTAAATGCTCGTGCAACTGTGCTGACTCCAGAGAAGGATAAAGGCAGACCACTCTCAGTTTAAAGCCACGAATGCAATCTTGCAGGACACACGGTACTAATTATATGGAAGAACTGTGAACCAGTCTAGAAATGGGTGAACAAATAATAGAGTATTTATGGGTCTGGTGGTCCATAATTGGTTAATAATGAAAAGAAATTTTTTAGTAAAAAATTTCTATTGAGAGCTTATCCTATCAGACAAAATTCTAGTGATGCAATTTTAGTATTTTTACAGACTTGACTTAGGAGCACTCAATAATGAAAGTAGCACCTGATTCATCTGTTCAGAATAGATAGCATGTGTTTCATGCAATGTAGATGGAAAAAAATGCCGCGCTCATATGGTGCTCTCCACACAAAAGCTTGCACCAAGGATAGTTGTGTATGGAGAGATATAGGTCTGATCATCAGCACCCAGAAATTTTAAGTTATTAAATTTTGAATAAGATGGTGTTTCCATATGTTTACTATATGAGTTGAATTAGTACCGTGAGTCCTGCAAAGGTAACTGGCCGTTCCCAATGACATCTGCACACACACACACACACACACACACACACAAACACACACACACACACACACTGCCCCATAGATTGCGGAATTGATTGGGCGGTTGCTAGGCAACTGTCTGTGATGAAGGGAAAAGAAAAGGCGTGGGATGGTGGTGACAAAGAAAAGTGGTAGATTTTGGACACGGCTACTCATGTAAAAGAAAAAAGGTCCAAATAATTATTTTTCAGACTGAACACACAAATATATTACAGAACATTTGTTTGGAAGAAAATAAACACACACCCCTCTGAAGAGAACATTACTACCAAAGTTCTGCATCGCTATTATTCCCTGTTCTACATCCACGTTTAGTCGTAGTTAGTGTGCAGTAAGGAACCTCAACTGAATAAAATGTTTATTAATTTAGGTATTGCTATGAATAAAGCATACATAGATCAGTTAGAAATATCATTTGAAATGACAGATCAAAACAGGAAACTTAACAAAATTGCTATCTCTACAAAATGTCTGAAGAAAGATACAGCAGTTTCAAGGAAACACAACATTCAGTTTTGAGGCAGAAATACACATCTGGGCATTATTCAAACGAATTTAAACATAAGACCAACATGCACTGTATAAAATAAGCTTTCTGTTGTGCATAATAGAATCATATAGTTGTGACTTTGATAGAACTGTTCTAAAAAAACTTTTAAAAGCAAGTGTATCCGTCAATTTTGTTTAAAAAAGAATATCATTTCCCAAACACAGCAAAAAAGCAATTTTGAGAAAGTTAAAATTTTCTTTGATAATAATTCAACTAAGCGTCTGATTAAGCAAGAAATATAATATAATCCAAATTACATTTTAACAATATTAATACCATATGAACCCGCTTATAAATCGAGTCCAACTGCCGCATAGCAGGGTGTATGTTTTGTCCTACAAATTACATCTGGGCAGTTTGCAGTTGGCCTCAGCGTAAAAGTGAGTATATATTATCTATGCCAATCACTGAATTCTAGTCATAATACTGTGTATTTCATACAGACTACGTAGATTATTGCTGAATGCGAGTCGTTATCAGAAACTACTTCAGTCGTGAACTATTTGCATAAATGTTCTCGCTCACGCAATGTCATATAAATGTGGGTGCACGAAAAACAACTGTTTTAATTTCCATACCATAGATTTCCAACACTTTATCAACGAACTCAAACATTATGTACTGTTATCAAATAATGTAATATCCAGGCGATCAATATAGTTTATGAAATATGCACGTGCAACGTGCTGATATGTCATACATTTTCTGGTTTTGACCGTATTTAAATTCAGCACACCTGTTGCTCACACAAGACAAAGAATCTACCAGAGGCATTTGGAGGGAAAATCTGTCTACTTGGGAATTAGTATCAAGACCGTCCGGGATTCTAGTTTCAGAAAACATCATTCCTAGCTCTGCATTAATGTAACTTAAGGCTGGAGAGGAGGCATTTAAGATAGAGACGTACATATAACACCGTGAAAGGTGTCTGTAAACTGTCTTTTATATGTGTATAATTTAATCATTATGGCTGCATTACGCTAAGTATTAGGCGGTTTATATATATATATATATATATATATATATATATATATATATATATATATATATATATATATATATATATATATATATATATTGATAGATAGATAGATATGCGCGTGTGTGTGTGGTTCATTTAAACACTTTTAATTTTATCCAAGGCAAACATGGGGGGGGGGGCTGCGTTTCACATTAATCTGGCACTAGAAAAGAAGGGAGCAAATTCTCAAAAATTTCCTCTTTGACAATGCAATTACGTAAACTATAGGATTTATAGAACTTTTTGTACATAGTCTAGTATTTAATAGCTTGTAGTAACACCGCAAACTGCATAGACTATTGGTGGAGAGCCTGGAGGGTTTCTAACACTGTTAGTAAAGTTCAGGTTTAATCTCCACACACCCTTGCTCACCTGCACGCAAAATGTCACCTGAATTAAGAAATAATCATCCAGAATTTCCAGAAATATAGCGAGTAATAATGCAACGAAAAATAGCTGGTTGTCAAAGAAACACACAAAAATAACATTCATTCATAAAAGTGCAAATTCGACTAAATTTATTGTTCAGAAGCCTGTATTGTTAGATATAATTGAAATTATGGAATATTTTCAGTAATTCCTCATTTAAATTTGGGCAATGTCTTTTGTCGCTCATATTCTAATCTGCTGAGCTTCTTAAAAACAACATAAATTTGTGTTCCCTTATATAAGTGTGTCATTCGTCTACATGTTTATATAAAGTTCAATCACTTTTGAGGCACTGCCAGTTTACTGTCCAACATTTATAGCTTAGAAAATGCAACAACAAAATATTGATTAGGTATGTAACGGCACTGTAAAACGAGTAGGCTATTTAGTGCCGGGGCAATTTGAATGATGTGTCTTGGATGACCCACGGTAGCCATCCTAATTAAGAGATTCTAACCTTTTGGTTTCGGGCCTGACCACCACGGGTACTAAGTAAATAAAGTCTATTGCATCACCAAAGTCTCAGATGAAATTCCAGGCGTCATCTGTTGAAGGTTTTCTGTTCAAGAATTATGGATTCCTACGAAGGATGAGAGATCGTCAACCCCCAGTTTCTATAAGCTAGTTGACGAATGTGGGCGACTTTAACGTCCTTGTTGATCACCGTGGTTGACTGTAATAACCTGGTTGACTGCTGTGAACGACTGTTAAAAACACAGCTGACAACAGTTAACAAGTGTAACAACATAGTTGACCACTATGAACGCCTGTAACGTCATTGTTGACAACTGTGAAAAATCTTCAGGCATGCTTAATAATCAATGTTTATGCACAGTGAAATTTTTATTTTAAAAATCATAAATAGGGTACACCTTCTTATAAATCTAAAAGAAAAACACTCTTGTACGTTACTTGGACGTTACAAGGCTTTTTCTCCCTATAAGATACACGTGACCATATATATCCGTCTTCTCTTTGTAGCATACACGTGAACAATGGTGTTCATTTTCTCAGACATGTAACGTGATGTCCCACCCAGTCACATTATCCTGACACCAAGCCAACCAGTCCTAACAGTAACCTCTTAATGCCGAGCACCTAACTTTTAGTACCATTTTTGTAAGTCTTTGGTATGACTCGTCCGGGTTCGAACGCTCGACCTTCCGCATCCGAGGCGGACGCTCTAACCACTAGGCCACCGTGGCGGTCCTCATTATAACATAAACGTTGCCATATGTGTTCAGTTTCTGCTTGTAACACACTCGGTAATTGATAACTATTTACTCCATTTAACATACAAGTGGCCATTTGATATCCATTTTCTTTGTGTAACAAATATGTCACTGCTGATGCATATTTTCTCCATGTAGTGTACATGCGACTATTTATGTCGATTTTCTCTACGGAACAAACATTGATGTCTTATGATTCCATGTAACATACACGTGGCCATTTGGTGCCCATTTTCTCAATGTAGCGTACATGCGACCATGGGGGTCCGAGTGGTCTAAAGCGCTCACCGTTACGGATCACTGCCATCTCACCTCTGTCTGCGTAGGTTCGAGTCTCGGGCTCGGTCAAAATGGGTAAGTGCGAAAGCTTGTCAGTAGCTTCTCGTGGGTCAGTGGTTCTTTCTGGGGTTTTCCCGGGTTCTTCCTCCACCATTTATACTAGCTTATAGTGTGCTGAAAAATGGCGTTAAACCTTACAACAATAACAACATGTAACCATTGATGTCGGTTTTCTCTATGGAACATACATGTGACCATTGATTCTCAATTTTCGTGACCCATCTCCAACAAGCAAACTTAATCATGAGAAGCTAATCTCCTACAGGTAAACTATATTTGAATAAGAAGAAATAGAAATGTTAGTCTTATTTATTCTTCAATCAATCAAAAGCAGAGCAGAAGTACATCAGCCTTCTTTCTACATGACCATAATTTGTATCCTATAAATATTTTTGATACGCATGCTGATAAATTTGTAACCGAGACCATACATGACCATAATTTGTATCCTAGAAATATTTGTGATAAGCATGCTGATAATTTGTAACCGAGACCATACATGACCATAATTTGTATCGTAGAAATATTTGTGATACGTATGCTGATAATTTGTAACCGAGACCATACATGACCATAATTTGTATCCTAGAAACATTTGTGACATGCATGCTGATAATTTGTAACCGAGAAATATGCATCGTCTACATGACCATAATTGTAACACAAAGACTTCGGTCTCATGACTATAATAAAGTTCACGTTTCAACCATGATTCAGGGAGATTTCGGTCCAATGGGCATATTAAAGTTTTATAGCAGCCTTAGAACCACGATTCGGAGAGATTTCGGTTCTATGACTATATTTCAGGTCACGTTCCATATCAGTTTTATACCGTGATTCGGAGAGATTTCGATCCTATGGTTGTATTTTAGATAACAATTTATGTCAGACTTACACCATGATCCAGAGATTTCAGTTAAGTGGCTATATTACAGGTCACGCTTCGTATCAGGTTCTGCACAGAAAATAGGCATAAACAAATGCAATCTTAATAAAGACAAGCGAAAGTGTCCGAAATTAATAAATATAAACCGGGGCCAATGTGACACGTTTCTCCTTGGTAATTTTGTCGAATACTGACTAAACTACACGTGCTGACATAATGAATGCGACATCGTTAAATGCCATTGCGGTCTATTCGGGTCTCTTTAATCTTCCCATAAGAGGAAACCATTATCTTGGTTTAGACATGTGCACCAACTCATTATTATCTATTACCCTCAATTCAATCGGACCTCTTCTGTAGCCTAGTGGTTAAGGCGTCCGCCTCGGATGCGAGTGGTCGTGGGTTCGATCCCCGACCGAGTCATACCAAACACTTACAAAAATGGTACTAACAGCTACCTGGCGTGGCGCTCAGCATTAAGAGGTTAGTGTTAGGGCTGGTCGGCCTGGTGTCAGGATAATGTGACTGGGTGGGACATCATGCTACATGTCTGCGGCATGATGCCCCAGTGATAGACATCACTATAAACTCTCACACTGCAGACATCGTAGCGATATGACTGAAATTTTTTTAAAGCTAAGCTAAAAATCCAAAACACACACACACACAAACACAGTTCAATCGTGAGCGAACTAAACTGCTGCAGTCTTACATTAATTAACGTGTAACGTTCGTATGATATATTTATACATACATTTACACATACATACATACATACATACATACATACATACATACATACATACATAGACAATCAGTCTGAGAATCGCTAGTACGACCAATGGTTTGATTTCAATGAGTGTTTTGTTAGGAGGTTTTATGTAGAAAATAATGCAGACGGACTACCACGGCTAGGTAGAAGTATTTATGGCTGTTCTCAGATTTTGTTAATACAGTATTCCAATCTTTTCAGGTAAATAATGTGAGGAACCTTTCTTATAAGGTTGATAAATTTACTAACTCGCAAAGGTCAAAAGTTCGAGCTAGTAGTCTTTATTTAGCAAAAGCTTGCTAGTTTAAATCCATGAAACCAGTTCTCGAGGTATACCATATTTATCCCAAAATGGAACATATTACTTAAAGTTGTTAATTTTATCAGCTCAACAAGCTTCACTCGGAAAGTTGATGACTTTAAACCGAACAAATTACAGTTTACAAAAAAGTCGCATAGATTTCGATTTTTAGAGCACTAATAAAGACGATTCATTTCATGTAACCGACGGTTATTCTACTTATGTAGTAACTC
The DNA here is from genome assembly GCA_028554795.2 of Sinohyriopsis cumingii. Lineage (NCBI taxonomy): Eukaryota > Metazoa > Mollusca > Bivalvia > Unionida > Unionidae > Sinohyriopsis > Sinohyriopsis cumingii. The sequence goes on from CM068826.1 coordinate 95,143,193, forward strand.
GGATTGAAAGTACTCTGTTTTACAATAGCTCAGTCATTCTTGCGAAGATAAGTGACAGAGGTCGTTGTTGTTGTTGTTGTGGGGTTTAACGCCATTTTTCAGCACACGATAAGCTATACATGGCGGCCAGTATTAATGGTGGAGGAAGAACCGGGAAAACACCGGAAAGAACCATCGACCCACGAGAAGCTACTTGCAAGCTTTCTCACATGCCCACATTGGCTGAATCTTAAACTCGAACCGCCGCAGACAGAGGTGAGATGGCAGTGATCCGTAACGAAGAGCGCTTTAGACCACTCGGCCACTCGGGGCCCCGTGACAGAGGTCGAAAACGGTCCTTGCTATGGACAATACAACGTGGTTGGCAAAGTTAGGCTAAATGATAATTAATGGTTACACTCTCGTTGGCAAGGTAACACCAATCAGAACATCTTTGGCCATTTCGTGTACTGTGAGACCAATAGAACATGCGATTCTTATAACTAAAAGTAATTTCCACTGAAGCTTTGAGGAAACAGTCTCGAAACTTTGACTCAGTGGCGGAAAAATACTCCTTAGTGGCGTCCCTACTTTGCCATTGGGAAATGTTTTAATGTCAGTTGCCAACTTCCATCACCCCTCCCACCTAAATATATTTTGTGATGAATTTTCCCTATTACACTAAAGTGAGGTGAAATGCTATGGAAATGTCAGCTCCATTAAAAAGTTCCAGATGGCACCCCCTCCTCCTCCTGGCGTCCGGGGGACATTGACTCCCCAACACTCCTCGCGCCGCCCCACCGACTCTACTCCTCATTTTCAGCTAAGGTCTCTTGTTGTTGAGGATGATAGGGGCACAACATTGGACACCAACAGGGGTGGGGGATTGTCGATCCAGTTTTCTACAGAAAGCAAGTTGTCAAAAGTATTCAAAATATGTCAACGTTTTGAAGAACAATATAGAGGACACCATATATATTGACCTATTTAAGGTGAAGCAGAAAATTCTTATTGTAATTGCCCCTTTTTCTTGACGGTAAAGTACTCATATATTGTCGGATATAAGAACATGGATTCCTCAAATCCCACCTTGATATCATGATATCTGAAATAATACGAGACAGTGTGATGAAATATAATCAGAATTTCTCCATCGTTACGGCCGTGATTTTAGCTTCTTGCTGGCTAAGGGTCACGTAAGACAGTCAGCTAAAGGTGTGAGGCCAACACCAGATGGCTGGTTATGTGTTTTATTCACTAACTAGACGGTTGAGTTGGCTAGTCTATTTAAAGGATTAAGGCCTTTGTGTCAGTAAGAAGAATAGATTTCTGCGATCGCAACTACATGTGACAAGATTTGGACCCAAGCGCCGCCGACTATCAAAAAATGCGTACCAGCCAGTCTGAATTAGAGGAATTTAGAAATCTACCAGTACGAGGAGCTAATCCTATGTACAATTAACCAATGGATCCCTGGCGTTTGAAATGAGTACAGGATACAAGAAAATATCAAAAATATTTTTTTTGTGGGGGGGAATAGACCACTCCAAGCAAGAGACTCGTAAAAAGGTGAACCGGAACTGAACTGGAAAAGAATAGAAAACTTCTACAGGTAGGAAATATCTCAGCCGAATGTTTGTGCTGATTTGTGTAGATAAGAATGTAATAGATTGCGTATTATGACGTATAGCTATTTTACTGGGACATGGAACATAACATATCGTAGAATTATCAGAGACTATTACATCTTATTGTGTAGTTGATTCTATTAGAAAGTAGAATTGAGATGTGTATTTGCATTTGTCATTATGTATAGACTAAGAATTATGCGGGGTAGACTGAGTGGATTTGCATGCATATGTATTTACGTTTTTCTATGTATCATTCGACAATTCGTAGGACACAGGCAATGTGAACGATTATCGTAACAACGGTAGATTGTTGTGTCAGAATGTAACATTTAGATGGTGAGTGCGTGTTACGACATTTCGTAAGAATACTATTTGTATATAGATCAAGGCGTGTATGGCATAAGTAGATGTTAGTGTGTGAAAGGGCATGGCAGTGTTCGCCATTTGTCGAATGAGATGTCCGTGAGAGACTGGTAGATTAAGATGATGCGTATTGGGAGAACAGGATGTACGTCCCTTACATTTCCTTCAGGATATTCCCAGGGTGTGCGTAATAGATGGCACTAAACTCTTAAGAGAGGGATGAATTAAGAGAATTTGTAAAAAAATGAGAGAGAGAGAGAGATCTACATTCACTTTTTAAAATAAAAAAAAAACACAATTCTGGCGAAGACATTTTAGAAATTCACAGTTTATAGCGTTCAAGCCAATTATCCCTTGAATCGTAAAACGAACACTGGTACTGAAATAAATATTCCTTTTTTCACACAAGTACTGCGCTGAACAAACAGACGTGCAACTTTGATAATTCAAATTAAAATAGCCCAGAAAAAGGTTCGAAGTTCTAGCCCTGTTGCTGAAAATTAACAATAATATATACCCCGTACAAAATGAGTTATTAACACATGGGTTAATAACACAACATAAGTTGGGCGTAAAATTCAATTATTTGAAGGTATCAGTTAAAAGGGGTTCCAAGCTTAACTAGCAGACTGGTTAGTTCAGACTTTAAACTTTTGCCCTGTATCCGATATTTAACATATAGTTGAAGAGTTTAGATCTTAACAGATCTGACCCTAGTATTTAGAAGTATATGTTGCTAAACTTTAGTGTATGTTCACTGATATTCTTTTCTGCACTAAATGAAAGACAAACTTCATTATATATGCACATAGGCACAGTCGTTTTGTCATATAATAGGTGTGTGTGTGTGTGTGTGTGTGTACGATGTATGCAGCATGACAGTTTATAGTGATGTACAGCACTGGGGCATCATGCCGCAGACATGAAACATGATGTCCCACCCAGTCACATTATACTAACACCAGGCCATCCTAACATTGACCTCTTAATGCTGGGCGCCAAGCGAGGCAGCTGTTGATACCATTTTATAAGTCTTTTTTTATGACTCGGCAGGGGTTCGAACCCGCGACCTCCCGCATCCAAGACGGCTGCTCTAACCACTTAGGCCACCAGAGCGGTTTTATAATAATTCCATGCGTGGCACAACACTTGATAGGGGCCAACCTTCTTTTACTGAAGGAGGCAGGAGGGCTGACTTGAATGTGATGAAAACAAAAAGATCCGGTCTTTAAATGCTTGACAAATTCTGATTTATCGAGAGAAAAAAGAACCTATTTTATTCATTATAGCAGTTGAATAAATTCTTGGAATAAAGGAAACTAAAATGTCGGTCCCTAATGAAACAGGTTTGTTGAAACACATTATAAAATTATATATAAAAAAGGATTTGTCATTAATATTAACATAATTTAATTTCAACTCTTCTTTGGCCTCGGATTTTTTTTCCCTTATCAAATATGGTCGTCTCACAATGACCTGTTCATTGAAAGGGTTTATAGTCTGTCGGACATCTTGGTTTAAATTTAACTGAACCCAATACGAAACGATTTTTCACACTTCTAAAACAGGCGAGCGTCAATCACATTTGATTTTACCTGTGATTTCACAGGGTAGTCATTAATCAGTGTCAGTTGCAGAGGACAGTTAGCGTACATTTTAAAACGGATAGTCGTTTACGAGAGGGTGGGTGGCTGGAGGTCAGATTTTATGTATAACATTGGACATTTTTCACAGATGTAAAAGGCGTTAAAATCAAAGTTTCATCACATTCATTGTCAATATTAAATTCAAAGAAAAACTGACAGATGAAAGGGTGTCCATTCCAGTCATTGGATACACTGAAGATTATTGCTTGGTACAATGGTTGCCCAAATTCCGTAGATGGCCGCGCTTTGACGGTACCAAACTCAGGATTCTGTATCATACAACTTTGGTTTGTCTTCACATAACGTGACACCAAGCACGAGTTTAAAGTCGTTTGTGTTACTCTGGTACAGATGGGTAAAAACTTTAATGCAGAAAGTTTTCATTTGATGGATAACAAAAAACAACAAATAACAAAGGCAGTAACTGCTACAACGACCGTCACCACTGCGGCTAAAGCTTGATGAAAATGTATAGCATCGAACGTTTCCTGAACCAAACATAGAATTAATCTCGAAATGTTCGAAGACTGGTTAATTAGATGTTACCTGCATAAGAATATCATACTTTCACAGAGGGAAGCAGTATACAATAACGTGTACCAGACCACAACTAAGTTTAAAAACATAAGGCATACTCTTCATCTTCTTCTGATTATTATTATTATTATTATTATTATTATTATTATTATTAATTAATTAATTAATTAATTAATTAATTGTGACCCAATATAAAAATCCATAGAAGCGACGTTATCCACACATGGAAACACAAGGTAATGTCACGTCCTAGACTGAGCCATTGTAAATTACCACGGCTGTTCTCCACAATAAAGCCGTTAATTAAGTCTGGTACAACTGTTGATTTTACACAGACTTGTAACCAGCGTACGAGTAAATGATAGTCGAACGTCTGTTTAGTGAGAAAATTAGATTCACGAAGGAGTCAACAAGAAGATACCTGCGTGACAGTGGTCTGCCTAGACAAACTCGAGTGCATCCTCGTTATTGATACAAGGGATTTCAGCCGTCTTTTTTCACCAGTCTTTGCGGCCGTTTATTTCAAACGTTTGTAACTTTTATAACGAACATTAGTCTGAATGAGCAGAAAATAATATTAAAATGGTTGAAACTAATGCTAGAAAGGGAATGGCCACAAACCAGAAGTCTGCAAAATTGACATTTAAGGTTTCATTATAGGGTTTGTTAGTGTTTATTTTGTATTTTGTATTTTGATTTTATGTTATATTTTGTTAAAGATCTATATATTTGTATGCAAGTTTTTCTCAACGTGAAATATTTGTGAGACGTATCCATATCATCTGTTTCAAATGCGCGTATTGGCCAGGAAAGAAACAAGATAATTTTTTCAATCTCATCCACCCAATTGTCTAATGTTACGGGTACTAATATCACATGTTACGGGTACTAATATCACATGTTACTGGTACTAATATCACATGGGCGAGGATACATTTTTAAAACGACTCTTGTTATTTCTGATATAAAGATTATTGTAAGATATTACTTATAGCATTCCCACCCTTCATATGCTTCGCGTATACCAATAAAAAGCTAAAATTCTCGAAATCAATAAAGTCTCGATTTGTCAAAACTTTCCTGTGTCGTATCTACCTGTTCCAAAATAATTCTAGCGTTATACATTTCAGAAATTTAGTAACTTTAACAACAATCGTATCCTATTGTTATTTAAGGCTTAAGCATGGTTGATTTAATACATTCTGGAACTGCCTGACATTCTCTTATATATATATATATATATATATATATATATATATATATATATATATATATATATATATATATATATATATATATATATATATATATATATATTGCCAGACAAGCACATTTCAACACTTCCCTCTAATTGAGAATGACAGTTTTATTAATGAACCAGACGTTTCAGCGTTGAATTTCAATGTACACGATACGGACGTACAGTTCATTAACTAACAATGGCCCGTCATCACGTTACCCTTACCCAGTCTAATCTCTTTATCGTACTTTTCCCAAACTATAATCTAAAATATAACTGGAAGACATCGTCTCGCCTGTCATTTGAACATATTTCACGCCAACTCAATCTTTAAGGTTAATAGTTATACGAGGCAAGGGATTTTTGGGACACATTAGACAAATAACTTTGTTCCTTGGGCTGAATATCTACCTCCAGTGGAATTTTCTGCGTATCTATTGCAAATTGATCAAGTGATTTATACCATCAGGTAAATAATAAAGAAGTTAAAAAAGAAAGGAAGGCAGGAAGGAAAAAGCCGTATTGTCATAGTCCACTACCTGTGATGAAATTCACAGTGATGGGAGTAAAACATGATCCACATTCTGCTTAATAAGGGTTATTAAAAATATTGCGATTGGCGGAATTCCAACTTGTCAAACTTGATGAATAACACACACACACACACACACACACACACACACACACAGAGGCGTGCGCGCGGACCACTGATGTTCGATTTCCAATCTTGCCCAAATAACCCAGGGCTAGCTGAATTAGACAAAGATGGTTGAATTCCATTGCCTCCAGCTCCGCACTGAAAATTCTACAGCGTGATGTTGTTGTTGTTGTTGTTGTTGTAGGGTTTAACGCCATTTTGCAGCACACGATAGGCTATACATGGCGGCCAGTTTTAATGGTGGAGGAAGAACCCCCGGAAAGAACCACCGACCCACTAGAAGCTACTGGCAAGCTTTCTCACATACCCACATTGGCTGAATCCGAGACTCGAACCCACACAGACAGAGGTGAGATGGTAGTGATCCGTAACGGAGAGCGCTTTAGACCACTCGGCCACTTGGGGCCCCTTACAGCGTGATTATGTTCCGTTAAAACCAATCAAGCAGTCATTAATCGCAGTGAAAATAATTAATGAACTACTGTAAGTATCCCCAGAAAATAGTCATTCGATAGAACTGATGAATGAGAGAACTTTGAAATATTTGTTTCATAATAGTTATGTTTCTGATTAAACCAATTGCCAGTCCATATTTCAATAAAGTCTTCTATCACTGCATGTCAGCTATAAATTAAATCTAAGGCGACATTCCTTATCAAATTGACTGATATACCTCTAGATAAAACATTAAATTGTTATAAGATTTATATTTGCCACAAAGTAAGGCACAAAATAAGAGATATCACTATATTAACGTGTTGAGGAATATGACAACATTACATTCACATATAAAATGCAACCTAACAAATATCATCATAAGAAAACACTGACCGCGTCATATAATTTCCAAATAGATTTGATCAGCAACAAAAAAGAAAGAAAACCAACTGATACATTGTTTCGTAAGGCATGTATCGTGTGAAAATATTTCAACCTAAATATATTTAAGTACTTAAAATCATGCAATAGCGTTACAGAAATAATAGAAGTTTGGGCAAATATATATGAGAAAAGAAGTGCGTGTGATTTCGATTTTTAACGTAGCGTTAACAATGTGTCAGTCATATAGCTACGATGTCTGCAGTGTGGCAGTTTATAACGATGTATATCACTGGAGCATCATGTTGCAGATATGTAGCATTATGTCCCACCCAGTCACAGTATCCTCACACCAGGCCGTCATTGGTATGACTCGGCCGGGGTTCAAAACCACGACCTCCAACATACGCTTTAACCACTTAGGCCAAGTGATGTTGCAGTGTGTGAATGCAAATTAATGTAACGTACGGAACATAATTCGAAAGTAAATAGATCGCAGTAATTTGGAAGTAGTCTTTCTAAACAAACTTAGAGTTTACTCTAACTTCAACTTTCACTAATTTGAAGATGAATTATAATCTGTGCCGGATTATTCATCAAGCACAATAAGCACGTGCTTAGGGCACCTGAAAAAATCACAAAATAATTGTTGATGATAAAATTAAAAGAATTATATATATATATATATATATATATATATATATATATATATATATATATATATATATATATATATATATATATCACCACTTCGATCTGCATGTAGTAATATTTTGATTTGGAATGATGGTAACACTGATATTTTCGTACCTTTTCAGCTTTTAATATTATCTTTTTCTTAGTTTTTATTAGTTTCACATTTAGTAAGGGGGGGGGGGGCACCAAAATATGTTCAGTGCTTAGGGCCCTGGAATGCTTTAATCCGGCATTGATTCGAATTTAATAGTTTTTTGTCCCGTGTTCTGTATATGTAACAAAAAATCAAATTTGACACTTTTATAACTGTACTTAACTTGTTGACGAAATAAATTGCTTTGGGAGCACACGCGAATACCAGTATTGCACACAGTTTCGATTACTTTACTCTTTTTCGACTGTTATAAGTAAAATGTGGTAAGCAATACAATGTAATTGGTGAATGGCGGTCCCTTTGATGTCAGCTTTCAAGAGATCGTTATTCTTCATTTTGCCGAGTAAGCAAAACGCATTAATACAATTGAAGCTGCTTTATAATCCGGCTATAGGTTACACAGAATGTAAACAAAGCAACTTCAGTAAGAGAAGCACTCTTCAAATGGGCTGTATTTTGTAACTGCACCGTCGTCGTACTGCTTTTATGAATCAGCAAAAATAAACCGCGCCGAATATTTCGCAAGCGTTCGCTCTCCATAGTTAAGCCCGCGGTTGACTTTTTTGTTGTGAAAACATAACCTTATAATAACTTTTTTATTTTTGGAATTTATCTTCAGATAACTCCACTAACAGACTAACATTTTAACATTTATATTTGTGCAGACTGTAAATCTTGTATTAAAGCTTAGTAACTATCACCCTTAAAAGTGACTGTAGTCCTTTAACCAGTCAAATAAATGTAGTTTTAAAATTTAATACACTCTTCTCCGACCCGATTCTGATATCATCACAACAACTGGGATAGTATTTCTGGCCTAAACGTTTTACAAAATTCTCATCTACCACTGAACGTTTCATGATAGCATCCTCAAAAGAAGGACGGTGGTTTCATTTAAAAAGAATTTTTTTTATTGTTCTGTTTTGTTGGGTTTTTTTAAAAAAAATGGTGAATGGGAGAATTGCATTAATATATATTCTATATAGTATACGTCCTTAGAACTGATTACTGAATTCCAAATGAGGATTCTAATGCATCACTGACAATATGTGTGTATTTGGTAGCATTTAACGGCACATCAGCACAAACGTGTTTATATGGTGCCAACAAAAGGTAAAGTTCTAAAAATGTAAAATTAAATTGCACATAAATTTGAGAACCGAAAAATGTTAACATTAAGTACAATAACATACACCATTGACGAAATCCAAAACAGAGAGAAAGAGAGAGAGAGCATATTTTGCCGCGTCTTCGCTAGCCAAGGTTCCGATATGCTAACCCTATCTACACCTATCAAGTAGATATTCTAGTTCCTTGTCCTAGCGATATCTATTGGATTTCATTAGTTGCTTCCCTAGAGTGTAATACCAACTAATCAACAGCGTGTAACAGCGGTGAATTGTACATCAGCAGAAAATGGTGGAACCAATTTACTTCAAAAAGATACTGCATAAGTTAAACATCGAAAGTATGACTACGTATCAGAGAGAAGCTATTACAGGCGTATTTGCGTGAAATGTATTTGTACAAAGACGGACCGGCAGTGAAAAATTGCTTATTACAGTTTTGTGCTCCCCCTTGTCTCGCTCGTGGCGGAACAGAGTTCAGCTTTGAACGACTTACTTTTAATTGGATGCGGTGGCTTACCGCCGTATCCAATGAAATTCACGGACCCTACGAACAGATATATCTGCTCGATCCGCCAAGGCGCAGATAGGGTTAACATATCGGAAACTTGGTAATGAGGATTTTGCTGAGGAAGGTGTAAAACGTCTTGCCCAAGGACACACCACTGTAGAAGATTTAGGTTGGTATGATGGAATGAATTGAAACCACACCCTTCTGCAGGGAAATCCAATGTCATAACCAGTAAGCTAAAGCGGCTCATTATTTGATACATACATACGCATGCACGCACGCACGCACGCACGCACACACACACATACATACATACATACATAGCAGTTGTTTTATAAAAGCGTTTTCAGATCAAGATCGTTGTTTACTGAACAAGGACAACCTATTGTTAGTCTAATGAATGGATTATACTTCTTAGGTTCTAACATGGACTCATATTAAAACACAAAATAAAAATGTATATCTTCGAAGTAATTGGCAGGGATTATTGTTGTCAACGTCATTCTCATCGACGTTCTGTAAAAGTTCATGACAGCTTCTCCAATGTAGTTGTCAGTAAAATACTATATTTAAGACTTGTCAGTTTATGTCACATTTCATTATTTATCGTCGCTGTCACTCAAGAAATTTGGAGGTGAAACCTGTCGATGACAATCATATTCATGAAACGTACTATTTAACCACTAAAAGTACGTTCCATGAAACTGACTTTCATCGACGTCTGGCTATTGTTCTCACGTAGAACATAAACCTAGACATGCAATAGGTCGTCACAGGTATAGCCCTGTAACAAAATGTTCTTATGGAAACGCCATGCAGTCTTAAAAAGATGGATAATATCTTTATCTATTTGACAAATCGCACGCAAGTCAGCTCTATTCACGTAATTATTGCAACAACCAAATGCACCACATGATTCTAGCATGTATTCCTACTCCGGTAACAGATGTAAAAAAAAAAAAAACAATTCAGTACAATGCTATGTGAATTCCCTCACATGTCGCATAAAATATACCGCGATATCAATTGCACAGCAGGGTCTATTCTGGGTGGAGGGGGGGGATGAGGACGGGGACGGAGGGCAAGGTGGAGAAATGAAGATTAACCCAAATTGGCAATTAATTCATCACTTGAAACCAAGACCCGTTTTTAAACTTCAAACAAATAGTTTTAACTTCGATTTATTGCTCATCGTTGTAAAAACAAAAACAACACCCATTAACAATCGCTAAAAAAAAACGCGCATCAACAACACGGTTCAATATTTGTCCGTAAAACATACATTAACATTACCTCTTTTAAATAACACCATAAAGGATAAGATTAGAACCCGTATCTTCATTTCTGTTAAAACTCTATATGAAGGACACCTGTCGATAAAGGACATTTTAGTATTCATTATATAAATTTACTACCGTCTATTTCTGAGTAGAGTATATACTGTAATTACAGATCAGGGTTTGTAGATAGAAATTAATGGTTCCCTAACAAATTGTGTCTTGCGCCAAACTCAGCTGCACCCCGTCGTTCTTCAAGGTGAGGCTTACAGATATACTGAATTAACTTTGTCTTGCAAATCCTCTTTTATAATTTGGCACAGTAACCAATAGTAATTAAAGCCGAATGTTGAATTAATAACACGTATGAGCTAGCGTGGAATCGGAAATAGACAACGTTTTGTATAAAGCGCGAGACACAAACTGTCAGAAATTCGGAAGACATCTTAGGTATCCGACAACAAAGGTGAATTACAACGAAAGTTGTCCGAAAGTGATGATGCATTTTCAGGTTCTATGTATAATATTGTGCTTCGTAAATCGTAGCAAGTGCTTGAAAACTTCTGCCATAAACATGCTGGTAAATTTTCTACATCTCCGCACACGATTTGTGTACATCACGCCCTGTCTTGCAAGCGGACAATAAAAACGGAATAATAAAATGTGATTTTCAGGACAGAGCAAACTTGGTCTACCTTGTTGTGAGTACTCCAAGTTGCAACTCGTTTTCCGCACCTTCTTTGTCGAAGAATTTCATTTATGTGACTGCTTGAATGTTTAATAATCGTCATATACAGAGACAGACAGACAAACAGGCAGGCAGGCAAATTCTTGATCTCTCAGGACTCAGTTTATATTTACAGAGACACTAAATTATTGTGGCTGTTATGGGAATATTGTTAAAAGCTTTGCGAAATAATTTCCGAAAACGTACTCTGAATACATCTTTCGCTGAACCACTGCTAACACTTTTGCACACTGCGACGACTAACGGAGTACACACTTATGCAAAAAATGCGAGAGAAGTTACCAGTATATGTCAACATTAAAACACCTTTGCAGTATGTAAAATTATATTTTTAAGGATACTTCCCCCCAAAAAAAATCACAGAAAGGCAAAAAACAGTTACTCATCAGAATTTTTCTCTTAACAACTGGACCCTTTAAAAGGTCGTCTTTGCTTTACTACAACTAGTACTACTACTACTACTCTATTGTTATTAATACTGTTGCTATTGCTACGACTCTATATTACTATTGTTGTTGATGCTGCTATGGCTACTACTTTTGTTGCTATTGCTGCTATTACTCTTGATACTATTGTTGTTGTTGCTACTAATGCTGTTATTATTACTACTGTTGCTGCTATTTGCTACTACTGTCGCTATTGTACTGTTACTCTTACAGTATTTCTGTAAGTCAAAACTATGCCTCAGATGTGTGTCCGCGCAGTAATTGACAGAAAAGTATACATGTTTTTCACTTGAAATTTCTTCGCAAATAAAGAAACAGCAATATATTCGGACCACCTCTGTAATTTCTGTGATAAGGTTGAGGGTAGGACTGAACAAGAACTAAAACATAGTTCCATGCCGCCCAAGTGGTTCAAATGGCAGCTATCAGCACACGTCAGTAGGATGCAGGGTTGTTTTTAACATCATGAGACCATTGTTACAAGCAGTTACCATTTGATCGCATGTTTTGTTCTTTTTAATATCGTGAGACTATTGTTACAAGCAGTTACGATTAGATTGCCTGTAGTGTTTATTTTTCTCTGAAATGCACCAGGTAACCTCTAAAACCGACAGGATCACTCGACTTTGGCATTTTCTTTTATTCTCTATTCAAACTTGAATGCTTGTTTACAAATTTCATATTTTATGTTTCGGTCGTACTTTGATTTCTTTGTGTATCTCACATAAAACGCAGTGACCCTCTGACGCCTTTATTTCACGTTCTACCGGCGTACATCCAAAGACTTTGAATAACGATGTGAATTTATGTCATCCGCATAAATTATGTCCTTTAAGTGTGACACACCTGAGGTATGTAACCTCCACACTCTCTAGTCATTTTAATAAGAAACACAGCTATGTCTCTAGCACACCTGTCGTCCGGGATAAAAATTATTATTTTTCATAAAAAGATTATAAATTTCATTTAACACCTATAGAACAAGGAAAACAAAAAAAATTAAGTATAACGTATTTATTGTACTTTTAAATATATGCACTTTTTAGTAATGCATTGCAAATTAAAAAATAAATCTTACCTGAGCACACATGTACAAGACCGGCGACCGCACAGAAAATGTCAATCCACCTGTGGAATACTCCCCCCATACTAGTTATCTTTCACACGAAAACCGCTGACATGATAAAATAGACAATACTAAATTCCTCAATCCACACAAGACGATTCAAATAGATAGCTCTTTTTGAATTCCACACTTAAGAATTTTTAGGGGAAACCAGTGCACTCAATGGAATATCTCCTATTACCATTCCTTGCGCTTGAAAATATTTACAAGCTCCAAACTTTCCAACTATTAACACATCCGTCATCTGTAGAATACACGCTCATACAAATCCATCCCAGAGGGAGAAAGTCAGAACTTTCTGCCCTCTACCCTCATCTATCGCTCTCCTAGGATAGAAAACGTCGGAGCTACAGCCAAGCTAACTCCGAACTAGCAATACGACTAAAATCCCGAGTTAGCATACCATACAGGTAACAGAACGCGGCAAGGTACAACAGAGCGCCACTCTATACAACTGACAGTCTCAAGTCATTGAACAGACAGGGAGCTCTGACTTCAAGCTTCTTTGTGGTTTAATAAATTGAGTTGAACAGCTATAAATACGGAAGCAGTGTGAAAATTTGGGCTATTTAAGATGGGTGGAAAATCATCTCATAATTCTATTTAGAATGGCAGGTCCTTAAAATATTTGGATCTTTTAATGTCCCAATTCCTTCACAAGTTTTCGCTAGCTAGTAAAATACGCCGCTCTCGCCCTAAAAGAAATTATAGACTAGAAAAATGTCAAACATTGCACAAGTTACAGCTGTGAAAGTACTAAATTATTTAAAGTACTACTTATACCACCCTGGATAAAATGATAACGAGCAACAAAAAAAAAAAAAATCATAAAAATCCTTCACATTAGCATTTATTGATTAGTTATCAATTAATTATCGGTTTTTTGATAGAATTTATCATTGACTTAAACTCTTATACAGCTGGGTTATGGTTTAGTAGAATGAAGATGACCGTTTATTGGTAAACCACCTGTGTTTAGGCAAAAAGTAGTACGTGGTTGATTATACCAAGCTGTCGGTGGCTACTGCGGCAGACAGACGATTGTACGTGTAATTTTAAGTCGTTTATCTGCATGATGGATGGGGATACTATTCATGACTGACGGGATAAAATCTGACCCCCTCTCTCTCTGTCTCTCTGTCTCTGTCTCTCTCTCTCTCTCTCTCTCAAACCACTTATGCCACTGGAGCCGTTGGATGAACTTGGGGAACTTCTTTTACTTGCTCAGTTTTTTTCTCATTAATCAAGCTATCCATATATATGATTTAACGACACATCATCACAAACATGCCTTGATAGATAGATAGATAGATAGATAGATAGATAGATAGATAGAACAATTTTAAGCGATCCAGTATCTTCTCAGTTGGACCGCTCCGGTGGCCTAGTGGTTAGAGCATCTGCCTCGGATGCGGGAGGTCTTGGGTTCGATCCGAGTCATACCAAAAATGGTACTGACAGCTGCCTCGCTTGGCTCTCAGAATTAAGAGGTTAGAGTTAGGACTGGTCGACCTGGTGTCAGGATAATGTGACTGGGTGGGACATCATGCTACATGTCTGCGGCATTATGCCCCAGTGCCAGACATCAATATAAACTGCCACATTGCACACATCGTAGCGATATGACTAAAAATTGTTAACGCTACGTTAAAAACCCAAATTTCACACACACACACACACACACACACACTCTCTCTCTCTCTCTCTCTCTCTCTCTCTCTCTCTCTCTCTCTCTCACACCTTCTCAATTGAAAGGGTATACGGGGCAAAGGTTTTGAATGCGTTAGTTATCTCTTGCGATATGCAGCAATGCGTACTGAGCCTGTTAAACATCCCCGAGTCCGCACATGGGGGGAGGGGGTATCTGAAAAGTATAAAAACCTGCATAACTGCACAATTTGTTCTTGTTATAAGTTTGTTGATGGGCGTGTATCTAGATTAGACTATCACTCAATTTTCACTTTGTCTCCTCTCCATTATTTTACTTTTCGCTAGTGTTCCCATTTAGACTTCACTATACTTTCCACACTGCCTTACCTGTGTGATTTGATCTAGTCCATTGCTCTCCCGTAAACAAATCTAGATACTCTTTTGTAACTTTAGCCATTAAATTCGTCCTCATGTTTAATTCAGATAGTATATAATCTGCAATATCATCGTTATGAAGCAATTCAGTGACTTGGGCAATGCATGTTCGTATTCGTTAAATGTTTAGAGAACGTAAATAGTTTTAAAAAACAGGGTGTGTGAGCTAGGATATATTTCCATCTATAAAAAAAACAGAACCGTATATAAACACACACAAACACACACACACACACACACACACACACACACACACACACACACACACAGATATAATTTATTTATTTATTTATACCACATACATTAAAAAATAACATGGCCTTTAAAGTGTTGGTATAAAGCGAATTGGTCATCTGATACTATTAGTATATCAAATTGTGATCCGCCCATGGCGCAATAATACTCGTATATAAACATTCTCGCGACCGTATGTAGTTGAATCTAGATCAATGAT
Organism: Sinohyriopsis cumingii; assembly: GCA_028554795.2. NCBI lineage: Eukaryota > Metazoa > Mollusca > Bivalvia > Unionida > Unionidae > Sinohyriopsis > Sinohyriopsis cumingii. The sequence continues at coordinate 95,158,690 of CM068826.1, forward strand.
GAATTTTTCGACACCATAATCATTAGTGACGTATGAAAATAACGATAAAAAGTATTAATAATTCCAGTTTTCTAAATGAGTTTAATATGGTACACATTTTCATTGCAATCCTTTCTGTTTTCTGTTCCCCTCTCCTCTCTTGCATAACGGACAAACTACGCAGAAATGTGGAGTGAAAGAGACAAGGAATTTGGTCTGGATTAAAACCTTGAAATAGAATTGCCTACAAGAATATGATTTGTCGTAACATACGTACACATACACACGCATACACACACACATGCATACATACATACACAGAGATAACTATGTGTGTGTGTGTGCGCGCGCGCGCGCGTACGTGTGTGTGTGTGTGTGTGTGTGTGTCAAAATTCATTAATATTAGAATTTATGAAAGAACCTTACTGTCGCTTTTTGTATGATGATATTAACATTTGGAAAAGTGTATTACCTCAAGTATGATTTATAATTGAGAATGTCAGTTTGCAGCAAGAGTTATGTTCTTCTGTTTGTTTGTGTGGGTGTTTGGGTGTTGGGGGTACTTTCTTATTTGACTGTTGTTAAAATATATCATAATTAGATTTGTATCGTGAATGACTACTATAAAATAGGCGAATGACACATTATCAATAACTCAATAAATTTGACAGCTGATTCATTCATTTAACTAAATATGTAATATAACTTCCTGCGGTATATATCCAGGACGGACCATTGTACCCTAGACTAGCTTTTGCACTGATCTAAAGAGTTTTCCCTGCCTTCCCTGTCTGTCAAAATTAAAATAAAATTTACTTTTCTTCGTATATATTCCGGGACTATATTTGGTAGAAGGTTTTGCATTGGGAAATTAAACAATACGACTCTCAGCTGTTATAAAATACACACCAGTATGAATATAGGCAAGAGATCTAAGAATGTATATGTTTGAGGGATGTGTCATTGTTATATTACTATAAAAAAAATAAAATCACAGAATATTTCCATAGAAATACCATTCTCCCTTCAAGTAATTAGGTAATAATAAATGTAGATGACGTTTCTAATTTTATCACAACAGTGTATAGAAGAAATACATGTTCACTACATCCAGTCTAAATTTGTACAGTAGGTTTGTTTTCACGTTACTATGAAGGGGATGTCTATGTTTCTAAATCACAGACCTGTGTTTGTCTGTAAAATTCTGTCCTTTTTTAATGAAGAGTTTGCCTGTAGTTAGCGAGTCAGAAAGGTTAAGAAGAATTCTTATCTATGTTACCGATGATAATGCACACATATGAACACATACACACACACACACACACACACATGAATTGTATCTTTCATACGATTTTTTTACGTTTTTTTTTTTTTTTTGGTGAAGAATGTGTTCATCAGGATGTGCCTAAACTAATTAAATGTCACGATAAGAAGCTATTTTTTAATCTTCTTTTTTGGGGGGTGGAAAGAACGCTTTGAGTGCAACCTTTGAATTATAGTATTAGAAAGAAGTAACAGCTGACTTTGTCATTTAATTAAGATAAAAGTTACAATAATCATTAACACAGTTGAAGACATTACAGAAGAATAGAACGGGGAAAATACATGCAACAGACTTTCGCAAAGGCAAACAGCACACCGAGATTTGTGGTACAGATGAATCAGACAGCCACTGCTACACAGGAACTAGTCATAGGCTCTGGTACAAAGGAATAATAATAATAATAATAATAATAATAATAATAATAATAATAATGACAATAATAATGAGGACTTTGTATAGCGCCTAATCTTTAGAAGCTCTAAGCGCTTTACAACATTAGACAACAACAATAAGATTAAAAAAACCATATAATGATATGATTATAAAAACAAACACCATGAAATTAGAAAACATAAAAAACATGCTGAGAATATTTAAGGTAGGAAACCTTATTAGCTCTTTAAGTTTGTTCTTGCAGTCGAAATAAGTGAGTTTTGAGAGCCCTCTTGAATGTGATCACTGTCTTTGTGTCTAAGTTCAGTGGGCAATTCATTCCACGTTGCTGGGCCCTGGTACACAAAACAACGCTGTCGATATGACTTTGTTTTCATAGTGGGAATAATGAGTATACGATTGTCAGAAGAGGAGCGTAAGTATCTTGCTGGTGTGTACACATGGGTGAGATCGGATATGTATGTTAGACTAGAGTCCGACAGTGAAACGAAGCACAGAGAACACATTTTGTGCTTGATTCTGGATCGAATGGATAGCCAGTGTAGGGTACATAGCAGCGGGGAGGTGTGCTCTGATCGTGGTACTCTGAATATGATCCGAGCAGCTGTGTTTTGAACTTTTTTAAGTTTCCGGAGTAGATACTGGGATGAACCAGACATAATTGAGTTACAATAGTCCAGTCTTGAAAGTACTAATGAACACACAAGTGTTTTAGTGGCATCAACTGAAAGATATTTGCGAATTGAGCTGATGCGTCTCAGCTCAAGATATGCAGCCTTGCATATGATCATGACATGTTGGTGCAATGTGAGAGTACTGTCCAGAGTAACACCTAGGTTTCGTACTGATTATATGAATTTAATGTTGGTGTTGCTGATATTTATTGTTTGAGGTAAACGATGTGAATGAGAAAGTCTTTTTGTTGTGATCAGAATGGCCTCAGTTTTATCATCATTCATCTGCAGCTTGCTACATGTCATCCCTGATTTCACATCAGAAATGCACCTCTCTACACCTTGTATGGTAGCATCAACTTCAGTTTGGTGGCTAGATTTGTATATTTGGGTGTCATCAGCGTGAAACTGGTGAGACACTGGATGATGATCTATGACACTTGAGAGCGACTGAGTGTACAGAATGAAGAGAACAAGACCCCTGTGGAACACCACAACATAGATCAACTGGGCTGGAGTGTATTCCATTTGCAGATACAATTTGTGTCCTGTTAACCAAGTAGGACTTGAACCACAGTAAGGCTGTATCATGAATGCCAAATACATGCTGGAGACGGTGAAGTAATATATCATGGTCTGTTGTGTCAAATGCTGCAGACAAATGAAGGAGGGTGAGGACTGTAATCTTTCCGCTATCCAACGCAGAGAGAATGTCATTAACTACTTTTAGAAGAGTAGTTTCAGTACTGTGGCAAGGGCAATATGCAGATTGTACATTGCTAAAAAGACTGTTTGAATTTAGATGAGATACAAGCTGGGATAGAACAAACTTTTCTAAGATTTGTTATATGAATGGGAGATTAGAAACTGGGCGGTAGTTCTATAAATCGTTATGGTATAGTGTTGGTTTCTTCAGCAGAGGCTTTACAATGGCAGTTTTGAAAAATGATGGGAATTCCCCGGATGAGAGAGAGGTTTTCATAACATCAGTTAATGAAGGCAATACTGGATCTAAGCACTTAAGCAGCAGTGATGTTGGAACTGGATCAAGTTCAGATGACTTTGGTGCACTCTTCATCAGGATTGTACGTACGAAATCCATAGAGACAGGTTCAAATGCTGCTAATGGTTGCCGCTCAAATTCTGTATTCCAACTGTATGGTGACGACGAGTCAATTGAAATTGTGGTGTCAAGCTTATCTCTAATGGTTTGTACTTTGTCACGGAAGAAATGTGCAAACATGTCCGGAAGGTCGACTGGAGAGAAGGTAGTTGGAAGTGGTGTAGATTTGTTCCTTGACATTAGCTTGTTAATAATCTCGAAGAGCTTTTTGCAGCTGGAACTTTCCATGATCTTAGTGGTGTAGTGGGCTGATTTCGCTGCATGGACTATATTTGTGACATTCTTCTTAGCGGCTTCATAGATTTGTTTATGAGTAGTGAGTCTGGAGGAAAGCCAAAGTCTCTCAGCTTTACGGTGGTCTCTTTGTCATGCTGGAGACGGTGAAGTAATATATCAGGGTCAAATATATATTCGAGAATCAAATAAATATTCTGGTACAGAGGAATTTGACATATCCACTGTTACACAGGAGTCAGACACAATCACTGTTACACAGGAGTTGGACACCGTCTCTGGTACCGAGGAATCAAGCATAGCCTCTGATACACTGGAATCCGCCACAAACTATAGTACAGAGGAATCACGCATAGCCTCTGGTACAGGAGGAGTTGTGGAGGAGTTACATCTGCATTAGTTATTTAGCAACGAATACATATTCGTTTTTAAAAATTGATAGATGATCCGTGATAGATACTCGTTTCATTTACCTCTATGGCATGGAAATCCGCGAGATTGAACGCCTCTGAAAAGTAGACTTGTAGTGTTTTATTCTTTGAACCATCATCCTCATTTACATATGACGATAACTTTCAATTTGCCTTACCTGCATAACTCGATCTAGCTGAATCATCCCGTACTAAAATAATTGAGATGCTTTGTGTAACATTAGGCATGAAACTGTCCGATTAAAAACCGTCTCATCTCGCTACCTTCACAGTTTGATCGCAATTTGTATTTTCCTTGTCATGATACTCGTAAATTGATTTTCTAACAAAGATTACAAGAAAGCAGACGTATGATTAACATTAATGCATTACGCCTGTTTCATAATCCTGCAATATTTGCTACAAAACTCGTAATACAACTGTATTTGAGAAGTTGTTTGCAGCATGCATTCCATTAGAAAGTCTCCAAATTACTTATTTAAATCAAGAAACTTAGTATTTGCTCTTCTTGTTCATTTTGAAAATATCTTCTTATTCGCTACCTATAGAAATGTTGGACAGAAATTCTAACTGCAAACGGTTGGAAGCCAGCTAGTTATACGAACGTTAAAATGGATTTTCCATTGAATGCATGTGTTTTTGTGGTAAACTGGAGAATCTTTCACGTTTGTAGAGGGATGTTTATTTTTTATATTTGTTTGTGCTAAATTCGATGTATTAACAATGTAAAGATTTTATTGGTATATATCTGATGTATGTACTACAGTGTTGATGCTTGAGGAAAATAGTGTCAACAAGAGCTGTTAATCACGACTGACAAAAGTATAATGCTTTCACATTTTGCACCAACATCAGCACTTATCGGATTTTCGGAAAAAGGGCACATGTGGATATGTGGAGTTGGACTTATTTTCTAAAAAAATTGATTTATCTCTAATGCCACTACAACTGGAGAGTAGAGTGATGGAAAGGGAGTTTTCTAGCACACCGGGGATATTTATTTTCACAAAAGTGAAATATGACTACAGATAACCACCTCGTGCAGGGTAAGAGAACACCGCAAGGACACTTGTAAATTTAAATTAGTGCCACCTAGCGTAGAGGGTACGAGAACATTGCGAGGCCACTTATAATTTATATAAATTTGATGGTCGGGTGTTTAGAAAAGAAGGTTTCTGGAATGGTTTGGGTGGGTCGAATTTATTTTGCTATACTCACATGTGTGCTTGCGAGTTCGAGAACACCTAGAGTCAGATTTATTGTATATGAAAATTTAGTTGTCAAAATATAAAAATCTGTTTAACTGAATGAAAAAAGAAAATGAAAACGACTTTTTCATTGACAAAAAATACAAAATAAATTAATAAGTAATGAAAACTTTCAAGGAAATAGACTTCATTTTTTTGTGTTTGTCCCTGTTTCAACAAGTATCTAAGATTCCTCTATGTCTATTCCTTGTTTTATTTTGCCATCACTATTTTAAGGAGCTAGCTACCAAAGAATTCATCTTAAGACGGTAACCACATATACAGATTGAGTAAAGCATTCAGTATATGGGCTAGATTGACGTATTTATAGCACCACAAAATAAACTCAATAGTGAGACCCTGAAAAATGATATGGATACATTTAAATTTCACCATATAATTGTCAAAGAGCCTGTATAGATTTTCAGATTTATTACGAAAAGTTGGGTAGTTTCAGCGAGTGTACAATATTAAATGATCAAATGTACTGACCTCTGATTTGGTGAAAGGAGCATTTGCTGGCTTCTGTGTGTACGTATGTGCGTAAAAAATGAGTTTTTGCATGCTTCTAAGCGCACGTACGCACGTACCAGATGATCTTTTGCAGGCTTCTATGAAAACATCTTTTAGATTTCAAAAAAAGATTTAGGATTTTAGAGATATCTTCATTCTGAGCAAGGATTTATGGTGAGGCAACGGCATGTGGTAAGAAAAAGTTTCCTTGTTCTACAGCATACAAATGCTTCTCTCTTTCCTCCAGCCGCTTTAATTGCAATACGGATCGTCTTACTTCTACGTTGTCCGCTATGTTGTGTAAGAACTTATTTACTTGCTGTCTTTACCAAGTTTTACAGACTCAAGACTTCCAATACACGTCCATTGGACCTTTTATTTAACGAAAAAAAATACTTCCTACTCTCTTCAGAGTCGTGATCTCGGGGATACTGACTAGTTTTATGGTGTAAGACATTTATAAAACCCTAAACTTTGCTCACACACACACCAGTGGCTAGCTTAGTTGACCAGGATCTTGGTTTATTTAAACGCCAAAAAATTAACTCATGCCTATCGAGGTTTTGAAAATTTCACATATTTCTCGCCTCCTTTAATAAACTGATCTCTGTAAAGTTTCAACTAAAGATAAATATTTCAGCAGGTACAAGCGCGGTTACTGCACATCGCGACCAATGGCATTTTTGACAACAAGCAATGCATCACCCGTTAACCCGGTACAGTTATCAGACGGAACTCATTAAGAATCAGTTATGTTCCAATTCAGGCCGATTAAATGCTTTATCCTTAACACCTTGACATTGATTTCATTCCATGACAATCACATACAATTAAAAAAAGGGCATTATGTAACGCTGACCTCTGCAACGTTCATCAGTTATTTATTACCACGATATTGACAAAATTCACACTGTTACAAACTGATAAGCAATGATAAGTGAATTCAGTCGATACACATTGATAAGGTAATTTAGCAGATACACAGAGATAACATAATTCACCAGTTAGACAATGATAACATAATTCACCAGTCAGACAATGATAACATAATTCACCAGTTAGACCATGATAACATAATGTACCAGCTAGACAATGATAACATAATGCACCAGTTAGACAGTGATAACATAATTCAACAGTTAGACAGTGATACCATAATTCACCAGTTAGACCATGATAACATGATGTACCAGCTAGACAATGATAACATAATGCACCAGCTAGACAATGATTACATAATGTACCAGTTAGACAATGATAACATAATTCACCAGTTAGACAATGATAACATAATTCACCAATTAGACAATTATAACATAATGCACCAGTTAGACAATGATAACATAATGCACCAGTTAGACAATGATAACATAATTTACCAGTTAGACAATGATAACATAATTCACCAGTTAGACAATGATAACATAATGCACCAGTTAGACAATGATAACATAATTCACCAGTTAGACCATCATAATGTACCAGCTAGACAATGATAACATAATTCACCAGTTAGACATTAATAACATAATTCACCAGTTAGACAATGATAACATAATTCACCAGTTAGACAATGATAACATAATGCACCAGCTAGACAATGATAACATAATGCACCAGCTAGACAATGATAATATAATTCACCAGTTAGACAATGATAACATAATGCACCAGTTAGATAATGATAACATAATGTACCAGCTAGACAATGATAACATAATGCACCAGTTAGACAATGATAACATAATGCACCAGCTAGACAATGATAACATAATGCACCAGTTAGACAATGATAACATAATGCACCAGTTAGACAATGATAACATAATTCACCAGTTAGACAATGATAACATAATGCACCAGCTAGACAATGATAACATAATGCACCAGTTAGACAATAATAAGAGTGGCGGAGTGGTCTAAAGCGCTCTTCGTTACGGATCACTGCCATCTCACCTCTGTCTGCAGCGGTTCGAGTCTAGGATTCAGCCAATGTGGGTATGTGAGAAAGCTTGCCAGTAGCTTCTCGTGGATCGGTGGTTCTTTCCGGTGTTTTCCCGGGTTCTTCCTCCACCATTAATACTGGCCGCCATGTATAGCCTATCGTGTGCTGAAAAATGGCGTTAAACCCCACAACAACAACAACAACAACAAAGACAATAATAACATAATGCACCAGCTAGACAATGATAACATAATGCACCAGTTAGACAATAATAATAGGATAAAAGGGACAATTTATAATTTTGATATCATGAGTTGATTAGTCTTGAACGTCAGGTCCATCGTTACTTTTTTTAAAATAATTTTTTTATTATTTATTTTTTTGAAGGAAGGAACGGATGCCCGTAAAGTATTCGAGATACCGTCAATAATCCAAAGTCTACTTATGGGATAGGACGGAAAATACACGGAAATGAGATGCTCGACTGAATTCAGTCACTCACAATCTTTGGATCTGGACAATACGTACGTATAACTTGCATAGCCACTCACAATCTCTGTGACGGGAAAATACAATCTGATGACAGGCAAGACCGAATGCAGCCTCTCATAACTTTTTTGGACTGGAACATACGTAGAAATAACTTGCAAGACCGAATGCAGCCTCTCATAACTTTTTTGGACTGACTGGAACACACGTAGAAATAACTTGAAAGACCGAATGCAGCCTCTCATAACTCTTTTGGACTGGAACATACGTAGAAATAACTTGCAAGACCGAATGCAGCCTCTCATAACTCTTTTGGACTGGAACATACGTAGAAATAACTTGCAAGACCGAATGCAGCCTCTCATAACTTTGTGGGACTGACTGGAACATACGTAGAAATAACTTGTAAGACCTAATGCAGCCGCATGCAATCTAGATGTTTAATAGTGCTTAGGGTTATATTTTAAGACCTAACTTCTGGAGTATTAGTGGCTGCATTATGCAAGTTTCATACAGCATATAGACTGCGCTTAAAATATAAGAAACTGTTTTCACGTTATCAGTCTCCTCACTTGTGAGTTTCCAGAGTGTAGACGAAGATTTTTATCCATTCACCTTAAACTCGTGTACTCATTTCCTTTTGTCTCTCTCCTATCATTTTCTTTCTCGCTGTTCTCTTTCAAGTGTTGTAACACAGATTGACTCACCTGTATCACCTAATACACATATCAGTGTTTAATGTCTTGTGCGGCATTTGAGATGCATACTGTTATCAAATGTGTCCCGTCTCTTTTTATAACATTTAGTTTAAACATGTTTTGTTTAATGTGCTAAAATAAGATTTCATACAACAAATAAAACACGATTATAGTCATAAATCAACATGTGCGAATTGGTGTTATCATTCCGAAACTCGTCTTCATATTATTTTTGATGTAATTATGTTGGTATTTTGGGGATGCATTCCTAATTCTATAAATGCCACCGAAAAGGTAGCGCTAGGCACTGTCAGGCATAAAGGTACGTGTTATATATAATCTTTAATGGATTGCTGTTACATAACATTATTTTTTAATGTTGCGATTGCCATTTGTAATTTGATTGATAATACCACATAATCGACGGACTAACCGAATTACCAGCCAGTTCATTGATAACTTGTTATTCATTACAATTACAAATTGGAACAATATGCCATTATAGCAACACCCCCAAAAATCAATAAATGAATAAATGAATGAAAAGTAACAATCCCGTCTCTGCCTTGAATCCATCATATTCACAGCCGAGTTTCTACATTATTCTAACATTTACAGATATTAGGATACCCATTTTTCAGATTATACATATCAAATTTTGCTTTCAAAGGCGCGATTATCTGACTTTTTCATATGCAATACACCAGAACAAACAAGTAAACTAGTTGTAAGGAATATATATTGCAAGCATATATCTTTTGCTCCATCTATAATTCTTTCTCTGGCTATCCGCAGGTTAACGCTTGACCAAGATCAGTTAGCTGCATGACGTGAATATCTAAACATGAACTAATTTAAGTGAATACTTAAGTAAACTTATGTAAGAATTAGACTGTTGACCATTCTAAACCACATGGCAATCAACACATATTGATGTAACAAGTTATTTGTTTATGACTTAAAACATTATTCTTGATCAACGATAATAAATGAAACATGCCGAAATAAACATAAGGTGTCCGCCCTAGAACAGAGATTTGCCTTCAGACAGAAATTCATCTACCTTTGCGATACTAAAATCGTGTGAAAATATGTAGCGCTCATGTTCTATGGTAATTGAGATATTTTACGATCACATTGACTAAACTGTGATTTGTTTGCGACGGAAGTTAAATTATTTATCTACAGGTATAATTTAATTATAAATCCATTCCACTGATTTGTCTCTGCTGTTCACTAAATGTATCTAGGTTTCATTATATACTGGACCAGTGTTCCCTGTCTTGATCTCGTTCATATCATATAAATGTCTATTAGCTGATACTGGCAAGCGTTTATGATAAGACGATAACTAGTAAAAGAGCTGATTCCCCAATTAGTTAGTCAGTGATATCATTCGCATCGTGATGTCATTCCCATAACGGCTTTTTTTAGCACTAGAGTGTTGTCATATCTTCAGTTTCGGAGATGCGTAGTTTTGTCTGTTGTTATGTTCTTCAGTTTTGGAGGAAAGTAAATATTGCGTGCACTCCTCAGTCCCATAATGCATTAAAAGAAGTAATCGGTTTTGGAAAAACACGAGAACTGACGAAGTTTCCACGTACTTTTTCAGAATGTAAGACTGTTAACAGACTGTTTTAACCCAACAGGCAGATGGTCTTTTGGAATTAATTCACGAGCACGTTGACTGGACCGTATATATAGCCTTGTGTTCTATCTCTGCAAGATAAAATGGTCTGGCACAAAAAGTCTTCTGTAAACTGTACAACTACCGGTAGTTGTATTTATATGTATTTTGTATTGAATATGTACCCGGCTACGAAAAGCGCAGACCTGGATCTACTGTAGCATAACATCCACAGATCTATGAAGGAGATTTACCGCCATAATTCTATCCATGTATATTGTATTCTTCATTGATGCAAATCGTACGTGGCAGTTTGCTAGTGCTACTTTCATTCTGCATTATTGTCAATGGCTGCTTGTAAGTGCTACATTCATAATTCTAGTCGTGAGTTTTATATTCTTTATTGATGCAAGCTGTAGATGCCTGCTTGCAAGTGCTTAGATCTACATTCCTTCTGCGTCATTGTCTTGCAGTTTGCCAACTACTGAATTTATTCTGAAGTTTTGTCGTATGACAAACGCTATGTCAGTTATTACAAGATTTGTATATTCTGTTTATGAACTTAGCATATTACAATTACATCATTCCAGCTGCTGTTTTCATACAGATTTGACCTTGCAACAATATAAATAATAAGTTTTATCGGTAAAGACTTTGTTGTTGAACTCGTATCGCCATCTGTTGTCGTAATGGCTTACTAGAGATTAGCTTGGCATTATGCTAACAGACGGCGCTCTAAATTTCTAAAGTTTTTCCTTTACAAGAAATAATTAATGAACCCCACGGAGCTTTGCGGAATTCATTTTGTGTCGATAAACATTGTAGCTCTTTCAGTTCCTTTTTCTAAGGTGTACGTTAGCAACAAAGTTTTAATCGCCCTCTAAAACCATATGCTTTCTCGAAGATCTAAGTGATTTATAGCACCTTAAGGAAATAAAAATGCATACACTACAGCCGGGTGGCCCATCTTCTTAAACCCCAGTTTAGACGCACTTATGTATTTACTTTCACCGTTTAAGAAATCTACTTGTGATATGCCTCTATATTGTGGAAATATTAGTTATGTTAGTAAAATAAGGATCAGAAATGACATTGATATATTCCCTCGTACTCATCTTAACGAGCTTTCATCAGACAACCCTGGTTGTAAGGATCGTATTTAGGTCATCCATTTTGACGCACGTCTCCAGCAGCCCATAAAAAGGTTTATACGCAAAATGACATTTAAAAAATTAAGCATTCCTAATCTTCATTTTGGAAAATATTTTGTCGCAAAAGCCGAAATAGTCAAATTGTGGAAGATCATGTTCCTATCACGATACAAAATAATTACTTGCGATTAAAAAGATTAGGTTTAGTGTAGGATTGTTTTCCAATACGTAATTTGCATTCTTAATGGACTGAATCTCAACCTTAGAATGTATTTTCTATATATAAAAAACGGCCTTAAAACTGATTTGCAACCTTTAAACCTTTTGTCCTTAAACGAGGAAATAATCAGATACAAAAGACAGCATGCAATAGGAGATTTTACTTGCATTTATTGTAATTCTTCCCATTATCAAACCAATTAAAAATAATAAATTGATTCAAGAATTTGAAAAATATAAATATATCACCCTTACGTTATAATTATTCAGCTGCTCTTTGTCACATTAAAGATTTTAAAAAAATCTTTAAAGATTTTATGAAATATGAATGTAGTGATGCATGATTCTGACTTATTAAGTGTGCTGCTCTTTGCAATATAAAAGTAGTTTAGTGAATTATCTATGATGAGAGAGAGAGAGAATGCACAAAAACTGCATATTTAATTAAGTTATTGTAATCGTATACATGTATATTGGGTCGATGAGCGTGTATTAGGATAGTCTTAGGGTCTTTCCTTCAGCAAGTATCAACATGAGAAAAAAACTCTACTGATCTTACTCGATAATTATACAGGGTAGAAATTTACTGATCACTGTCTTTTTCTTTGGTTTGATTTTATTTAATTGCCTACATGTATCCTGGGTAGTTGAGGGTGTTTTGGGACAGTCTTTTGCTGTTTTAGGGTAATCCTGGGGTATTTCATTTGGCAATAATTACCATCATGGGGAAAAACTCTTTCAATTTTACTTGATAATTATACAATGCAGGATGTTACTGATCTTTGTCCTTTTTAAGACTGGACTCAATATAATTGTATACATGTAGCCAGGTAGGTGAGAGTGTTTTCGGACAGTCTTGTGCAAGCCCCATGACTTTCAAGGTGATAGGCAAAAAATTAAACTGTTGGATGTCTAATTCATGCATAAAATGCTGGAAATAATCAAACATAAAATTGACGGTCAGATTTAGTTTGGCAAACAAGTGTTCAGAAACATTGACTAACTTTTAGAACAGTTTTTGCTTTAATATTCCTCAAAGAAATAGCCTATGGAAATTTTGAGAACACACAAATTATGGTCAACAAATATCGGTTGCTTGTCTTGGTATTAGGTAAGGAACCGACGGTCTACCATTTTTCTGTTAAATGGCTTGGCAAATGGTCAAATGCAGGAATAGGTTGCATATTGTGCCTTAGATATCTTCCTAATGGGATTTCCTACCATTTGACAAGTGTGTAGGATTTATGGTACTTATAAACATCACTATAAATTTTCGGCTAATAAAAGTTATTCGGGATCTTGTGATAAGTCTTATTGACCCCAAAATGACCAGCTTTTTGAGTTTTATGGGCTAGACAATGAATTTCCTATGATTGCTCACTGACCACTCATCACCAGCAGGTATATCAGGTGGTCTCCGTTTTCTCATAACAACACAATTTTTCACAAAGTAACAAACTGGTACTTGTGATGCTTCAGTTTCTGAAACCCAGTCTTGTGTCTGCTCTGAGGAATAGTACTTGGGGGTTTATAGCTAACATTAAAATGTCTTGAATGCTAATAAAGTAGCTGTTACTTTCTGCTCAGATATCTTACAACTGCAGTCTGATTTTGACTAGTGGTTTCTATTATTCTGTGAAGAAACAAACTATTTATCAATCTCTCTCTCTCTCTCTCTCTCTCTCTCTCTCTCTCTCTCTCTCTCTGCTGAGTGATTAAGTCATTTAAATTATGGAATTTACCTTATCCATTGTTCCAAGGCACATATATTAGAGACAACAGTCCAAATTGCAAATTTCATCTCAGGTTCATAAATATAATAGTCTTGTGAAGATCAAAGCGTTAGAAATAGCAAATTGTAGCAAATAAAATATAACCCTTTTCGTGATTCTTTTGATCATAGCAAGTGCAAACAACATATATTATTGCCCGCCAAAATATCTCCAAAAGGTGAGCATTTGTGTACCGTGTATATATTGAATACAAATCCAGTAATGGAATGTTTTTGTTGATCAATTACTGAAACAGTCCCTTGTGAACATAATCTGGCTGTTCTTGATTTGTTGTTGTTGTTGTGGGGTTTAACGCCATTTTTCAGCACACGATAGGCTATACACGGCGGCCAGTATTAATGGTGGAGGAAGAACCCGGGAAAACCCCCGGAAAGAACCACCGACTCACGAGAAGCTACTGGCAAGCTTTCTCACGTGTCCACATTAGCCGAATTCGAGAATCGAACCCACGCAGAGAGGTGAGATGGCAGTGATCCGTAACGGTGAGCGCTTTAGACCACTCGGCCACTCGGGGCCCCCGGCTGTTCTTGAAGCATAGTTTACAAATGTATGTGGTATACAAGAGGTAATGTGTCTCGGCCAATCCAGAACTGACAGTTTTAATTCCTCAGAATTTGCAATTATGAGTGTATGTCCAATCCAAAAGCCGAACTGTGTGAAAAGCGTGTCATTATTTTTTGTATTATTCATGTAAAAGTGAAAAACAAAAGGGATTGGCAAATAAATCCATAAGAACAACGTAACAAGACAATCCAGTATTTGTTTTTTTTTATAAGTGTCTGCCTGTATGATAATTTTTGTTTTAGATTAATTTATCTAACGGTATTGTTTTTGTGAATGCCGGTTTACATTAAATTTTTATTTTTCTCTAGTATTTTTATTTATTTATTTTGCTTTATTGCATAGTTGTATTGCGCTGATATTTTTTTGTGTCATGACAATATTAACTTATATTTTAAACAGGGTAAAATAATGATAACCTCACAGACTAATGAAGATGTTTATGTGGGTGAGGGAGTGGATTCTACAACAGCCTGAGCTGGAGCCTTAAAAACTTTTTTTTAATACAAACTTTATAAATTGTTTGGGGGTGGGTCATTCTTCTAACAGAAAACGATCACATCTGTAGAAGTTAAATGTAAACTTTTTTTTATTAATCTTTTTTTTTTTTACATTAATTTCATATCAAAATATATCAGGCAAGTTTGGTACTGTATTGTAGCAGTAATAATAAAAACAAATTGAGCTGGTTACTGGAAGCGGAAGCAACGTTATTTATATTCAATATATTATATTTGTATAATTGCTACCAAAGGAGTCTGATGCTTTATTAGTGAAGTACCTAACAATCAGTCATCTTATCTGTACTATAAATATCGCTTCCTTAATGGATGAATACGATTTTAAATAATAAAACAATGTAGCTTTCAGTCTGAGATATTATGTATATTTGATTTAATTTATAAGTGATTTAATTTAATTCTTTGCAAGTTTTAAAATCTTTTTATTTTAATTTCATTACATGTCAAAGTAATGTAATTTGTTTACTTGATTTGGCATTTTTTTTTCAGATTCAGTTTGACCTGACTCTTTTCATAAACACCTAATAATAGAAACACTGTTTTTATTTTTGACTTAGTTCCCGACCTTGATTCAGAAATCACTGAGACAAAAAAAAAAAAACTTTCTATTTTTATTTTATTCTCGGAGTAAAATGATTGGTTTTTATCAAGGTCATACTGGGAGTATGTGACTTTAGACCGTAAACAGCCTCTATTTCGCAATTCATGGTTTTCCGAAATTGCGCAGCAGTTAGACTTAATAGTGATGTTTAGAGAAATATTTCTCAGTTTAGGCTTTTACTTTTACACTGGAAAGTGCTTGTTTGTGACCAGTTTGGAGTTACATTCTAATTTTTATTAAAATTATTTGGATTCTAAAAGATTAATTCTTTTTTCCTGGAAATATTTGAGTGTTCATACAGAATTCTTTTACAAAGACATTTCTTTAAATTTTATTCAGAATTCAAACGCCGGAATATTGTTTGTGAATCAGCAAAGAACTGTAGACACATCTGTACTATAAAGGCTATAGCATACGTCATCGCCTTCCATATTGGATTTTTCTTCGGTACTCAAACTTGGTTTCATTAAAACGTTTCATTACTAGGACTTCTAAAATTTAATTTGTGGATTATTCTTGGATTATTTTTGGATTTGATTCTTAAAACAAGGTCTTATTTTTTATTTTTGCATTTTTATGCATGTTAAATTTTTCAAAGCTTGTTTTTTTCACTCTTTCTTTTGTTACTGGTTATTAAAACCTAGAATATGTGGAAATAAAGCATCTCATGATGATATGGAAATGTTTTTATGTTTAGATATAGAAAATGTTTTTTCATACTGTTAGAATTTATTTTCTTATATAATGAAATAAATTCATATTTTTGTAGCGTATAGCCATGCTACAGGATATACTTTGTATGTGATGCCCTTTTTAAAATCATATGCCTCTTACTATTGTATTGTAATTTGAGATTTAAAATGAAATTGGTGATATGAGGATAATTGCAAAAATTAAAAATAACAAATCCAAAAATAATCCAAGAATAATTCATGAATAAAATTTTAGAAGTCCTAATAATAAAATGTTCTAATGATTTGAAGTTCGAGTCCCGACGAAGAATCCAAAATGGAAGGCGATGATGTATGCTGTATCCTGTTCAATGTTGTTGTCTAAAGTTCCTTGTAGAAACAAGAAGTAAACTGGTGTCTGAATTAATGAAATTTCTTTGTCCAAACATTCTGAATGAGTACACATATATTTCCAGGAAACACGAATTAATCCTTTAGAATCCAAATCATTCGAATAAACATTAAAATGTAATTCCCAAAATGACACAACAAAAGAAACACCTTTAGTCCCAGTGTTTAGAAGCCCGACTGAGATTACTTCTCTAAAACAGCGGTTTAAAACTTGAATACTGCGCACAACAGATGCCCGGATAAGGGTCACGTGATGATGCTTACATTTTTAAAAATCACGTATGATCTTGATAAGAACCAATCATTTTACTCCGACAATAAAATAAAATGAGTTGTTTACTTCATTAAAATCTATTTACAAGTCGAGGGACACGTATCCAGCACAGCCTCGATCTCAGCCTTATTATTCCCACATTAAAAATAAATTTTAAAAAAAAAACTGTTCACGTGACTGTTACTAATTTTGAATTAAGGTCGAGAACTAGGTCAGCTTTAAATATTTACAAAATGAACAGTCAAGGTCAAACTATTTTTTGGGAAAAGTATCGAGTTCCTAATAAATGAAACTACATTATTTTGACATATTATGAAATTAAGAACAAAGAGATTTAAAACTTACAAACAAATAGCGAAAACACATATATTTTTTTCGTCTACGTCACTGAAATCGATCTCATTAATGATGACATAAAAAGAGAAACTGATAATAATGTGAAAAGAAACAATAGGAACAAATATTTATTTTGACTAGATATTTCTTTTCTCAGTACAGAATGTTGATATGTCCGTCAGATAATGTACAAAGCTGTCAACCCCAAAATGCTTGTTGTCGTACATGGACATCATTATTTTGATGATCTGGGATGCTACACATTTCATAATTGCATGTTGCCAGGAAATTGATCTGGTTACAATTTTCTTTATGTTCATAAAGACAACTTAGTTACATCTCAAATATAGAATTCTTTACGATGAAGCGAAGGTTTTTTGGCCTTTGTTATTTTTTTAAATTCCTTTACAAACTTTATTTATGTCTTTATCCGTCTTAAGTAAATATAATTTCGGTATTTGGCTAAAATATTATCTGATTGGTAAACCGGCTCATCTTTGAAAATATCAATAATTTTTTTCCCCTTCATCTTTGGTATGTTCAACATTTTGTCCATAGTATAGGCACTAGTGTCATAGAACTTAATGTTTTATTTTATGTCACTGTAAACGTTTTCGTCTCAACATAGACAATCTGTATCAGTGATACATAAACAATCTTTATTAGCGATACATAAACAATCTGTATCAGTGATACATAGACAATCTTTATCAGTGATACATAGACAATTTGAGTCAGTGATACATAAACAATCTATATCGGTGATATACAGACCATCTGTATCGGTGATACATAGACAATTTGTGTCAGTGATACATAAACAATCTATATCGGTGATATACAGACAACCTGTATCAGTGATATATAGACAATCTGTGTCAGTGATACATAAACAATCTATATCGGTGATTTATAGACAATCTGTATCGGTGATACATAGACAATTTGTGTCAGTGATACATAAACAATCTATATCGGTAATATACAGACAATCTATATCGGTGATATACAGACAATCTGTGTCAGTGATATATAGACAATCTGTATCGGTGATATATAAACAATCTTTATCAGTAATATTGAGGTTCATTCTATCACCGTATTTATTTTTCCACTTCAGTGATAAAATTTGTGCATCAACAGTTTGGATGACTCAGATACCGTGAGTTCAACATAGATCGGTGTTGTTAGTTTGATTCTCTTGTTAGTCAGACTGACTGACACCAAATCTTCATCTACTAATAAAACACAATTTCACGTCGAGCATTGAGTTTCTTTTGCGAACGAGACACTTGTTTTTATTTTTTAATGTACACAGCAATTTCCGTTACGGACGTGTTTGTACTCCGGTAATAATTTTTTCATTTCTTTTGTAATGGAGATTAACGATTTTAGATTAATGATTTTAATTCTGAATTCAACTCATTGGAGCTTACGGATAATCGTTGAAATGTATAATCAGACATTTTGGAGTCTCCAAGTCTGCTTCTAGTCTGCATCCAACATCACTCTTGTAAAGTATTTCGAACATAATATATTCTGCACATTAATTTGGACATCCCTGGTCCATCTGACGTTTTTACCAACACACATTGGTTGATATATAAAAAATGGCATATAATAAATGGCAATCTTTCATCTTTCAATGTTTATTTTGACATACATGTTCGAGTAGTTTTAATTATTCTCTTTTAGTTATATGTTTGGTATATTACTAATTCCTCATACAGTTCCAAATTCAAGCATTGGAAACATTTCATAATCTGTGAAATGTTCAAGTTCTCCACCATAGATTTTTTAAATTGTACTATGAGCTAAACCGGGTGCACAGTAAAAATGTGTTGGGTCAAGTTCCACATGAAAACAGCCCCTTCATATGGTCTTTCTGACTTCCATGTTTGTTTCATGCATTCGCATTGCATCTTCGATTCATTTCTATCAACCTATTTATTTTACCTTTGTATCATGCGGCTGTCATACACGAACCCCAAGCAAGACTATCATCTCCACAGAGTTTTCCTTACTTCACACGAGTGAATTTTCAATTGCTTTTTAAATGACCTTCTCTATACAGGCAGTTCTCAATGTTAAAGATGCAAATTACTTTAGATAAAGTTCTTATCAATGGACCTTTTTTTTCAATGTTCTTGTTAGGGCGTGAGTGATGTATGATATGTGATCCTCCAGCTCAATAGTCTCGTTATCTAGGAGATAATCGACTACGGTATTATTGCCCAGACCAAGTAATTAATAACATAAAATATGAAATGAATGGATGGAATGACACAGATCTGAGCAAAGATATAAAAGAGAACTGCACGAGCCCCAGTATTAAAGTGTACCAATTTAATGAATTACATAAACAAAATGAAATTGAACATGATGTTTGAATGATACACTTTCTCTTAGAAATAGAGGAACAATGTATGCGAAATGCAATTAACTAGTCTATTATACAAATAAAACAAATTTCATTATAGAAATAAGTGAATTATCGAACTCAAATTGTCGGCATGTCAGCATAACCTGGTTGCTTCTGGTCCTTTCCAAATGATTTTTGGTGACAAGTCAGTGTTACCGTATTTTTCTTCTCTTCTCTTCTCTTCTCTTCTCCTCTCTCTCTCTCTCTCTCTCTCTCTCTCTCTCTCTCTCCATTTCCTATGAAGCCGAATCTAAATCTCTGGATCCAGATCTCTAATTCTTCCAGACCCCCTTCCTTTGGACGATTTATTCAACGAGAAACATTACTTATTTATTTCCTCGAAGTAACTCTGACTTCCCTTTCGGCACAAAACTTGGACTGAAGGAGATTACTTAAAACCTTTAATTTCGCCTAAGAACACACATCCTGTTGTTTAGCTTGGCCAATCAAGTATAACTTTCTCTAACTTTCACAATTTTAGCACTCTTCTCGAAGTCAGAATAATTCTCTCTAGTCCGCCTTTATTAAAAAATATTCTGGAAAATATTATTTTATGACACCTATTTCAAATGGACCAAACATTTCCCAACATTATTTTATGACACCTATTTCAAATGGCCCAAACCTTTCCCAACATTTGTCTCTGGCAGTCTCAACTTTGTCAGTTCCTCCACTTGACCCTACGTTGTCATATCTGTCGGACCGTTATCCTAGCGGGTCCTAATTAAAATTCACGCATATCCTCACAAACAGGTGAGGTTTCGCATTACATGCTCCCAGTTTATGGCTAACATAGCTCATACATTAGTCTTAATGTTTACGTATCACGACAGAATGCACTGTGAAAATATGTACAGCATTTTGCACCATTACAGTCACGTTATTCATGATAAAGACATTTTATTTTCAAATATCTTTTACAGCATGCAATCCATTTTTTTTGTTTTGAATTTTTAAAGTAAAGGAGAAGCAACCAAATAATTTATTCTAGCATTACACGTTTTTAAGTTTGTTTTTAATTTATTTAAATATTTGGGAATATAACCACCACAGTATCAAAGTCGCCTCCATTCTATCATTATTTATATTGCGCACCTCCACCACACCCCACCCCCACCACCAAAAAATCAAGACATTTTGTGTTGTGCTTTCCACATTTTATATAGTTTATTGTGCTGGCTCAACATCGTGGCAGAAGAGTGAAGTAATTTAAAATTTACAAATGTGCTTGCAATGTTCTCGGGCTCGTCATACACACTGTCATTTGTATATATTTTACAGCTGTGGTCAGGGTTTAAAGGTACCACTGAACGAGATGGTATTGATTAAAAATGTACAAGTGGGCTCACACTGTTAGCATGTTTAACTGATACAACAAATAACATCACATTCACAGAAGAGCAATATGATTCTATAAGTGGACCATCTTGATTGCCTAATTTGTGGAGAACAAGAGACGTCCACGCAAAAATGACCCCGTTCTATTTTATAATTTACAAGTGTTCCAATCATATCAATATGCATACTATTCATTAATTCTCCTAATTCCTTGTATTGGCACATACGTTACTGAAATGCCTTTTCTGAACCGTCATTAAGTAGTGATAAATGTCTAGATGTCAGAACACACACACACACACACACACACACACACGCACACGCGAGCGCGTATCTACCGTTCTGGTATAAGCTTGATTATACTTATTTCATCTCTGACTATTCAAAATAAGACAGCTTATTTATGTATTTATAGAAAGGTCCTAATAATAATAAAGCAATAAGCAGACGATCGAGGGAGAGGGGGTCAGAATTATCAGTTTACATTTTATTGGACTTCATTAATCATGACTCATTAAGTCCTGGTTGCCAGGTGTGGTCAGGTTTGTGTTTACCTACTAAGATCTGAATACGTACCTGACGATCAATAATACGATCAAAGAAGGACGAATACCTATTATATTAAAACGATAGATCTGATTGAATTTAAATAACTGGTGATATGTGTTAAATATGTCACCAAAACTCGATACTGTATTGAAATGCTTTCGTCGCGAGAAGTACATTGAGTACTTCCCATCACGCGAATAATTTTACAAATGCAAACCTTGCTCTTTATCCTATGCTATTCGAATCCTAGTGTATCCATGTTAGCAAAGTATTTATGAACTGATCGCATATAATTTCTGCAATAAATTAAAATGATTAAATTGTACCCGGACTATGTTAAAATATATACCGATGGATCAAAAACAAACAACCCACCAAGAACAGCAGCAGCAGTAGTCATCCCTGAAATCAA
Organism: Sinohyriopsis cumingii; assembly: GCA_028554795.2. Taxonomy (NCBI): domain Eukaryota; kingdom Metazoa; phylum Mollusca; class Bivalvia; order Unionida; family Unionidae; genus Sinohyriopsis; species Sinohyriopsis cumingii. The sequence goes on from CM068826.1 coordinate 95,180,626, forward strand.
TATGCAAACGGGATCCAGATTACCTGGCTATTGCTCCATTTACACCACTGAATTCTGGGCTATACTTGAATCACTACAATGGATCAAAGACAACCTAATACCTAAAGCAGTCATTATAAGCGATTCCCTTAGCGTTATCAAATCGATCCAAAATCGCAATACACACTCTAGGGAACAATTCCTCGACAGAGCATGCCAATTAATGGACGATATCACCACAGCACATCAATTAGTCGAGCTCATGTGGATATCGTCGCACATTGAAATCTCTGGCAACAAAACAGCAGACAAAGTTGCACAAACCAAACTAGGAGATCAAAACTCTATCAAGCTTAACTATAGCTCTACAGAAGCACTAAGCTTCGCACAAACATATATAGACCAAAAATGGCAAGATTTTTGGAACTCCTCCACAAACGGCAAAAAGCACCATGAAACCCCCCAAAAAACGTAGATAGGAACATACAGCTACCTAAGGGTACCTATTTAGAACAGAAAACCATAAACAGGATAATAACTGGAAAAACTAATCTAGCAAGCAGTTTTCGAAGGTTTATAGGACCCAAACCAGCAACCATTAACTGCTTTAACTGCCACACCACCGAAGATCTACACCATGTATTCAATATATGCCCAAAATATCAACCCGCTAGGAAAATATTTATCAAAAACCAAAAAGAGATTGGATCACCACACACATATCCAGAGTTACTTATGGACTCTAATAAAATTAAAAAATCAGCATATAAAAATATAAATAAATTCATAGACTCAGCAGGACTTAGGAACAAAATATAATTACTATCCCCACAAAACCAAAAGACCCAGTAACTAGCTAATAAATTTAGAAGCCCCCACATAAAACCCCATAACATATCATTAAATTTTATAAAAATATTAATAAATAATTCACTTACGAGGCACCTATCAAAAACTAAGGAAATCGCGAAGTCCGATGTCCTAGATGTCCTTAACGAACCGAGTACGGTAATCAGCTAAGACTCCGGTCCTAGATGTCCTTAACGAACCGTGTAATCGGCTAGGACTCCGGTCTCTTGCTAAATAAAGTATAAATAACATTCAATCTCCAAAAACATTAAAAAATAAATAACTTAAAGAGGCAATATCTAAAAACTTATAAATAGCATAACGTAGGAAGCACACACTAAACACCTCAACTAGTAATACCATAATAACCTTGAAAATCTCTCTTCATACATGATTTGTACTAACAACCTCTATAAACAGTATAGATCCACCTCCCCTTTTTTTGTGGAACATTTTGACAAAAAATAAAAAATAATTAAAAAACACCAGGCAAATGCAACAAGAAACCAGCGATGTGGAAAGCAACCAGGACCGTTCCCGAGCTCTCCCTCCCACTAATGACAGCCAACCATTCAACTGTAAAGGACCTTTATGGACCCACAGATTGAGGCCAAACTATCAGGGTTCCTTGAACCCATAAAAGCCTGGGGGAGGTTGCACCATTCCCTTTCCCAGGAAGAACTAACAGGCTGCAGTGCAGTCAGAAAAAAAAGTGGCACATGCACAACTGTGCGCACGCCACTATAATTAAACTCAACAACAACATCAATATGTAGACATCATCATTATGTGTATTTTATGTAGATATGATCTGTTATTCATCATTATGTGTATTACACATAGGCATGATCTGTTATCATCATTACGTGTATTATATATAGACATGATCTATTATTCATCATTATGTGTATTATATGTATGCATGGTCCGTTATTCACCATTATGTGTATTATATGTATGCATGATCTGTTGTTATTCATCATAATGTGTATTATATATAGACATGATCTGTTATTCACCATTATGTGTATTATATGTAGATATGATCTATTATTCATCATTATGTTTATTATATATAGACATGATCTGTTGTTATTCATCATTATGTGTATTAGATGTAGACATGATCTGTTATTCATCATTATGTGTATTATATCTATGTATGGTCCGTTATTCATCATTATGTGTATTACATGTAGGCATGATCTGTTATTCATCATTATGTTTATTATATGTATGCATGATCTGTTATTCATTATTATGTTATTAAATGTACACATGATCTGTTATTCATCATTATGTGTATTAGATGTACACATGATCTGTTATTCATCATTATGTGTATGATATGTAGACATGATCTATTATTCATCATTATGTGTATTACATGTAGGCATGATCTTTTATTCATCATTATGTTTATTATATATAGACATGATCTGTTGTTATTCATCATTATGTGTATTAGATGTAGACATGATCTGTTATTCACCATTATGTTTATTATATAGACATGATCTATTATTAATCATTATGTGTATTATATATAGACATGATCTGTTATTCACCATGATGTGTATTATATGTAGATATGATCGATTATTTATTCATCATTATGTGTATTATATGAAGGTATATTCTGTTATTCATCATTATGTGAATTACATGTAGGCATGATCTGTTATTCATCATTATGTTTATTATATGTAGACATGATCTGTTGTTCATCATTATGTGTATTATATGTAGGTCTGATCCATTATTCATTATTATGTGTATTATATGTATGCATGATCTGTTATTCATCATTTTGTGTATTATGACTAGACATGATCTATAATTCATCATTATGTGTATTATATGTAGGCATGACCTATAATTCATCATTATGTGTATTATGACTAGACATGATCTATAATTCATCATTATGTGTATTATATGTAGGCATGACCATATTATTCATCATTATGTGCATTATATATAGACAGGATCTATAACTCTTCATTATGTGTATTATATGTAGGCATGACCTATAACTCATCATTATGTGTATTATATGTAGGCATGACCATATTATTCATCATTATGTGCATTATATGTAGGCATGACCTATAATTCATCATTATGTGCATTATATGTAGGCATGACCTATAATTCATCATTATGTGTATTATATGTAGGCATGACCTATAACTCATCATTATGTGTATTATATGTAGGCATGACCTATAATTCATCATTATGTGTATTATATGTAGGCATGATCATTATTCATCATTATGTGCATTATATGTAGCATGATCATTATTCACCATTATGTGTATTATATGTAAGCATGATCGTTATTCACCATTATGTGTATTATATGTAGCATGATCATTATTCACCATTATGTGTATTATATGTAAGCATGATCGTTATTCACCATTATGTGTATTATATGTAGGCATGATCGTTATTCACCATTATGTGTATTATATGTTGGCATGATCACTATTCATCATTATGTGTATTATATGTTGGCATGATCATTATTATATGTAGGCATGAACATTATTCATCATTATGTGTAGTATATGTAGGCATGATCATTATTCATCATTATGTGTAGTATATGTAGGCATGATCATTATTCATCATTATGTGTATTATATGTAGGCATGATCACTATTCATCATTATGTGTATTATATGTAGGCATGATCATTATTCATCATTATGTGTATTATATGTTGGCATGATCATTATTCATCATTATGTGTATTATATGTTGGCATGATCATTATTCATCATTATGTGTATTATATGTTGGCATGATCATTATTCACCATTATGTGTATTATATGTTGGCATGATCATTATTCATCATTATGTGTATTATATGTAGGCATGATCATTATTCATCATTATGTGTATTATATGTTGGCATGATCATTATTCATCATTATGTGTAGTATATGTTGGCATGATCATTATTCATCATTATGTGTATTATATGTTGGCATGATCATTATTCATCATTATGTGTATTATATGTTGGCATGATCATTATTCATCATTATGTGTAGTATATGTTGGCATGATCATTATTCATCATTATGTGTATTATATGTAGGCATGATCATTATTCATCATTATATGTATTATATGTAGGCATGATCATTATTCATCATTATGTGTATTATATGTTGGCATGATCTACTACTATTCAGTTGTTTCTTTGACATTTGATAGCTGTAGATTAAACAAAACGTGGCTTAAGAATAATATATCCTCAATGAAATGTCAATGACATAAAGATGCTGTGACAAAATATGTTACTGATATTAAAATACTATAACAAAATATGTCAATGATATTAAAATATTATAACAGACATATGTCAATGATATCAAGATACTCATTATAATAAATGTGTCAATGATATCAATATAATATAACAGAAATATGTCAATGATATCAAGAGACTCACTATAACACAATATATAAATAATATCAAGATACTATAACAGAACATATCAATGACATCAAGATGCTCACTATAATAACATGTCAATGATATCAAGATACACATTATAACTATATGTCAATGATATCAAGATACTCACTATAACAAAATCTCAATGATATCAAGAAACTCACTATAACAAAATATGTCAATGATATCAAGATATTATAACAGAACATATCAATGACATCAAGATACTCACTATAATAACATATGTCAGTGATATAAAGATACACATTATAACTATATGTCAATGATATCAAGATACTCACTATAACAAAATATGTCAATGATATCAAGAAACTCACTATAATAAAATATGTCAATGATATCAAGATACTATAACAGAACATATCAATGACATCAATATACCCACTATAATAACATGTCAGTGATATCAAGATACACGTTATAACTATATGTCAATGATATCAAGATGCTCACAATAACAAAACATGAAAATGATATCAAGATGATCACTGTAACAAAACAAGTCAATGATAACAATACACTCACTATAACAAAATATGCCCATGATATAAAGATTCTCCACTATAACAAAATTTGTAAATGCTATCAAGATGCTATAATAGAATATGTCAATAATAATAAAATACAGACTATAACAAAACATCAATGATTTCAATATACTGACTATAACAAAATATTTATAATATCAAGATCCTCAGTATAACAGAACATGTACATGATATATAGATAGTGTAAAAGAACATGTACGTGATATCAATGTACTCACTGTAACATAACATGTTAATGATATCAAGATACTGTAACAGAACATGTCAGTAAAAGTCAGTATAACAAAACACGTCAATCAAGATACTAGATACAATTGTGTTGTAAGGACGTCGACTTGTTATCTTTGTCTAGGAGATAATCGACCATGGCGTTATTGCTCAGATTGAGTAAAATATGAAATTAATGGATGGAACAACATAGATCTGAGCAGAGATATATGATAGAATAACACAAGCTCCCGCATGCAAAATACGTGTATAACAATTTAATCAATTACATAAACACAATGGAATTAAACATTTGGATGATAATACTTATCACAGAAATAAAATTACAAAGTTTATAAGAAATGCCATTAGCTGTTCTGCTATACAGGTAAAATAAATTTCATCAAAGACTGGAGTGAACAATCAAACTCATTTTGCTCAGCATGCCCACATAACCTGGTTATTTATGGTACCCTCAAAGTCAACGTTGGTGAAAGGTTAGATTCGCCACATTCCTTTTCTTCTTCTCTCTATTTCTCCATCCTCTACCGGCTCATCAACCGTAACCCAGTTTTCTATTATCCGTTTGAACTGCTTAGTGCACATATGAGAAATGTTTCCCCTTCAGAGTAAATGCATAAATAAATACACAAATACGGAACCTTAATAGTTGTCAGATTTTTCTTTCTTCTGTAGTCGAACAATAATCCCACTAGTGTTAGGTCAGATGACTTCTTATCGTAATTCAACAGAACTAAGGATACTATATCGTCTTATCGGAATTTAACAGAACTACGGCTAATATGTGTCAGTTTGCAGCCTAACGCTGATCCAGAAACCCATACGGAATGAATGTCTTCTCTAGCAAATAGCCGCATTCATAAATGGACATAACCTCGATGCAATAAACCTTACTACGTCATTGTGGCCCATAAATCACTAACTGGACTATGTGTCGGTCGGCATGCGCCCATTTTTTATTGAAATAATTGACAACTTAACTAAACACAAAAAATAATGACTTCACTTCTTGTTTCAAATACATTACTTGCTAAATATCAATTCATTGGCATAACATTCCCAGACATAGTAAAATTAATTCCTAGCATATATGATTCATGTCATTTAATACTGATAGATTAACACAATTTTCACAATTCGCATCACACATATATGCACGAAACTCATATACTTCATGATTCATATTGCATACAACGAGTAACTTCAAACAATTCTCTCAAACTTCATATCAAGGTAATATTATATGACATTCTTAGAAGATATGAGTCATAACATTCAAGACAAATCAATGCAAACAATTTATTTTTGGCATCACTTCAAATTGATGCATGATCTTAACATAAATAAATGCAACAAATAATTGCAAACCTATATCAATGAACATGTTGTATGCGATTGAGAACAATATTGTACTTTTCGAGACTTGCTTTCGTTTTAAAGATGCCGAATCTCTCTTTCTATGTCCCTCATCTTCTAGACACCAGTCACTTGGACACATTATAACGAGAGAACACTGTATACTCCCCCGGAGTCCAGAACTTCCACTTCAGCGGAAAAACTTGGACTGGCCAATTTCGCGAGGTAAATTACTTAAAACATTGAATGTCGTCTGGGAATTACACACACACCCCAACACTTTAGCGTGGCCAATCAGGACCAACTATATCAATCATCCAAATATTTAACACGCCGATCGAAGTTAGACTAATTCTCTCTTTGCTGCCTTTATTAATAACTCCCTCTGGAGAAAATTTTTTTTGTGTTACTTATCTCAAATGGCACGATTTGTCTCTGAATTGTCTCTACTTTGTCGTTTCCCGCTACTTGACCGCAAGTTAACTTGTCTGTTAATTGTTACGTGTCGCGCTGACCGGCATCGGATTGACTTTAGTTATCGTGCAGTAATATTAATCTTCAAAAATTCAATGTTCTATATGTCCTCTTAATACATAATTGAATCCTGACAGATCATTCATGTTTTTCAAGTGATATTTTTGACAGATCAATGATAAAATAAAAAAGCATTATGCAACAGATTACTTCTACCCTTCTACTTAGCCGCTGCTTTGAATTAATGTTGCTTACCTCCTGTCGGCATGTGAGACCATTTAATTTGTGCACAAACGTTTGTGTACTTATTAATTTTAGCGTTTATCCGCTTACTATTAATGTCGCCCAAGCAAGCATCGGGAAGAAGGGCGCCAACAGGACCGACATCTGTCCGGGCTTCCATAGAAAAATTACATCTATGTATTCCGCCTCCTCCGCCCCCGACTCATTGTCCTTCCATCCATCCTTTCGCCTTCCATCTGCTACACTGTCATGTCAAATATATGTCCAGTTGTCTATTTTCGTGGGCATTTCCTATCCTAACTCCGGAAAATACACTAGTTACGTTCTGGGATCAAATAGTCCCGAGTTGTGTTTTCTTAATAGACAGGATGTTTTATTTATGTGCACTCAGCGTACTTGTTGTTTTCCGAAACTATACCGATGAGGTTGGCTCATGGTGGCCATGTGATTTTTGTGATCTTAATTTGGTTTTCGCATTGACGATACAGTTCATGCCACAAGTAGCGTGAAAATCCAGTTTATTTTTTCAGAGCCACTAGTTTTCGTCTGCAGAGGGCTTTTTGGCTCAGAATGAATTATAATTGTGTTTTGTGTGCTATAGTTTTGTTTTTGGTGATGGGTGGGTGTTTGTACAGCTGTGATTTGCATGTGTATGCCATGTCGTGTTTAAGCTATACATGTGCATGTCCTTTATCTGGGTGCCATCCAATGTGTTCTATGCTGTGTGTGTGTGTGTTTTTGCGTGTTTGTTTGCGTGCTATAGATGAGTATGTTTCTTTTAGGTTCCAGTAGGGGGATGTGAGGGTATTTTCCTGTTTTGGGTTTTGGACATGGATTTTTTTAAATAATTGTTGGCGGGGGGGGGGGAATTTCTTTTCTATTTTCTGTTTAGCCTTAAGATGCACCATTGGGCTCATCCACTTTGTTGATGTTGTCTTACGATATGTATATTCTGTCTTCTTTTTTTAAGGCTGATAAAAATGGTACTTGAAGCTGCTTCGCTTGGCGCTCAGCAATAAGAGGTTACAATTAGGACTGGTCGTCCTGTTGTCAAGATAATGTGAATTGGTGGGATGCGATGCCACATAGTTGAGGCATGATGCCCCAGTGTATGAGGCGCCCTAGCGGACAAAAGGTGGTCCAATCAGAACGGCGCCGCTGAAATTTGAATGTCATACGTCCAGAATTCCAATTTCACGTGTTGTATCAAAAATGCTTGTCCTTAAAAGTTCCTTTTTCTAGGTCGAGATTTTAGATTGTATCTGTTAAAAGTTATTTCCTTTATGTCGAGGTTTTAGATTGTGTTGTTTGAATTGCACGGCGGTGGTTGGACGTTTGTTGTGATTGCCAGACTTGTTATTTTAATATGGCGAAATGATATGTTGGTGTTAAAAGTAACATTACACAATGTCCACTTTAGCAATTCAAAATAATATTGAGTATTAAGATACTTCACTCGTGTATTCAACTATGAGGCGCCATTACATTTCATGCATTTACAGTTTGAAAGTCACCATTCACAGGTCGAGAATTACTATGAATTTCTTCGCTAGATGTCACTCCATTGAACGGACCATGTTATTTTTAAACAATGAGACTGCTTCTCGTTGCTGTGAAATTCAACAGATGAAATCTTAATACTCACCATATGAAATCAAACTTTCATTACAAACAGTTACATACAACGTGTGGATTAGGGATTCTCGACATATGATATTCAAATTTCAACTACCGCTGTGTAATTCAAAATATAGACTGTAAAACGTCGACATAGGAAATAGAACTTTTAAACACCACTGTATAATTCAACATATAAATCTAAAATCTCGACCTTGAAAATGGAACATTAAGGATATGCAATTTGATCCAACACGTGATATTGGAATTCTCGACATACGACATCAGTAGTGAAAGGGGTGAGATTAGCGTCAATGGGAATTAGCATTAAAAACACCCCCTGGGCGAGATTAGCGTCAATGGAAATTTAACATTAACCACCCTGGGCGAGATTAGTGTCAATGGAAATTTAACATGGACAAAAAACCCTGGGCAAGATTAGCGTCAATGGAATTTAACATTGGAGAAAGGAAAAAAAAGGAAATATTGAGATTAGCGTCAAAGGCATTCGAACAATGGAAAAAAAAAATATCGATTCTAGGGACAAAGGCAATTGAACATGGGGAATAGAGTTTGGGTCTGTCTAGGGACAAGGGGAATTGAACATGGGAATAAAGTGTGGGTTTGTCTAGGGACAAAGGGGAATTGAACATGTTAGAAAAAAAAAACTACTTTAGGGACAAGGGGAATTGAACATGTGATTTTTTTTTAAAAAAAAAATTTATAAAGGGGTAGGCAATTGAAAAGTCATTCTCTTTTCGAGAAATATGGCTGGCCCTGAAAAGGGTCTTTGGTTTCTTCTTCTTCTTCTGCTTCTAATTTCTTCTTTTTCTCCACCAACTTCTTATTTTCTCACCTACACTCTTTTTCTTCTTTCTTTTTCTCCTCCTCTTCTTTCTTCTCTTCCTCCTCCTCTTCTTTCTTCCTCTTCTCATTTTCTTCTTCTTTTTCAATTTTTTCATTCCATTTTCGTATTCTTATCCTTTCCTCTTCATCCTCCTTCTCCTCCTTTATCTCTTTCATCACACCACTTATCATGTCCTTTGCTTTTCTTAAGTTGTTAATCTCCATTTTTACTCTATGCGGACTATAAGAATAGTGGTCTTCATTGAGTCGTACTAGCATTTGTTCTATCATGCCCAAATTGTCAAGGACGTCTTGCAATGTTTGAAATTTATCGAGGTGGTTCGAAGCCATCTTCTCTGTAGAATGGTTTGAACGACGAATACTGTGGGTTCTTATACGAAAAGCGTGGACGTGAAGGAAAACATCCCCCTAAAACATAAAATTAATATTACCTAGATCATGACCTAACATCGTGCGGACGTGAAAGAAAACATCCCCTACTTTTCTCATTTCATATAATATACTATCCACATAAGTGAAGCAACAATAAACAAACCCCAAATCTACTATTTACACACGCAAATCATTAAAACAAAATCCATAATCTACTATCCACACAATCGTACGTGAGCGGTTACAAAACCCAAACTATACTCTCCACATACGCTAAGAAACAATAAACAAAATCCATAATCTACTATCCACACAATCGTACGTGAGCGGTTACAAAACCCAAACTATACTCCCCACATACGCTAAGAAACAATAAACAAAATCCATAATCTACTATCCACACAATCGTACGTGAGCGGTTACAAAACCCAAACTATACTCTCCACATACGCTAAGAAACAATAAACAAAATCCATAATCTACTATCCACACAATCGTACGTGAGCGGTTACAAAACCCAAACTATACTCTTCACATACGCTAAGAAACAATAAAGAAACCCATAATCTACCATTCACACAAACTTACGTGAGCAGTTACAAACACAAACACACAAACACATACACTCGCACTATGAAAAAAGAGTGTTTATATTCACACTACTCTACCTACACACACACACACACACACACACACACACACATTGGCAAATTGATGGTTATTTCTTTTCTAGAGTATTGGGTAGCCCTGAAAAGGGCTGTTTTTTTTTAACTTCATGGACACCTGGTTAATGGTGGCACCTTCCAGGCCTGGCGCCACATACACATCTTGTTCCCCAGTTGCTTTTTACTTTTTTGGGGGAGAGAGCAGAGGCAGGATATGTGGCTTCAGAATCCCAATTTTCGGTTTCTGGGATTCTGAAATTTCTTCTTCTTTTCTCCTTTTCCTCCTCCTCTTCTTTGTATCTTCTCTCCTCTTCTTTGTATCTTCTTTCCTCCTCTTCTTTGTATCTTCTCTCCTCCTCTTCTTTATTTCTTCTTTCCTCCTCCTCTCTCATCCTTCCTTCTTCCACAATGGCCTCCGCGGCCAGTTCGTTCAACAGGCGCCTGGCATATTCCAGATGAACATGAAGTTCCAACAGTTTCGCCAGTCTCGTGTTCATTCTGGTGTTGATCAATCAACAAGGGTAGCTGGACTGCCGAACGAGTTTCAATTTATACTAAAACTGCGGACGTGAAGGAAAACATCCCCCTAAAAAACATAAAATTGATCTTACCTAGATCATGACCAAAAAACAACGCGCGGACCTAAAAGAAACACTCATTCACTTTTTTATACTGCTCATTACTATTCTAAAAAAATTTTTCATTAATCACTCCAATATACTATTCACATACGCAAAGCAATAAAATCAAACCCCCAAATCTACTCTCCCCACACCTCCAACAGCCAAAAAAACAAATATCATCTTAATCTACTATCCACACCAACGTACGTGAGCACTTACAAATACACATTCTTATACACAAACACATACCCTCACACTATGAAAAAAGAGTTAGTGTTTATATTCACACTACTCTACCTACACACATTGGTAAATGGATTGTTATTTCTTTTCTAGAGTATTGGGTAGCCCTGAAAAGGGCTGTTTTTTGTTTTTTTGTTTGCTATGGCAATCTTTTAGTTTCTAAGAATGCGATGTCCTCTGAGGATAGACTTTCTGGCGATAGGTCTGCTTCTTCGGAAAGAGAAGAAGAACTCTTTGGTGTCGATACGACAATCGACAAAGCCTCTGTCAGCTTCAGGTTGCTGCTGCTGCTCTTGTTGTTGTTGTTGCTGCTGTCTCTGAAGTCTGTACTTCTCTGTCCATTCTTCTTTCTCCCTGTTCACTTCTTCTCTGAAGAGCTCTTCTATCAGGTCTTCAGTGACTTTTCACATTCTCACATTCTCTATTTCTTCTGGCTTCGGTATCAGGCTGTGTCTGACCCTATGCAAATTCACGTAGGCTTCGTTGAGCTTAGCTAGTTTGGAGCACATCTTCGTAGGAGGATGAGTCGACAATGGATGGTTAGACTGGAAACTGCCCCGGTTCTTAAAGTCAAAGCGCGGACGTGAAGGAAAACATCCCCACACGGTTTTCGAGTCGCAACGTTCAGTGAGTGTCATGAGAGGGATAGTAAGAAATGAAAGAGCATCAATCCAACATTCTTATAGCTAAACAAACCACAAAGGCATTTTTTTCAAAACACAACATTTTTAATTAAAAAATCACTTAACACTAACCAACAACAACTCTAACATATTTTAAACAATAATCCAACATTATAACATCAAACACTTTTTTCTTCAAATACAGTCTACTTTAAACAGGGCTGACAACGTTGTGAATGAAATTGTGATTTCCACTGTTGGAAATCATTAGGCCATTGATGGACACTACGTTTCCTAGCTTGAGACAAAAGATAAGCATAATGGTCACAAAACCATCGATCTACTTTCACATCATTTCTAGAAGAAGAACGAGGATCAAAATGAGTCACTAAATGTTCTAAGGAATAGCCCAGGCTGCGATGATGCATAAAATACACACAGTACTGTCCACACACCAAGGAATCTGTGCCTTGTAATTTCACATTATTGAATCGGGTGGTCTGAGCATTTCTTCTCATTAAGTCAATGATATCGTCTTCCAAAGGGGGCAATCCGTACGAATCGAAATATTCCACACATCCTTCTTGAGGAAAGTAGACGGCTACCCAGTGGGTTCCTGGGAGATGACTGTCGTCCGTGTTGATCACGTAAGCTTGATGGTCTTTAGGTTTGCGATGAGGGAGTTCATCTTTAGCACAGACGACAGGATTCCAAGAAGCCGTATACGAACTGTGGTTCAAAAGGTAATAAAGTTCCCAAGTATCCATTGATTTGTGTGCTTTTTTTCTTCTTCACAGGTAATAATACGTTGTCAATTCGATCCTGACTTTTTGCTTGAAAATGTCTGACAAGTAACCGTTTCTTCGTTTCGTCTCCTCACTCTGATTCAGGAGAGCTTCGATACGATGGATCTCTTGAGTGGTTAATGGTGGACAAGACTGTTCACGCAAGTCTTCATACCACTGGTGCAACACGACTTCGTCCGAGATGAGACTCCAAGCCTCGTCCAGATACTCGTCCAATTTTTCTTCTTGACTCAACATCAGGCATTTATCGTGTTGAATTTGACTGGGATGATCGTTTTGACATCCATAGCAATTTTTCTCGATCAATTCCGTTATTTTTTCAGCCAAGTGTTTGGCAAAACAGCAGACTAAATGGGCTTCTTGTTCTGGCCATCTTGACTTCATCATGATCACTTCTTCTTTTTCCATGGTCTCCTCACATACCATCTCCAAAGTTTCTCCACTAGGTAAAGAGGGAGAACAGTCTTCCATGGTTTCTAGTAATCTAGAATGACTTCTCTCAAACTGTTGATTTCTATGGTATTATCGAATTCTGCATACAGGATGACGTTCACCGTCTCTGTTAGATTTGTAGTAAACTGAATTTCCACACGAATCTGGCCAGATTTTATAGGATGGAAATGTCCCTCGTCGCTGCCTTGGTCTGGAGTGAAATCGAAAGCCCACAAAGCGTAGCCTCCTGCGTAATCCTCGTACGTAATGCCGTGACTGGTGTTGGTTCCTAACTGACCAGTGGCTTCGTACAGGGACAAGTACGACCTCAAGTAATTCTTCTTGTCAAAGTTAGGTTCGAAAGGTCGAGTACACAAGGTCTTGCCATCGCGACTGACTTTGATCTTGGACATTTCAAAGTGTTGAAAGTGGAAAGGATTTTTAGCCAAAGCTCCGTTGAAGGCTGCATTCTCGACGATACCAAGGATCAAACGTTTGGGTAACTGTCCTTGGAACAGATGATCTTCGATCATGGATCGCAGCCCCGTAGGAATGGTGAAGGTTTTCACTTCCACGCGTCGTAAGGGATACTTGGCGGTCGTTCTGCTCAACGTCTGACTGATGTCGCTACCCACTTTAGGTAACACTTTCACGCGTCGTACGTAGAGCCTGGCTTCCTCGATGACAGTTTTGCAAGCACTAGTACCTATCAAATGGAAAACGGCACTACTACGATTCAGTCTCAGGCGGAGATTCACTCCGTTCAGCAAATACTTTTCTTGCAACCACATGTCCAAATGCAAACGATCCATCAGTTCTAAACTTTTGTTGGCTCCCATGATTCTGTCTCTTCGTTCTACAAATCCCGCATTGTGTTCTTTCTTTGTATCAATTTCGAATTCTTCAAACTGGCCTGCATCGTCAGCTTCCCATACCACACAGGCATTGAGATGAGTGTTCTTGGCGTCTATTCCGTACGTCAAGAGATTTTCCAGGTAGGCACGATAAGGGTAAGTATCCATGCTGCTACTGACTAGTTTGTTATTCAAATACAAGTCCACTCCACTGAACAAGGAATGCATGAAATTGTTGACGGGAGCTATTACCTCATCACCATCTAGGGGCGTATTATCCTCATCGACAACTTTGACTTTCAGGTACAAGTAACTGCTATTCAGATCGATGTAATCTTCGGGCTGTCCTTTGATTTCAAACTCGATGGGAGCTGAGGCTTTCAAAGAGGAGACGGGGTGAAATTCCACCCACTGGGATTCTTGCATCGTCATCATCGTGGGGGCATGGCAAACAGATCCAGTTCCGACTTGGAACAAGCGCAAGACTCTCGGTGCATCATTTTTTTCTGTTTTTTTGTTCTTTCTCAATAATCGAAAACGTCTAAGTCTCGAACGGTTATTCTTTTCTTGGCCTTTCTAGCTTGAAGTCTGGTGAAAGGGTGCTTTCTTCGTCGTCTCTTTCTGCCTTGTCCTTGCTGAATGCCTGACTCGGTAGCGTGCAGGGCATTTATAGGTGTGTCTCGTCGGCCTAAAATGTCTTTGCCTGTTTGCAGCAAGACATTTTTGCCTGCCCTCATGAAGGCTTCTTTAGGGTTTTGTTTGTCGATGATGACATTTTGGAGAAATTCTTTGCCTTGCGTCAGTGCCGCATCTTTCAAGGCGTGCAATCCGCGTGTCACCATCGGTTTCAACACTGGGGCCACCGAACGAAAGGCCGATTTTAACATATCTCCTAAACCGTGTCCTCGCTGTCGAGCAACCCCTCGGTACACTGGATACATGACTTACGAATCGTGAGAGAACCGTTTTCGAAAATGGAGTTTCACTGTGACTTTTCCTTTGGTGAATGGAATATTTTGTCCCAAATCTCCTTTTATAGCAATGTTGACCGTGTCCAAATACGACTTGCTGACAGGCAAATAGTGAGGATGGACAAATTCGCGGTGAACGTGGTAAGTGTTTCCACCTTCCTCGTCAGCGTTCGTGGCAGAATCCACTTTGAAAGGAATGACACGCAGTAACGGTACAGAGGTGTGTCCCACCACGTTGTACTCCACCACATCGGAGTACACAAACATTAAATTCAGTCCTTGATTCATTTCTACCGGGGCACCAAATAACTTGCTAAAAGACTCGTTGTCGTAAACGATGGGTAGTTCGTTTTTCTTGATCATGGCCATTCTCATGTCCATGCCTCCGCCCAACATGTCAAACAATTCAGAACAAAATAAAATGGACAGGATTTTACTCCCGTCAAATTTCATCAAGAAGCGACGAGCTGTTTTGTGGTATTCCATGGTGACACTTTTTTTTGAAACTTTCCGAAGCTTTCAGAAACACGACATTAAACCTGGAGGTAATGGTGCTCACCAAATGTTGACCACTAAAATAATAGCCTGGGGGAATGAACAAGTGATAGGTGGTGTACTTTTGATTTCTTGTGCCGGGGGTTTTCTTGTCATATTTGCCATGGGTATCCAAGTACTGTTGCATTTGCTCGTCATAAACTTCCACATCAAAAAAGTTTTGATTGGGAAGGACATTGAGGACTTGGGTCGGGTGAATCATTTCTACTAAAGCCACTTCCCAGTGGGCTTCGTGATCTAACTGGATGGCTTGAGGTAATTTAGCCGCGTAACAGCACAACGTGTTGTGGGGAAACACCTCCATGGAACTGTCACTGGATAAGGTTAAGTAAAATTGGCTTTCGTGACTCATAATTCCAGAGTTCTGTGGCTGTCCGAGGGGTTACTGGACGTCAGAGGCGTGTCTCCGCCCAAAATGGGGTTCTGGTTGTGATTGTTGATGGAGTGGTGACTGGCACTGGCACTGGACACAAGGTTCCCGTGGTTCCCGTTCGAGGAGAATTTCAGGGAGGGATTGGGAAGCAGGTAACCGATGCAACTGTTCAATAAAATGGTCCACAATTGTTTGTCTCCTTGTTGCAAACTCAAATTGGCAATGGCTGCCCCGATGACACAATACACCACGAAGATTTGGCAGAAAAAGACGATTTGCGTTTTAGGCACACGTTCTCCACACCACACCCACAAGGGTTGTTTTTGTAAATCTTGCACAGAAGAACTAGGTGAAGGAGGAGTGGTTGACGTAGCTGCGTCTGTGTGAAAGGGCATGATGGTCACTTCTTTTTATAGTCGATGACTTGCGAAGCGTCGATCCAAGAATCAAAACTGGGTGGATATCCTTTCCAACGTACTTTGACTTCTCTGACACGTCGTTTGCCCACTTTACGAGTTCTGCGTTCGGGAATGCTTTCGATGTCGTACACGTCGTCTTCTTTTTTGGTCACACGTTGTAACTCGGGCAAATAAAACGTTCCTTTGAGCACTTCTCCATTCATGTCTTCCAATTTATAGACGGCAGGATGACGACCATGCACTCGTCCAGTGACACGAAACAATTCGGTCGTCCAGTTAGGTAAGTAACCTTTGTCGAAAGTGCGTTTGGTTTTGCCAATGCGCACCCAATCTCCTACGGCCAACATTCCACTTTTCTTGGGGACAGCCCTCGTCGGGGACGTACCAAACAGACGCTCAAACACCAACACTTCGTTCTCGGGAGTCACGTCTTGCGGGGCACGTCCGATGCTTCGATGGCAAGATTGGTTGTACGCTTGCACCAGGTGCGGTAAGATGTCGATGTACTTCAGAGTGTGGTGATGCGTAAAATATTTCCACATGCGTTCTTTCAAAGTGCGTTGAAAACGTTCCACGATGCTGGCTTTGGTTTCTGGATTCTCGGTGGTAAAAAAATGAATGTCACGTTTCTTTAATTCTTTTTGGAAAGCTTGGTTCAGAAATTCGGTGCCTTTGTCCGTTTGCCATCGAAGAGGGTGACGACCGCTTTGTTTCAACACTCGTTGCAGGCCTCGCACTAATTCGCTGCTTGATTTGGAAGTCAAGGGCACGACCCAGGCAAATTTGGAAAAGACGTCGATGACACAAAACAAATATTTGTAGCCACGACTGTAGCTGGCCAAATGAGAGACATCGGCTAAATCGGCTTGCCATTGATGATCGATGCCTTCCACTTGGGTGCGACTTCTGGCAAACTTGCGTCGAATGGGTTTGTGTAAAGTGTAGGTAGCTTGTTCTTGTAACCATCGTTGCACTTGAGGTAAACGGAGACTTTTCAGTTGCGTTTTGGCAGCACGATACAATTTTTGAACTCCTGCATAACCTGCAGGATGAGAGGGATCGTAGTAAATGCTGGCTAAGACTTTTTCCATTCTTTTGTGTTTGTGTGTTAATAAGACACCCACTCTTGGAGGATGCTACTCTTTTTCTCTTGGGGTACTTTCTTGGATTGCAATGCTTTGCGTGTGCGACCGGCAATAGGTGTTGAAGAGGAGGATGTCTGAGCGGGGGATATCGGTTCTTGTTTCACTTCTGTCTTCACTTCTGTCTTCACTTTCTTTTTCTCTTGTGATGAAGAAGGGGTGGCCATCATCTTTTTAATCCATCCAATTCTGGAGGTAGGTGGTGTTGTTAACTTGCGTACTTTTTCTGGTGGAGTGTGAAACCCTTCTTCTTCTTCTCCTTTTTCTGTCTTGGTCACTGGTAGTGGTGGGACTGGTACTGGTACTGGTGATGTTGCTGGACTTTTCATCAAGGTCTTAAAATCTTTCAGAGTGGGTAGAGCTGTTTCGTCTAAAGCTTTCTGGTGAATGAGTTGCAGTCGTTGCAAGAGTTGACCGTACTTTTGCGATTTTTCTGTTTCGGACAAATCTTGGCTATCCATTAAGGACTGCAATTCGTGTTGTAACTGGGACATCTCGCTCAAATGGGGATTGGGAGGTAAATGCGGGGTGCGTTGTTCTTGCAACGATGGTATTCCATCCATCGTTTGTAAGGCACTAAAGCTAGTTTTCGTCCTTCCATAGGGTTGTCAGGGGTCGATTCTGAGATCTTGGGACTTCCGAGGGCCTTTTTATCTTGCTCCCACCAGTCCTCCCAACATGGTTCCCAAGACTCCTTTCAGTATGGGGCCTAACAAGAGAGGCAAAATGTCTCCACGTTGGACTAACATCTTCTTCTTTTGACGAATGGGAATTTTCTTTTGAACCATTTGGCGAAGAACGTGACGATGTTTGCTTAAGCATTGTTTCTGGTGTTTGGACAAAGGGATCGTGCCTTTCAAAACGTTCAAACAACATTCGCACACGGTACTGATGACCTCTTTGGAGGCCGATTTAATGAGTTTTTTTCGTAGAGTTGGAGAAGGTTTGGACAGGACAGATAACATGTCCCCATGTTTGACTAAACGTGGTGGTAGTCCTTTTCTTTTCTTTCCTTGGGGTTTTCTGGAGGGTGACATCTTTGTCTTCAGGAGCACCAAAAAAACACTGATACCCCCGACTTGGTCACAGGTCTTTTTTATACTGGAACGCGTCGCCACTGATTGTCTTTACGGCGTATCAGTTTGAGGACAGGCATGACACGTCGTGAAGGGGTACGCAACGGACTAAATCGAGCCAGTTCTTGCTTGGACAAATCCAGTAAACTTTGTAACATACCCGATCTTTCATGGACTTTGATTTTAGGAGAAGGTACTTTGTGAGCAGCAGCCACTGCCACTAAATTGGAGGGTCCTGCCACTAGGGAAGTTCTTTTTGGGGTCATCAACGGAAACGTTCTTGGTGTGATCAACGTCTCCAAGTACTCTTCAATTCTTGGTGTCATCAATGGAGAAGTGGATGAACGTGAGGCTGCCGGAGATGCGGTCACCGCCGTGGCAGGTCGTGGTTTGCGAGTGTAAGGTTGCGTCCTGGCCGAACTGCCTCTCTTGCGACTAGTTTTCTTCTGTGGACTTTTCTTTTTCTGGGGGCTTCTTTTCTTTTCCCGGGGTGGTGTCTGGTAAGAGGAGGGTCCCGCCACTGGAGAAGTTCTTCTTGGGGACCTGGTCTTTTTCTTTTTCTTCTTGGGGCTTCGTTGGACTTTTTTCTTGGGGATAACTTTGGGGGCATTAGGATCCCATCTTAAGAGTGAGCAAATGATGACCCCTCCTAGAGTACCACTCCCTCCAGGTTTCAAAATGATTTGTTTTTTGGTTTGAGTGTCGAAGCGGGGATCGGCCAGTTGGCCCAAAGCGACTTTGTTTCGATCGAAAAAGCGTTTGGTTTGATGAGGAATCTGAATGATTCCTTGGAGTATTTGACGTGCCGTCACCGTGAACCATCGTAAGGCTTCTTTGAGACTAGCGTCTAAGACACGAGCTCGTATTTGTGGATTTTTTTCTCGACTGATGCCATACAAGGCACGAATCAATTTGACGGGAAGATGCGACTGAAGGGACGTCATGTTCGCACTGTGAGTGAGACAGACGAAAAAGGGTCTGAGGTTTTTATAGATTTTTTATGTGGAGTGAAATTAAGTCGAGGACGGAGACGTGTACAGGACAGGCCCTCCGTCTTGGCACCAGTGGTGAAACAAGTGGGTACGAAATCGCAAATCATCGGGGGTCGTAGGTTTCAAATCGACAAGTAAATAGGCGTGTGGAGTTTGAGTGGCATCGTCGTACGCCTGAGTCAGCCAAGGCGTTCCTAACTGTTTGGCTAAGACTTGCACTTGCGATTTATCTCGAGGGCTTTTAAACAAGACCACGTAATGCGCATTGAGACTGATGGTGCGATGGGCTTTACTTTATTGAAACAAATTTTGGGTGATGTAAACGACACTGGCATTACGGTGATGCCCTTTGCGCGTGAACCACAGTTTAATTTCTTCTTCGTCTTCTCCTAACATGTCGTCGAAAATGACCAAATGGGTTTGACGGGAGTCAGAGACGATGCCGTCGTCTTCTTTAGGAATGCCTTCCACAAACACGATGGAATCGCCTTGACTTTCTCGCAAGAGGCTGTACGCCGATTGCCACTCTTTGTAACACCACACGATCGACTGAGGTGGTCGATCGATCAAATGATGTTTATGTTCGATCAAACTTTTGACGAATTCGGTTTTGCCTGAACCGCTAGGTCCAGCAATGAGCATGTTAAAGGGATGGCGAAGATACAAAGCCTCCCAACTGGCACGATCTAAGTGTTCGTCGATGACTTTGACAGTGGAGGAAGAGGGAGCAGAGACAGCAGAGGTAGCCATAGTGTGAGAAATGTCACTTGTGACACGAAAACAAACAAGACAAGAGTTTATATACTTTTTTTCAGAACACGTTTATTGAATGTTTCAAACATGAATACGAAAGACAAAAATACATAAAAGTCAAAGGCTTAAGTATAAGGATAAAAGGCACATGATAACCATTAACGTGGAATAAACACAAGTGTCTGTACAACATGTTTTGGGTAATGTTCTAACCAGTTCTATAGTAGGGGTAAGGTCACACAAGTGTCCTCCCGAAAGGGTCTTTCAGGCCTGTCCACGACAGTCCCGTCCTGGGTGACGGGTTCTTCTGGCACCGTCACTAACACAGGTTGAAAAGTCGCAAGGCTCACAATCGCATTCCACTTCAGAAGCCCCACACTTGAATTGTGCCTGTCTAAACTTGTTTTGTGTCTCTCTGAAAGTATTCATCTTGTTCGCTCGGTCTTGGTAGTCACAATGAACTATCGATCTTGCCTAGGGTTCCTTTTTATATACAGACCAATACCGACGTGTCCATACGGTAAGGTGAAATGATTGGGAAGTCTCACTCGCTTCTGGTACACAATTTGATAGATTTTTTCCAGGGGACGACTGACGATGTGGTGAGTGGGTAAACGTACAATTTTGTTCGGTTGATAGGTGGTCACTTTAAAGTTTGCATCCTCTCCCGATTGCAAGGCTTCTTTCAATACCCCAAAGTTCACCACACGACTGGTACGATAATTCAGAGTCAATCCTTTCACTTTACACGTGGTGTGCAATTCTCCTTGTGGGTCCCGGTATTCGTAGCCGTAATTTTTGGGACCGCCACTGACGAAACTTAGAATCTTGTCGTCGGGATGTTCGTCTGTCCAGGCTCCTAAACGGTCTCCTTCGATGTCAGGGTGCTGTTGACTCGGGTGATGGATGTAAATGCAACTGTCCGTGTCAAACTACAGGACACGTTCCCCTAACAGTTCTAAAGCTTCGTACACTTTTAAGCGAGTATGAGCTGTCACGTAAGCCGCAATGATGACATTTCCAAAGGGGTCGTCTTGTACAAAGTCCAGATCTTCTTCGTAATTGAGCAAGATCAAATCCTCGCGAACGACGTCCACGTGTTTCATGTATTTGGTTTTGTCGTGAATCATCTGGAAGTAGCGGGAAGGTTCTGTCAAATATTCCGTCTTGGGTAAACACGGTCGTTGTGCCATTTTACCCCACAAGCAATTTAACATCACTTTGGCAAACGACCGCCTGCCTTCGTTTTTCTCGATGTGGTCTAAAGAGATGCCTTCTTGTTCATAGTATTTCTCTTTGAATGTCTTTTCGTCTTCGGAAGTGTGACACCAGGAAGGATAGCCGCTGGCTTCTTGCTTCAGTTTCAAAAAGGCATCCACGTAGTCGGCGAAAATGCCTTTCTGACTGGGGTCACCATTGTGGTATTGTTGTGTCTTGGGAAAGTGGCAAATTTCGTACACTTCTAACAGTTGGTATCCCATGTCCAGAGCTTTGAACAATTCTACGCTGACCCAGGTTCCCGTCAAGGTCCGTTCTTCCTGGGTGTACTGACAAGGTTGGTCTTGGTTGCACGTTTCGGCACAAGTACGGCACAATGGAAACATCAGTTTGCCTTGACAATGGTGAGGTAAGACGGGATGGTATAGGTTCGTGGGAGGCAAAACTTTACACTTGATCAAGCCTTCGTATTGTCGAATGTTTTTCAGGTCGATGTGATCCGTGAACAATTGTGGGTGCCCTGCAGGAAAGGGACAATATTTGCACACGTAAGGATACAACGAACACACGTCCAAGTATTTGATTTCTTCTCCTTTCTCTTCGTCGGCTTGGTACAGCAAACAGGTGGCATTGGTCCTTCCTCCGTACAAACTATCCCTCGAGTTTAGGGGGTCCATGAACTGGTAACTTTCCACGGCACGTTTAAACTCGGGATCGGTTTTCATACGGTGATCGTACTCGTGTTCCCACATTTCCACCACTTGGTATCCTTGCTGTTCTAACTTTAGGCGTCGCTGACAAGTGTCCTGGTACAAGTCTTCCATGGTTCTTTGTAAAAACTGATTTTTAGTGCTACGATCAGGGTAACAGACCGGACATCCGTGAAATAAGCAACCGTTAAACTCGTACACGATCTTGGGGTTTTCTAAGTCCCAGCCATCGACCGAATACGTTCCGATGGTCTTTTCGCCTCCTCCGTTGCGGGCATGCTGAATCCATTTGTCTTCCTTGTCGCACAAGTAATGTAACCAACGTAGGGCTTTGACCGAGTATTGACGTTTGACATAGTGGGTCGTTTGAGGACTGATGACAGCCACGGTGTTTTCAGGCATGAATCGTTGTCGATACACTAAGGAACACGCTTTGGCAATGGTGCAAGATTCTTTCAAAGGATCGACCCCTCCGTGTTCCATGAACAGTTCTCGAAATTTTCCACAGCAACGCCGTAAAATGTCCACGTCGGAACGACAATACTTTAGCATTTCTTCCTGAAAGTCGAAAGGGTCGGAGGCGTGAGTCTGGTACCAAGCGTAGAAAGCTTCTCGTTGTTCGGTACGCATGTTGTCGGGGTCGTAATAGTGAGCCTCAGGCAAATGGGGTAGAACGGCGTGTTGATTGGCTTCCGTATTGAAAAAGTGTGGAAAGTACCCTTTAGCCATTTCTGTCATTCCAAACGTTTTAGGCATTCGGCTCAAAGGCATGGCCAAATAGCTCATCGAATCTTTAAACTGCACTTGTCCCACTTGCATGAAAATGATTTTGGCTCCGTTCAAAGTCACTTTAGGACGTTCGGTGCCTTGTTCCGTATAGTATCTGAGAAGAAACTGTCCATCGTATCCGGAGAAATTGTGAGCCATCACTGTGGCATGACGATGACAATCTCCGTAACGTTCGATGTCCTCTTGGCTCCACGTCTTGTCGATGGGATCTAAGACCCATTGGGCAAAATCGGCTAACGTGTTCGGTCCTCGAAAGATTTTTTCACGCCCTCTGGGAATCTTGCTGCAGTGAGGGCAATGACTGAAGATAGGTTCTTGAATGCACTTCTCGCACGCTCGATGAGCCACGCAGAAATTAGGAATGTGAATGCCAGTCTCTTGCATGCAATCGAAATCGAAAAAGATGAAATTGCCTTTCTTCTTGTGACCGTCCTCTTTCTCTGGTGGGGGTTGGTATTTTTGCACGTAGCATTCGTGTTTCAAGTCCACGATGTGGTGACAAATGTGACATTTTTTCTTTCCTGAACATACGTGTGCCTTGGCATTATTGGTACGTAGGCCTTGTCGACACGTAGGGCACAGTCTCAGGAGTTGACAAGCACATTTCTGCTGTGAACCTTGCGTCTTCAGATGTTGTTGGTAACAGGCAGGGCTGACAAACGTGCGCAGACAAGCAGGACAATGTACTCTTTCTTGTCCTTCGCTCAGACAGGGTGGAGAGGCCAAACATCCTGGGCATTTCCATCCGCAATGTATGTGTTGCTCTCGATTGTTATAGCCATAGTCACATTTCTCACAGTAATAACTGTATCCCAGGAATCCAGTGATAGTGGTAATGGTATCGAAATGGTCATCGTGATAATAGACATGAATGTATTTTCCGTCCTTAAAGTCTTTCCCTCGAAACAACAGAGGCCCACGCACTTCTTGAGGGTGCACTTTCAAGGTGTAGCGTGGAGCTAGGACATCTTGCAATTTTTGCATTTCAGGAATGCCACAGGGTGTGTCTTTGGACAGGCCAGCTTGTTTCAACAGGAGTTCTGCTTCGTTTCGTTGTTTGGCTCGGTCCGATTGTTGAATAGTTTTCCAGGTTCTTTTCCATTCTGCCGTGTCGTTCTTGTTGGCATAGGATCGTCCCACCACGATGGCTCGGGCTAAGCACATCTGGTCTTGAGGGTTGTTAATTTGGACGAGACTCTTTTTGGTGCTGCGAAGGTCGTTCACCAATAACACCTTATTGCGTTGTCCGGGCCCTTGAGGAGGAGAGACGTGGGCCATTTTCAGTGTGGCTTTACCATCGGTGATGTCAAACTGGTCATAAGATTGTTGTACGTGTTGAATCTTGTCCATGACTTTGGAAGGGGTTAGTTCTGCGGGTCTGCTAAACTCGATCCAAACAGGGGATTTCAAGCTGTCGTGATCTATGGATAGTGTCAAGCGATCGTCTTCTTTGGGTTGACATTGTCGCTTAAGTGCGGTGAGCAAAGAATCCCACATCTCGATGATAAACCTTTCTGCTTTCTCCAATGGTACGTCGGACTTGAAATCTTTAAACTTCACTGTGTAGGTGTAAGCCGTGGTTCTAAATTTTCTAGAGGAGCGCTTTTCCGTCTCTCGAATGGAATAGTACTTTTCAGGGTTAACTAAGGGTGGTGAACTTTGTTTAGAGGGTTCGGATTCTGGTTCACTCATGTCCTCTTCAAAATCACTGGCATGAATTTGTGCCAAGACTTCAGCTCTGGTACGAGGCGATAGATCACTTTTCTGCCTCTTACTTTCTTCTTCTTTCTTCTCGAATGAATAGGATCGTTTCATCTTGAGTGCAAAACGTCAAATGACTCAAGTTTAAACACCATAGACTAATTTATAGTCATGACAAACCAGCGTATATAAAAAGGGTGTGTGTCTTGTCCTTTCACTATTCATTTCACTCTCAAACCGAGCACAACGATGGAAGAGACTACCCAGATGGAACGTTTCATCAGAGCTTTGCGAGGGGTCATTAGAAAATTCTCTTCAGACCAGCCCACGGACTACTCTCCTTCCTTTCGAGATAAAAGTCAAGATACTTGCTATATCTGTCAGAAAAAAGGGCATTGGTCTTCAGAGTGTCCAGACCGTCAAAAAAGAACAAAAACCGGGGCTAGAAAAGACAAAAGTCAAGATACCTGTTATTATTGTCAAGAAAAAGGACATTGGTCTCCAGATTGCCCAAAAAAGAAACAAGAGGAGTCGGAAGAAAAGAGGGATTCTTCAGAAGAAGAGAGAGATTCTTCAGAGGAAGAAAGCAGCCAGGTGAAGAAAAAGAAACAGGAGAAGAAGAGAAGAAAGTGAGGAGGAAGAGGAGGAAAAGACTGTGACGGTGAAGAAATTGAAAAAAAAGAGAGAGTAAAAAAAGAAACAGAAGAAGTGAACGTAATTTATAAAGTGTTCTGTTGTGAATTGTGAATTGGATTGTAACTATGGAGAAAAGAATCAATTAATTATATAAGGTAAGTGTCTTTGAGTTTTGATTTTAAAATAAGAAGCTACACTCACGCACTCATACACAGACATGTAATATAAGGGTAAAATGGGTTTTTTTTGTTGATTTTTGAGTTATTGACAAATTGAAAGGCTATCTCTTTTCGAGAGAAGTGGGTGGCCCTGAAAAGGGCCTTTTTTGGTGTAGGGGTGAGTTTAAGCAATCAACTTTAACTGCCTTAAGCCTTTGCCACGGCCGAGGCCTACATCTGATGATGATGATTGGGTTGAAATCACTAAGGGTGGTACGATAGGCTTAGTCACAGGGTTGGCGTGTTTAGCTCGGGAAGGTCGTATTCTCTTCGGTCGTGATAAAGAAGTCTGATACATTTGTTTCAGACTTCTTAACTCCGCTAAAATGTCCAACAGTACCGTAGCCGTTTGATTTTCACCCTCTTGTTTCTTTGCTGCTACTTCTTGTTGTTGTTTTTTTCTTACCTCTTCTTGTTGCTGTTGCTGTTGCTGTAGGAGAAAAGCTTGTTCCGCTTCCTTTTGTCGTTGCATAAATTTCTCCAATTCTTCTTTCTGTCTCTGTCTAAAATTCTCCACTTGCGGTAATGAAGAATGAGACGAAGGTTCCGGAACAAATTCTTGCGAGGTAAAAAAATCCACAAAATCCCAATGTACCTCTTCTGAAAGTAAGTCCGGGTTCCCTTGGGCGGTCTCCACTGCTGGTGCACCCCAATGGATCGTTTTCTGAGTTTCCGTCATGTTGAATCACTGTCGCATAGATTCACAGCACACAGGCGCTAGCGAATCTATATAGACCACATGACGTCACAGACTGCTCTCTTCGGATTGGATGCGGACTGACTGAATTTTGTAACGCGTGTTCGGATTGGTGAATGAACTCAATCCGTTTCAATCCTTCCTCTACCTATAAATAAGCGCAGTTCACTGCATTGATTCACCTGTTCTCGTCGCCTCACGATGTGGACCACAGTTGAATCATCCACCCTTGTGTCTTCCATGATGTTTAGGACGGACATGCTTATGTATGTCCGGTCCAAGTGGACTGTTCTTGATAGGACAGATACTAGTCTATGGATGAGAAGAGTTTACATAGAAAGACAATTATGCCTCAAGAGGGTACTTGTGTATGGACCTGTAGTTAGAAGGAGTTTAAGAAGAAGAAGAAGATGTGACAGATGCCGCCTATGTTAATATTAATATTAACATAAACCCAAAGGTCATTTTCAGGGCCAGCCATATTTCTCGAAAAGAGAATGACTTTTCAATTGCCTACCCCTTTATAAAATTTAAAAAAAAAAATCCCATGTTCAATTCCCCTTGTCCCTAAAGTAGTTTTTTTTTTTCTAACATGTTCAATTCCCCTTTGTCCCTAGACAAACCCACACTTTATTCCCATGTTCAATTCCCCTTGTCCCTAGACAGACCCAAACTCTATTCCCCATGTTCAATTGCCTTTGTCCCTAGAATCGATATTTTTTTTTTCCATTGTTCGAATGCCTTTGACGCTAATCTCAATATTTCCTTTTTTTCCTTTCTCCAATGTTAAATTCCATTGACGCTAATCTTACCCAGGGTTTTTTGCCCATGTTAAATTTCCATTGACGCTAATCTCGCCCAGGGTGGTTAATGTTAAATTTCCATTGACGCTAATCTCGCCCAGGGGGTGTTTTTAATGCTAATTCCCATTGACGCTAATCTCATCCCTTTCACTACTGACATCGAAATTTCAACTGCAACGTTCTCACTGGACCAGCTTTTGTCAGCTACGACGCATCATACCAGTGCTAGACATTACTATAAATAGGCTGGTTCCCTGTTAATGCTACGCTAAAAATACAATCACAACTTCTTTGTTTGGTGTCTTCTCTTATTTTATTCCCTGATGGTTTCTTTCTCTCCTTCCTTCCCTGAATCTTTGTTATTCTCTGCCCCTTGTGGTCACTTGTTTTCTGCTTCTTCCTTCCCGATCTCCTTTACTTTTACTCTTTGTCCACCTTGTTTGTCCCTTCTCCAGCGTTGTTGTTGCCTATGTTGCCTTTACTGATTGTTAATTTGGCTAATTATCCTGAATTACCTTTTTTATTTTATTATTTTTTTATTTTCATTTTCCCCGTTTGATATCCTTTTGTTACCAAAAGGTGGGTACATTATATTTGATCTTGGTGTTTTTATTGTGCTATCTTTGATTGTTTTAATTAATCTATTATTATTATTATTATTAACAACATCATCGCTATTATTATTATTATTAATGTTGTTGTTGTTGATGTTTTTGTTCTTATATTACCAGACCCCTTACCTTCATGTTTGCGTTGAAAGTATGTTTTTGTCACCAGCCTATCGGATTTTTCGACTTTGTGACTTCTCTTGGTTTCCTTATTTATTTTACTTTCCTTTTTCTTTTTTTTCTTTTTTTGGGGGGGATCAGGGGTTATAGTTCTCATGTTTCAATGTAAAGGTTATGTATGGGTGTCGAGTTAATTTTCTCCCAGTTCACTTGACGTTCGAGCTTTCTCTTCAACAAAGCGAATCTTATCACCGTTATGTTCAGTGAGATTAGAGTCATTATGTTTAAGTTGATGTTATTGTTTTATCTTTGTGTGTGGGGTGGGTGGGTGGGGGTGAGTGTTTTTTCTTTCTTTCTCTTTCTTCTAAATACTCTCTTGACCTTCAGTCAATCTCTTCGACATAGCGCGGCTTTGGTGGGGTGGGGGTGATATTTTGTATATGAACTAGTTCTAGACGTTGAGGGCCGAGTATTACAAGTCCTCTTTTCTTTCGGGCTCATGTTTTAGCTGATTTTATATTATATATATGTGTGTGTGTGTTTGTTTAAAATATTTGACGGTTTAAAAGGATTGTGTATTCCACATTTGAGATATCAGCAAAATCGAACTGGTGAAGTGTTTTTTGTAATGCTTAGTATATTCCCATGCAACAGAGAGTCTTAATGGCTACTAATCAGGAAATATAATATACATGCCATTCGTTTCATTACTAGTTTGCTCTGTTTTAACTATAGATGAAAAATCAAGATGTTGCCCCATATAATATATTTATTGCTAACACAGAAACACTGCACAGTGTTAGTAGTATCCAAAAGTAAAACTTTACCATAATAAAATTACCATAATAAATTACCATAATAAATTACTGCTGTACTTGTTAATATACAGTCACCTCGTTGACAAGCAACTTTAATGCTGTAGGTTTATTATGTATCTGGTCTAGAACTGTTACATTTTTCTAATGAACTGAGAATCGATTGTATTTTTGAGAGTAAATCATTTCAACTAATAATATGCAATTTTATCTTTATAAGGATCGATACAATCTGCACGATCTATCAAATACGGAACTTAAAATAAACTGTACGTTTGCAGTATCAATGGTTTAGCTAATAAATCAAGTATTGTTTGTTCATTAAGTCTCATTCGTACAATCGATTTTGATGCAGCATTTTATTGAAGAAAATTACCATAAAGATCTTCATCTTTAGCCTCAATACTTATTTTTGTTTTTAATTCATTTTACCTCAGAACTGCCCAATAATTGTATCAGCTTTGACAAGTTATTGTTTGTGCCTTTCACCCCGAATTGTCTTTCTTTGGCGAAGGTCGGAAAAAGAATGTGAACACTCTATATAAACAAATGAAAAATGTGCGAACCCATCTGGGGAAGTCATTTTGACGTTAAAACATTATTTGTCAAGATAGCTTGAATTAATCCCTCGATATTCAAGAAGCCAGATTTAAATACAGTTTGCTACAAAAGATGCGTCTGTTATACATTCCGATATTACTCCCTAATAAGATTTTGTCTCGACTGACAATTTCATTTGAGTCGTACATTTGAAGAATACTAGGAACATTGTCTAGCTAAATGTAAATATAGCATTTACGGGAAGAATTTATTTTGAATGTTTACAACAAAGATTCTGACCTCTCCGGCGCCCTAGTAGTTAGAGCCACAGGGACTCGTATCGTTGTTTAAAATTGACCTGTCATGCACGTACTATATACTAACTACAAGGGAGGACACTTCTCTCCTTCCTCGCGCGGCCTATTTAATAATAAACGCTGATATTTCAAGCTATGCTTTGCGTAGCTTAATAAATTTGGTACTAATATTTAGCTCAGGCATTCGACTGTGTATCCCCGTCAAAAGTTTATCAATACACTGGACAACAAATTTTTACAAAAGTCATGTTACTGAAATAAAATTAGTCAATTCTTATCAATTTGTATGTGCTGAACACGAATATGACAGTCAAATTGCAAAATTGGCTCTAGTTTTTTTGTAATCTGCAAGAAATTAATGTTTACATAACGAAATGCATTCCAATAGTAAAAGGTCAACTGTAATAGCCTACCTATAAAAAATCAAGTCATTGACTACATCTTAGATTTCTTCGCCTGTCTCTTGTACAGCTGTTCGGGAGCATCTCTGAGGAGTGTCCAGCAGTAGTCAGCCAGCATTGTAGTGGACCATTTTCCCTGGTATCTTTGTTCCATTGTTGCGATATCTTGATGAAAACGTTCGCCGTGTTCATCACTAACAATACCACAGTTGCTAGGAAAGAAATCCAAATGGGAATGAAGGAAGTGAATCTTTAGAGACATATTGCAGCCAAGTTTCTTATACTTCATCAACATGTCTTCTACTAGTTCCTTATAGTTTTCTGCCCTAACATTTCCGAGGAAGTTTGTAGAAACTAGGCGAAAAGCATTCCATGCTTGTTTCGCGTCACCTTCCAGCAAGTTGTTGAACCGGTCATCTTTGAAAAGCTCTCGAATCTGAGGACCCACAAAAACTCCCTCTTTAATCTTTGCTTCGCTGAGTCGAGGGAATTTTTCATGCAGGTATCGGAATGCTGGCAAAGTCCGGTCAATGGCTTTCACGAAGTTCTTCATCAAACCTAGTTTGATGTGAAGGGGTGGTAGCAAGATTTTCTGAGCCTCAACCAGAGCTGGGTGTTGGATATTCTTCTCTCCAATGGCTACATTCTGCCTGTGAGTCCATTCCTTCCTCATGTAGTGCATTTCCCTTGTTCGGCTATCCCACTCGCATAAGAAACACATGTATTTTGTATATCCTTGCTGCAGTCCCATTAAAAGGGCAACTACCTTCAAATCACCACAGAGGTGCCAGCTGTACTTGTTATACTCAATGGAATTCAGTAGCTGCCTTAAGTTATCGTATGTCTCTTTCATGTGGACAGCATACGCTACTGGAATAGATGGAAGAATGTTTCCATTGTGCAAAAGCACAGCCTTGAGACTCAGTTTCGAAGAGTCCACAAATAGTCTCCATTCTTGTGGGTCATGAGTGATTTTTAAAGCATTCATGAGGCCCTCAATATCGGAACAGAATATCAGATTACTTTCCTTTCTGAAGAAAGGCTCCAATTGCTGGTGGCGCTTTCGATATGCAGTAATTGTGACATCTTCTTCTAGAAGATTCCATTGTTGGAGTCTTGATCCTAGCAATTCTGCCTTGTTCTTTGATAAGTCCAAATCACGAATCAGGTCATTTAGTTCTTCCTGTGTTATTCTGTGTGGGGTTGATGATGCACCACAGTGAAAATCTGGATCACTGCATGCTGATGGACCAGGAGAAGAACAGGTCGACTCACCTTTGTCTTCGTCAGATGAATCAAGAGAATATTCTGCTGGAGGTTCTGGAATAGGAAGTCCCTCACCATGTGGAACTGGTCTCAATGCAGACGGAATGTTTGGGTAGACTATTCTCGACTTCTTTCGCTTCGTTATTCCGCCGGAAAGAGGAGGAACCAAGCAGAAGTAACAGTCATTTAGGTGGTTGCTTGGCTCTCTCCACACCATTGGGACTGCAAACGGCATTGATGACCTTTTGCAATTCAACCACTGTGAAAGCTGTGTTGTACATGTAGCACAGCATATATGCGGAGCCCAAGGCTTGTCTTGGTCACCAACCTTGCATCCGAAGTAAAGATGATATGCCTTCTTCACTTGAGAATTGATACTTTTCTTCTGGTTGGCAAATGTCACTTCCCCACAAATATAGCAAAAATTGTCCGCGGTATTAACTCACTTCCGAGGCATTACTGTTCTTTATTGTACGTAAATGGATAAAATAATAAGTTTTATGTAACAGTAGCTTGAACTGTCTCGCACAACGTCTAAAATATTTTAAATGCTGAACCTATCTGATTGGGCTTTATATAGTACACTGCTTACGTCAGCTTCAGCAGCCGCCTGGCATTAGTATAATAGGCCTACACATGTATAGTACACTGCTGACGTCAACTTACTTCAGCAGCCGCATGGCATTAGTATTGCATTGCATCAGAAAATGATGCAATCAACTGTGGATGATGTGAGCATGATGGTATTATGCAATGTTACATCATTATTCCGGATGTTGCTGCAGTCCTACTGGAGAAATTTACACAGTGAAACATAGAAAATGAGGTATATGAATATCTTCAAAACGAGAGCCAATACAAATTTTTCACGGTTATATTCGTGTTCGGCACACCAAAATACAACAGATTAGGGCCTTTTCAAGTCAGTAATGATTTCACTGTTGACCAGTGATATCAAACCTTTAAGGAATGCCAAATCATTTCCCCACGGTACCGCTCGATATGGCCCTGATCGCTCCCGCTTAATATGCAAGATAAAGCGCTGAATGGAATACTGCCCTCTCGTTGGTTAAAAGAAATTGGCGTCCTATATTTATTTATAACTTATTTTCAGTTGGCCATTGAGAAGTAGTATTCCATTAATGTCGTTGTTTTTTTCATAGTAAGCGGGCGCGATCAGGGCCATATCGAGCGGTACCGTGGGAAAATGATTTGGCATTCCAGACTCTGGAATAATATGCCTCTTTTTTTTCAGATACCGCTCCGGAGGACTAGTGTTTAGAGCATCAGCCTCGGATGTGGGAGGTGGTGGGTTCGAACCCCATCGAGTCATACCAAAGACTTATAAAACAAAATGGTACTAACATATATCTCGCTTGGCACTCCGCATTAAGTCGTTAGTGTTAGGACTGGTCGGCCTGGTGTCAGGATAATGTGATAGGTTGGGACATCATGCTACATTTCTGCGGCATGATTCCCCAATGCTAGACATCACTATGATTGCAGTTGCATCACTTGATAAATGAAGGGAAGATATCTATTAGTCAGAACATAATCATGTGATCAGACACAATTGCGTTTATTTCTGTACGGAGAACTACTTTCGTGGAAAGTAACTACCGTAAACACTGAACTGGAAGGCATAGACACTGCATGCCTTTAAACCGAAAATAAAAATGGCGGGCTTATATTTCATTTAGATAATTTAATAAATTGATTTGACAGAATCAGATAACACATCTTTGCTGTTTTCTGAATATAAATAATTCTTTCTTTGACTAGAGTTGAAAATGAAAGATGGAAAACTCTATTGCCAAGAACATTGAGGCTACAGCACTTTCACTGTAGCTTGTTACAAATTAATTTTTAACTATAGGTAAATGGATATAGGGACTTGGAGGAGGGGGGTCAAAGACTAAGATTATGACGTTTGGATTCACAGTCCTACAATGTAAGACGCCGACCTTGATAGCTACGATGTGGGGTGGGTGGGAGACCCGAAAGTAGTGAATGGGGATAACCTAGCGACAATGGGAATTAGCATTACAGACCCCCCCTGGGACTGTTTAGCGACTATGTAAATTTAACATGGAGAAAAATCGTGGGACTGTTTAGCGACAAGGGAAATTAACATGGGAAATAGATTTTGGGACTGTTGAGCGACAAGGGGAATTGATGTTGTTGTTGTGGGGTTTAACGCCATTTTTCAGCACACGATAGGCTATACATGGCGGCCAGTATTAATGGTGGAGGAAGAACCCGGGAAAACCCCGGAAAGAACCACCGACCCACGAGAAGCTACTGGCAAGCTTTCTCACATACCCACATTGGCTGAATCTTAGACTCGAACCGCCGCAGACAGAGGTGAGATGGCAGTGATCCGTAACGAACAGCGCTTTAGACCACTCGGCCACTCGGGGCCCCACAAGGGGAATTGAACATGGGAATATGGGACTGTATAGTGTCAAGGGAATTTAAACAGGGTGGGACTATATAGCGACAATGGGAAATTAACATGGGATTTTTTAATTTTTTTTTTAAAAAAAGGGTAGGCAATGGAAAGTCAATCTCTTTTCGAGACCTATGAGTGGCCCTGAAAAGGGCCTTGGGTTTCTTCTTCTTCTTCTTCTTCTTCTTCTTCTTCTAACTCCTCAACTTCTTTATCCATCCTCTTATTTTTTCCATCATTCCTTTCTTCTTCTTTTCTGTTTCCGGTATCCAGTCCGGGTGACCCATGCCTCGGAACTTCTGTTGGATTTTTATCCAGTTAGCGTTCAGTTTCTCTAGTTCTTCCTTTTTCTTTCTATTTTCTTCTTCTTTTCTATCTTTTGCCCACCTGTCCTTTATTTTCTCCACTTCTTCATCTATCACATTTCTCATCTTTTCTTCCCTTTTTTCAATCTTTCAACACTCCTTTTGACAAAGGGCCACTCTGACCTTTTTTCTATCTCTTCCAAAAACCTTCTTACTTCTTCTACCTTCTCCAGGGCCTCTTTTAATGTTCCCACTCTGACATAAGGGGGATTTATTAGCCCTCTCAGTCTCTTCACTTCTTCTTCAATTAATCCTTCTATCATCTCCCTGGCTAATTTTAGTTCGTTCACGTAGTGCACACTGGTTCTTAACCTCCAATCTCTTTCAATCCTTTCAACTCCATATTCACCATCCACCATCCAAAAATAAACATGCCTTAAATCACTGAACAGTTGGGACACTTCCATCTTCTTTTTTTATTCTTTATAGAATGGTTTCAACGACGAATACTGTGGGTTCTTATAGTGAAAGCGCAGACGTGATGGAAAACATTCCCCTAAGACATAAAATTGATATTACCTAGATCATGACCAAACAACGCGCGGACGTGAAGGAAAACATACCTACTTTTCTCATTTCATATGATCTACTATCCACATACGTGAACCAGCAATAAACAAACCCAAATCTACTATTTACACACGCAAATCATTAAAGCGAAATCCATAATCTACTATTCACACAAACGTACGTCAGCGCTTACAAACACAAACACAAACACAAACACATACCCTCACACTAGAAAAAAAGAGTCAGTGTTTATATTCACACTACTCTACTTACACACATTGGCAAATCGATTGTTATTTCGTTTCTAGAGTATTGGGTAGCCCTGAAAAGGGCTGTTTGTTTTTGAACTCCATGACACCTGGTTAATGATGGCACCTTCCAGGCCTGGCACCACACACACATCTTCTTCCCCAGTCTCTTTTCACTCGTTTTGGGGGAAGAGCAGAGGCGGGATAAGTGGCTTCAGAATCCCAATTTTCTGTCTCTGGGATTCTGAAATTTCCTCTCTCCTCTTCTTTGTTTCTTCTCTCCGCCTCTTTCAGCCTTCCCTCTTCTACTAGGGCCTCTGCAGCCAGCTCATTCACTATACGCCTGGCATATTCCAGGTGTACATGAAGTTCAAGCAGTTTTGCTAGTCTGGTGTTCATTCTCTTGATCAATCAACAAGGGTAGCTAGACTGCCGAACGAGTTTCAATTTATACTGAAAGCGCGGACGTGATGGAAAACATCCCCCTAAAACATAAAATTGATATTACCTAGATCATGACCAAACAACGCGCGGACCTAAAAGAAACACTCACTCACTTTTTATACTATCCATTACTAATTTAAAAATTTTCATTAATCACTTCAATATACTATCCACATACGTAAAGCAATCAAACCCCAAATGTACTCTCCCCACACGTCAAACAGCAAAACAAACATGATCTTAATCTACTATCCACACAAACGTACGTGAGCACTTACAAACACACAATCCTATACACAAACACATACCCTCACACTAGAAAAAAAGAGTTAGTGTTTATATTCACACAACTCTACATACACACATTGGCAAATCGATTGTTATTTCTTTTCTAGAGTTTGGGGTAGCCCTGAAAAGGGCTGTTTTTTTTGTTGCTATGGCAATCTTTTAGTTTCTAAGAATGCGACGTCCTCTGAGGATAGACTTTCTGACGATAGGTCTGCTTCTTCGGAAAGAGAAGAAGAACTCTTTGGTGTCGATACGACAATCGACAAAGCCTCTCTCAGGTTCAGGTTGCTGCTGCTGCTGCTGCTATTGTTGTTGCTGTTGCTGCTGTCTCTGAAGTCTGTACTTCTCTGTCCATTCTTCTTTCTCCCTGTTCACTTCTTCTCTGAAGAGCTCTTCTATCAGGTCTTCAGTGACTTTTAACATTCTCACATTCTCTATCTCTTCAGCTTTCGGTATCAGACTGTGTCTGACCCTATGCAAATTCACGTAGGCTTCGTTTAGCTTAGCTAGTTTGGAGCACATCTTCTTAGGAGGATGAGTCGACAATGGATGGTTTGACTAGAAACTGCCCCGGTTCTTAAAGTCAAAGCGCGGACGTGAAGGAAAACATCCCTCCACGGTTTTCGAGCCGCAACGTTCAATGAGTGTCATGAGAGGGATAGTAAGAAGTCAAAGAGCATGAATCAACATTCTTATAGCCAAACAAAAGACAAAGGCATTTTTTTCAAAACACAACATTTTTTTATTCAAAATCACTTAACACTAATCAACAACTCTAACATTTTTAACAATAATCCAACAATATAACATCAAACATTTTTTTTCAAATCACAAACATTTTTTTTTTCAATTCACACTCTACTTTAAACAGGGCTGACAACGTTGTGAATGAAATTGTGATTTCCACTGTTGGAAGTCATTAGGCCATTGATGGACACTACGTTTCCTAGCTTGAGACAAAAGATAAGCATAATGGTCACAAAACCATCGATCTACTTTCACATCGTTTCTAGAAGAAGAACTAGGATCAAAATGAGTCACTAAATGTTCTAAGGAATAGCCCAGGCTGCGATGATGCAGAAAATACACACAGTACTGTCCGCACACCAAGGAATCTGTGCCTTGTAATTTCACATTATTGAATCAGGTGGTCTGAGCATTTCTTCTCATAAAGTCAATGATATCGTCTTCCAAAGGGGGCAATCCGTACGAATCAATATATTCCACACATCCTTCTTGAGGAAAGTAGACTGCTACCCAGTGGGTTCCTGGGAGATGACTGTCGTCCGTGTTGATCACATAAGCTAGATGGTCTTTAGGTTTGCGATGAGGGAGTTCATCTTTAGCACAGACAACAGGATTCAAAGAAGCCGTATACGAACTGTGGTTCAAAAGGTAATAAAGTTCCCAAGTATCCATTTTTTGTGTGGTTTTTTTCTTCTTCACAGGTAATAATAAGTCATCAATTCGATCCTGACTTTTTGCTTGAAAATGTATGACAAATAACCGTTTCTTCGCTTCGTCTCCTCACTCTGATTCAGGGGAGCTTCGATACGATGGATCTCTTGAGTGGTTAATGGTGGACAAGAATGTTCACGCAAGTCTTTATACCACTGATGCAACACGATTTCGTCCGAGATGAGACTCCAAGCTTCGTCCAGATACTCGTCCAATTTTTCTTCTTGACTCAACATCAGGCATTTATCGTGTTGAATTTGACTGGGATGATCGTTTTGACATCCATAGCAATTTTTCTTGATCAATTCCGTCATTTTTTCGACCAAGTGTTTGGCAAAACAGGAGACTAAATGGGCTTCTTGTTCTGGCCATCTTGACTTCATCATGACAACTTCTTCGTCTTTGTCTTGGGATTCTTTTTCCACGGTCTCCTCACATTGCATCTCCAAAGTTTCTCCACTAGGTAAAGAGGGATAACAGTCTTCCATGGCTTCTAGTAATCTAGAATGACTTCTCTCAAACTGTTGATTTTTATGGTATTATCGAATTCTGCATACAGGATGACGTTCACTGTCTCTGGCAGAGGATTTGCAAACTGAAGTTCCATACGAATCTGGCCAGATTTTATAGGATGGAAATGTCCCTCGTCGCTGCCCTGGTCAGGAGTGAAATCGAAGGCCCACAAAGCATAGCCTCCTGCGTAATCCTCGTACGTAATGCCGTGACTGGTGTTGGTCCCTAATTGTCCGGTGGCTTCGTACAGGGACAAGTACGACCTCAAGTAATTCTTCTTGGTAAAGTCAGGTTCGAAAGGTCTGGTACACAAGGTCTTGCCATGGCGACTGACTTCGATTTTCTTAACGTCGAAGTGTTGAAAGTGGAAGGGATTTTCAGTGAAGGCTCCGTTGAAGGCTGAATTCTCGACCATACCAAGGATTAAACGCTTGGGTAACTGTCCTTGAAACAGATGATCTTCGATCATGGAATGATGGCTAGCGGGAATGGTGAAAGTTTTCACTTCCACGCGTCGTACGGGATACTTGGCGGTCGTTCTGCTCAACGTTTGACTGATGTCGTTACCCACTTTAGGTAACACTACCACGCGTCGTACGTAGAGTTTGGCCTCCTCGGTTTTGCTTTTGGGATTGACGCCAGCACTATCAGCCAACAAATGGAAAGCGGTACTGCTACGATTCAGTCTCAAGCGGACATTGACACCGTTCAGCAAATATTTCTCTTCCAACCACATGTCCAAATGCAAACGATCCATCAGTTGTAGACTCTGTCCATTTAATATTTTGTCTCTTCGTTCTATAAATCCCTCATTGTGTGGTGTTTTGGATGCATCCGGTTCGAATTCGTTAAACTCGCCCGCATCGTCAGGTTCCCATAGTACGCAGGCATTGAGATGAGTATTCTTGGCGTCTATTCCGTACGTCAAGAGATTTTCCAGGTAGGCACGGTAAGGGTAAGTATCCATGCTGCTGCTGACCAGTTTGTTATTCAAGTTCAAGTCCACTGAGCTGAACAAGGAATGCATGAAATTGTTGACGGGAGCTACTTTCTCGTCTACTGTAGTATCTCCTCCCTTATCTAGAACTTTGACTTTCAAGTACAAGTAACTGCTATTCAGATCGATGTAATCTTCGGTCTGTCCCTTGATTTCAAACTCGATGGGAGCGGAATCTGTCAATGAGGAGACAGGGTGAAATTCCACCCAATGGGATTCTTGCATCGTCATCATGGTAGGTGGCATGGCAAACAGATCCAGTTCCGACTTGGAACAGGCGCAAGACTCTCGGTGCATCATTATTTTTTTTGTTGCTGTGTCTCAATAATCGAAAACGTCTAAGTCTCGAACGGTTCTTCTTTTCTTGGCCTTTCTAGCTTTAGAAGTGTGAAGTCTGGTGAAAGGGTGTTTTCTTCGTCGTCTCTTTCTGCCTTGTCCTTGCTGAATGCCTGACTCGGTA
Source organism: Sinohyriopsis cumingii (assembly GCA_028554795.2). Taxonomy (NCBI): domain Eukaryota; kingdom Metazoa; phylum Mollusca; class Bivalvia; order Unionida; family Unionidae; genus Sinohyriopsis; species Sinohyriopsis cumingii. The sequence continues at coordinate 95,219,755 of CM068826.1, forward strand.
GTGTGCAGGGCATTTATAGGTGTTTCTCGTCGGCCCAAAAGGTCTTTGCCCGTTTGCAGCAAGACATTTTTGCCTGCCCTCATGAAGGCTTCTGTAGGGTTTTGTTTGTCGATGATGACATTTTGGAGAAATTCTTTGCCTTGTGTCAGTGCCGCATCTTTCAAGGCGTGCAATCCGCGTGTCACCATCGGTTTCAACACCGGGGCCACCGAACGAAAGGCCGATTTCAACATATCTCCTAAACCGTGTCCTCGCTGTCGTGCAACCCCTCGGTACACTGGATACATGACTTACGAGTCGTGAGAGAACCGTTTTCGAAAATGGAGTTTCACTGTGACTTTTCCTTTGGTGAATGGAATATTTTGTCCCAAATCTCCTTTTATAGCAATGTTGACCGTGTCCAAATACGACTTGCTGACAGGCAAATAGTGAGGATGTACAAATTCGCGGTGGACGTGATAAGTGTTTCCACCTTCCTCGTCAGTGTTCGTGGCAGAATTTACTTTGAAAGGAATGACACGCAGTAACGGCACGGAGGTGTGTCCCACCACGTTGTACTCCACCACATCGGAGTACACGAAGATCAAATTCAGTCCCTGGTTCAGTTCTAACGGGAAACGAAAATACCTTGCAAAATGCCCGTTGTTGTCAATCTCTGCTCTCTCAATCTTTTTTGAGTGCTTATCCGTGACCAAATTCAGGTCTCCACCCAAAATGTCATACAATTCTGGGCAAAATTTAATACGTATACTTCTATCCTCACTTTCAAATTTGATGAGTAGACGGTGAGACAGATTGTGGTACTCAATGGTGACACGTTTTTTTTAGTCCGGTCAGAACTTTGTCAAATGCTGCATAGAATTTGTCGGCGATGGCCTCCACCAGATGTTGACCACTAAAATAATGGCCTGAGTTAATTTTAAAGTGATAAACGTAAAAAGGAGGAGAAGTGTCACTGCTGCTGCGGGGTATTGGGGTCTTGGGAAGTGATTTATGTTGAGAAGTGGGCATCATGGTTTGCTGCACTGTTGGGTCCAGAATTTCGACGTCAAAAGTGTTTTGAGTTTCAGTGATGTTTTTGATTTGTGTTGGGTAAATCATTTCTACCAAAGCCACTTCCCAATGGGCTTCGTGATCTAATGGGATGGCCTGAGGTAATTTGGCCGTGTAACAGCACAACGAGTTGTGGGGAAACACCTCCATGGAACTGTCACTGGGTAAGGTTAAGTAAAATTGGTTTTGGTGACTCATAATTCCAGAGTTCTGTGGCTGTCCGAGGGGTTACTGGACGTCAGAGGCGTGTCTCCGCCCAAAATGGGGTTGTTGTTGTTCGAGTGGTGACTGACACTGGTTCTGGACACAAGGTTCCCGTGGTTCCCGTTCGAGGAGAATTTCAGGGAGGGATTGGGAAGCAGGTAACCGATGCAATTGCTCAATAAAATGGTCCACAATTGTTTGTCTCCTTGTTGCAAACTCAAATTGGCGATGGCTGCACCGATGACACAATACACCACGAAGATTTGGCAGAAAAAGACGATTTGCGTTTTAGGCACACGTTCTCCACACCACACCCACAAGGGTTGTTTTTGTAAATCTTGCACAGAAGAACTAGGTGAAGGAGTGGTCGACGTAGCTGCGTCTGTGTGAAAGGGCATGATGGTCACTTCTTTTTATACTCGATGACTTGCGAAGCGTGGATCCAAGAATCAAAACTGGGTGGATATCCTTTCCAACGTACTTTGACTTCTCTGACACGTCGTTTGCCCACTTTACGAGTTCTGCGTTCGAGAATGCTTTCGATGTCGTACACGTCGTCTTCTTTTTTGGTCACACGTTGTAACTCGGGCAAATAAAACGTTCCTTTGAGCACTTCTCCGTTCATGTCTTCCAATTTATAGACGGCAGGATGACGACCATGCACTCGTCCAGTGACACGAAACAATTCGGTCGTCCAGTTAGGTAAGTAACCTTTGTCGAAAGTGCGTTTGGTTTTGCCAATGCGCACCCAATCTCCTACGGTCAACTCTCCACTTTTCTTGGTGACAGCCCTCGTCGGGGACGTACCAAACAGGTGCTCAAACACCAACACTTCGTTGTCGGGAGTCACTTCTTGCGGGGCACGTCCGATGCATCGATGGCAAGATTGGTTGTACGCTTTCACCTTGTGCGGTAAGATGTCGATGTACTTCAGAGTGTGGTGATGCGTAAAATATTTCCACATGCGTTCTTTCAAAGTGCGTTGAAAACGTTCCACGATGCTGGCTTTGGTTTCTGGATTCTCGGTGGTAAAAAAATGAATGTCACGTTTCTTTAATTCTTTTTGGAAAGCTTGGTTCAGAAATTCGGTGCCTTTGTCCGTTTGCCATCGAAGAGGGTGACGACCGCTTTGTTTCAACACTCGTTGCAGGGCTCACACTAACTCGCTGCTCGATTTGAAAGTCAAGGGTACGACCCAGGCAAATTTGGAAAAGACGTCGATGACACAAAACAAATATTTGTAGCCACGATTGTAGCTGGCCAAATGAGAGACATCGGCTAAGTCGGCTTGCCATTGATGATCGATGCCTTCCACTTGGGTGCGACTTCTGGCAAACATGCGTCGAATGGGTTTGTGTAAAGTGTAGGTAGCTTGTTCTTGTAACCATCGTTGCACTTGAGGTAAACGGAGACTTTTCAGTCGAGTTTTGGCAGCACGATACAATTTTTGAACTCCTGCGTAACCTGCAGGATGGGAGGGATCGTAGTAAATGCTGGCTAAGACTTTTTCCTTTTTTTGTGTTTGTGTGTTAATAAGGCACCCACTCTTGGAAGATGCTACTCTTTTTCTCTTGGGGTATTTTTTTGGATTGTAATGCTTTGCGTGTGCGACCGGCAATATGGGTCGAAGAGGAGGATGTGTGAACAGGGGATATCGGTTCTTGTTTCACTTCTGTCTTCACTTCTGTCTTCACTTTCTTTTTCTCTTTTGATGACGAAGGGGTGACCATCATCTTTTTAATCCATCCAATTCTGGAGGTAGGTGGTGTTGTTAACTTGCGTACTTTTTCTGGTGGAGTTTGAAACCCTTCTTCTTCTTCTTCTCCTTTTTCTGTCTTGGTCACTGGTACTGGTACTGGTACTGGTGATGGTGCTGGACTTTTCATCAAGGTCTTAAAATCTTTCAGAGTGGGTAGAGCTGTTTCGTCTAAAGCTTTCTGGTGAAAGAGTTGTAGTCGTTGCAGGAGTTGACCTTACTTCTGCGATTTTTCTGTTTCGGACAAATCTTGGCGATCCATCAAGGACTGCAATTCGTGTTGTAACTGGGACATCTCGCTCAAATGGGGATTGGGAGGTAAATGCGGGGTGCGTTGTTCTTGCAACGATGGTATTCCATCCATCGTTTGTAAGGCACTAAAGCTAGTTTTCGTCCTTCCATGGAGTTATCAGGGGTCGATTCTGAGATCTTGGGACTTCCGAGGGCCTTTTTATCTTGCTCCCACCAGTCCTCCCAACATGGTTCCCAAGACTCCTTTCAGCAAGGGACCTAACAAGAGGCGTAAAATGCCTCCACGTTGGACCAACATCTTCTTCTTTTGACGAATGGGAATTTTCTTTTGAACCATTTGGCGAAGAACGTGACGATGTTTGCCCAAGCATTGTTTCTGGTGTTTGGACAAAGGGATCGTGCCTTTCAAGACGTTCAAACAACATTCGCACACGGTATCGATGACCTCTTTGAAGGCTGATTGAATGAGTTTTTTTCGTAGAGGTGGAGAAGCTTTGGACAGGACAGATAACATGTCCCCATGTTTGACTAAACGAGGAGGCAGTCCTTTTCTTTTCTTTCCTTGGGGCTGTTTAGAAGAGGGATGTTTTCTGGAGGGTGACATCTTTGAGTCTTCAAGAGCACCAAAAACACTGATCCCCCGACTTGGTCACAGGCCTTTTTTATACTGGAACGCATAGCCACTGATTGTCTTTACGTCGTATCAGTTTGAGGACAGGCATGACACGTCGTGCAGGGGTACGCAACGGACTAAATCGAGCCAGTTCTTGCTTGGACAAATCCAGTAAACTTTGTAACATGCCCGATCTTTCTTGGACTTTGATTTTGGGAGAAGGTACTTTGTGAGCAGCAGCCACTGCCACTAAATTGGAGGGTCCTGCCACTGGGGAAGTTCTTTTTGGGGTCATCAACGGAAAAGTTCTTGATGTGATCAACGTCTCCAAGTACTCTTCAGTTCTTGGTGTCATCAACGGAGAAGTGGATGAACGTGAGGCTGCCGGAGACGCAGTCACCGCCGTGGCAGGTCGTTGTTTGCGAGTGTAAGGTTGCGTCCTGGCCGAAGAAGTGCCTCTCTTGCGACTAGTTTTCTTCTGTGGACTTTTCTTTTTCTGGGGACTTTTTCTCTGTTTCTTTTTCTGGGGGCTTCTTTTCTTTTTCCGGGGTGGTGTCTGGTAAGAGGAGGGTCCCGCCACTGGAGAAGTTCTCCTTGGGGACCTGGTCTTTTTCTTCTTCATGGAGCTTCGTTTGACTTTTTTCTTGGGGAGAAGTTTGGGGGCATTAGGATCCCATCTTAAGAGAGAGCGAATAATGACCCCTCCTAGAGTACCGCTCCCTCCAGGTTTCAAAATGATTTGTTTTTTGGTTTGAGTGTCGATGCGGGGATCGGCCAGTTGGGTCAAAACGACTTTGTTTCGATCAAAAAAGCGTTTGGTTTGATGAGGAATCTGAATGATTCCTTGGAGTATTTGACGTGCCGTCACCGTGAACCATCGTAAGACTTCTTTGAGACTAGCTTCTAAGACACGAGCTCGTATTTGTGAATTTTTTTCTCGACTGATGCCATGCAAGGCACGAATCAGTTTGACGGGATGATGCGACTGAAGGGACGTCATGTTCAAAATGTGTGTGAGACAGACGAAAAGGGTCTGAGGTTTTATAGATTTTTTTATGTGGAGTGAAATTAAGTCGAGGACGGAGACGTGTACAGGACAGGCCCTCCGTCTTGGCACCAGTGGTGAAACAAGTGGGTACGAAATCGCAAATCATCGCGGGTCGTAGGTTTCAAATCGACGAGTAAATAGGCGTGTGGAGTTTCAGTGGCATCGTCGTACGCCTGAGTCAGCCAAGGCGTTCCTAACTGTTTGGCTAAGACTTGCACTTGCGATTTATCTCGAGTGCTTTTAAACAAGACCACGTAATGCGCATTGAGACTGATGGTGCGATGGGTTTTACTTTGTTGAAACAAATTCTGGGTGATGTAAACGACACTGGCATTACGGTGATGCCCTTTGCGCGTGAACCACAGTTTGATTTCTTCTTCGTCTTCTCCTAACATGTCGTCGAAAATGACCAAATGGGTTTGACGGGAGTCAGAGACGATGCCGTCGTCTTCTTTAGGAATGCCTTCCACAAACACGATGGAATCGCCTTGACTTTCTCGCAAGAGGCTGTACGCCGATTGCCACTCTTTGTAACACCACACGATCCGCTGAGGTGGCCGATCGATCAAATGATGTTTATGTTCGATCAAACGTTTTACGAATTCGGTTTTGCCTGAACCGCTAGGCCCAGCAATGAGCATGTTAAAGGGATGGCGAAGATACAAAGCCTCCCAACTGGCACGACCTAAGTGTTCGTCGATGACTTTGACAGTAGAGGAAGAGGGAGCAGAGACAGCAGAGGTAGCCATAGTGTCAGGAATGTCACTTGTGACACGAAAACAAACAAGACAAGAGTTTATATACTTTTTTTCAGAACACGTTTATTGAATGTTTTAAACATGAATACGAAAGACAAAAATACATAAAAGCCAAAGGCTTAAGTACAAGGATAAAAGGCACATGATACCCATTAACGTGGAATAAAAACAAGTGTCTGTACAACATGTTTTGGGTAAAGTTCTGACCAGTTCTATAGGGGGTAAGGTCACACAAGTGTCCTCCCGAAAGGGTCTTTCAGGCCTGTCCACGACAGTCCTGTCCTGGGTGACGGGTTCTTCTGGCACCGTCACTAACACAGGTTGAAAAGTAACTTTTTTCCTTGAACAACTCTCGTGCATACTGGGCCACTTCTTGGGTCCAAGCCTCAAAATCCCATTCTTTCCAGGCACGGACATCTGTCCAGTGGGGGTGTAAGTCACAAGCTACACACACATCGTCATTCACGTCTTGGGTAGCTAAAAGTTGACGAATCTTTTTTTCCCGTAGAGGTCGAGAAGTATCCAGATGAAACCGCAATTCTTTGAGCAAATGGAGTCTTTCGTGACCATTTAAGGCCATGGGGTGTGGTAAGTACTGATCGTAAAGAGTCCACAAGGAATCGGCTGGTAAACGAAATCCTAGAAAACAAGTCACTAAGACACACACCACTTGTCGACCCAAATTGAATGGATACAGTTCTTGTAATAATCGATGGTAATGATCCACGGTTTGAATATGGTCATTGAGTTCCTTCCACGGAATCTGTTGGATTACATGCGATAAAAGTCGTGGCATGGCAGCCTGTTTTTATAGTCTCTTTGTTTCGGAAACAATACACGTACTTTCTAGCCAGAGATCTTCGTTCTACAGTGGGGAATTTAAATGTTGCATACTGTAACCGAAACGTCAGACTTCGTTTACGAGTTTCCCCTTCCGCTAAGTAGATTCCACGTAAAATATGTTTGTAATCCTTTACCTTGTCTTCCTCAATGCGTTGTACTAGGTGAATCTCGAAGTAACCAAAATGATCAACACGTGGATCGTCGGCGGCTTGGAAGTATTGAACAAGGTCTGACCACTGAAACAATTTCTGACGAATCAGTTCTCTTATACCATTCAGGTACCAGTGGTGAAAGATCTGGTGACGTAACGGATGCAACTGTTCTTTACGTTTGACTTGTATTTTGACCAGCTCTCGGTAAATGCGTTCTCTCAACTCCACAGGCAAAGCACGAATGTTCTCTTGTAAAGTATCCATAAACAGGTCATACTAAATCCTCTTTTGTCTGACAGAAGAAATGTACCGTTTGCACAGACATTCAGTGCCAAATTTAAATCGTTTAGTCACTAATTTACACATTACAATTCGTTCAGAAGTTTCCTCTTTCACTAAGTTGACATTGTGTAAAAGATGTCGGTAATTCGTTAACTCTTCCTCTGGAATTCGATGCAGGACGTTTACATTGTAGTAGATAGAATCGTCAATAACAAACCAGGGGGTTGTTGATCAATGTCTGTCCAATGGAACACTTTCAACTGAATCAGTCCTTTTATAGCATTCAGGTACCAGTGATTAAACATCTGGTGACGTAACGGATGCAATTGTTCTTTACGTTTGACTTGTATTTTGACCAGCTCTAGGTAAATGCCTTCTCTCAACTCCACAGGCAAAGCACGAATGTTCTCTTGTAAAGTATCCATAAACAGATTATGGTAAGTTACTTCAATGTCTCGGTCCCACTAATGGTAAGTAATGACAATTCGGTGACCATCGAGCATGTTCTACGTAGGCCGAATCTTGTGGTTCCCAGTGGTGAAGTGACACACCGCAACTGAAGCACTTGACTTTATCTCCTTCGCCCAAGTAGAAAAATCAGGCTCTGGCTAATTCTTCGGGGGTCGGTCCTCCCAGATACTTAGGCCATTTTCCTTTGAACGATTGAAGACGATTTTCAAAGTCGCAGTATTCCGACAAAGGCACAGGAAACGAATATTCGTCTTTCACAGGTTCGTTTCGATGAGGGTTGGGTGACATGGACAGGAGTTTGCTCAGGGCTGGATGACATCCGGAGGGGGGTAGACGTGAAGGTGAACATCCACCTTTAAAACGAAACCCAGTAAAATGTCCAAGAGGACGAGTGGCATCGCTTTCGCATCCCTCAGGTTTGACACGCACAGCATCACTTTCCATGATAGGGGTAGTGAGAACAAAGTTCCCATGATGCTTTATGGCATCGCTAAGGTCACAACGTACAGCATCGTACCCATCGCAAGGCTCACAATCGCATTCCATTCAGAAGTCCCACACTTGAAGTGTACCTGTCTAAACTTGTTTTGTGTTTCTCTGAAAGTATTCATCTTGTTCGCTCGGTCTTCGTAGTCCCAATGAACTATCGATCTTGACCATAGCCCCTTTTTATACTAGTCGCAATGCAGTCTCCAGCTTGTACATCTTTCCTTTTTTATGTTTTTTATGTCTTGTTTTGGAAGGTACCGTCTCTAAGGTACCGTCATCATTGTACAGTAATGTCATGGGTGGAAAGGCCATAGAAAGGTAAGGGCAGTGCGGAGACCATCGAGTATGTTGCAGAATAGCTGAATCTTTATAGATAAATAGATCCATTCGTAACTTCAGGCCACAAGCGAAACACTGTACTTCATATCCCAATCCTGACTCAGGTCCCAAGTAGACAAATCCTGTTCTAGCTAAATCATGCGAAGAAGGTAATCCTTCCCTATCCGTAGGCCATTTCTGAAACGTGTCCAATCGACGGGCACAATCAGAATAGTCAGGTAAGAAGACTGGAAAATAGTAGGGTTTGAACTTGGAGTTCTCATCGGGCTTCTCACTCGATTCTTGCTGTGGCGAAGTCATCGTTCTAGTGGGTGACTATCCTCTTACAACCAATGTTTTATACCAACGTGTCCATACGGCAAAGTAAAGTGGTTGGGTAGTCGCACTCGCTTCTGGTACACGATTTGATAGACTTTTTCCAAGGGTCGACTGACGATGTGGTGAGTGGGTAAACGTACAATCTTGTTCGGTTGATAGGTGGTCACTTTAAAGTGTTGATCTTTTCCAGACTGCAAGGCTTCTTTCAGTACCCCAAAGTTGTCCACTCGACTAGTACGATAATTCAGAGTCAATCCTTTCACTTTACACTTCGTGTACACTTCTCCTTGTGGGTCCCGGTATTCGTAGCCGTAATTTTTTGGACCGCCACTGACGAAACTTAGAATCTTGTCGTCGGGATGTTCGTCTGTCCAGGCTCCTAAACGGTCTCCTTCGATGTCAGGATGCTGTTGACTCGGGTGATGGATGTAAATGCAACTGTCCGTGTCAAAGTACAGGACGGGTTCCCCTAACAGTTCTAAAGCTTCGTACAATTTTAAGTGAGCATGGGCTGTCACGTAAGCCGCAATGATGACATTTCCAAAAGGGTCGTCTTGTACAAAGTCCAGATCTTCTTCGTAATTGACCAAGATCAAATCCTCACGAACGACGTCCACGTGTTTCATGTATTTGGTTTTGTCGTGAATCATCTGGAAGTAGCGGGAAGGTTCTGTCAAATATTCCGTCTTGGGTAAACAAGGACGTTGTGCCATTTTACCCCACAAGCAATTTAACATCACTTTGGCAAACGATCGCCTACATTCGTTTTTCTCGATGTGGTCTAAAGTGATGCCTTCTTGTTCATAGTATTTCTCTTTGAATGTCTTTTCGTCTTCGGGAGTGTGACACCAGGAAGGATAGCCGCTGGCTTCTTGCTTCAGTTTCAAAAAGGCATCCACGTAGTCGGCGAAAATGCTTTTCAGACTGGGGACACCCTTGTGGTATTGTTCTGTCTTGGGAAAGTGGCAAATTTCGTACACTTCTAACAGTTGGTATCCCATGTCCAGAGCTTTGAACAATTCTACGCTGACCCACGTCCCCGTCAAGGTCCGTTCTTCCTGGGTGTGCTGACAAGGCAGATCTTGGTTCCACGTTTCGGCACAAGTATGGCACAAAGGAAACATCAGTTTGCCTTGGCAATGGTGAGGTAGCACGGGATGGTACAAGTCCGTGGGAAGCAAAACTTTACACTTGATCAAGCCTTCGTATTGTCGAATGTTTTTCAGGTCCATATGTTCCGTGAACAATTGTGGGTGCCCTGTAGGAAAGCGACAATATTTGCACACGTAGGGATACAGCGAACACACGTCCAAGTATTTGATTTCTTCTCCTTTCTCTTCGCCGGCTTGGTACAGCAAACAGGTGGCATTGGTCCTTCCTCCGTACAAACTATCCCTCGGGTTCAGGGGGTCCATGAACGGGTAACTTCCCACGAGGCGTTTAAATTCGGGATCGGTTTTCAAACGGTGATCGTACTCGTGTTCCCACATTTCCACCACTTGGTATCCTTGCTGTTCTAACTTTAGACGTCGCTGACAAGTGGCCTGGTACAGATCTTCCATGGTCCGTTGTAAAAACTGATTTTTAGTGCCACGGTCAGGGTAACAGACGGGACATCCGTGAAATAAGCAACCGTTAAACTCGTACACGATCTTGGGGTTTTCTAAGTCCCAGCCATCGACCGAATGCGTTCCGATGGTCTTTCGCCCCCTCCGTTGCGGGCATGCTGAATCCATTTGTCTTCCTTGTCGCACAAGTAATGTAACCAGCGTAGGGCTTTGACCGAGTATTGACGTTTGACATAGTTGGTCGTTTGAGGACAGATGACAGCTACGGTGTTTTCAGGCATGAATCGTTGTCGATACACTAAGGAACACGCTTTGGCAATGGTGCAAGATTCTTTCAAAGGATCGACCCCTCCGTGTTCCATGAACAGTTCTCGAAATTTTCCACAGCAACATCGTACAATGTCCACGTCGGAACGACAATACTTTAACATTTCTTCCTGAAAGTCGAAAGGGTCGAGGCGTGAGCCTGGTACCAAGCGTAGAAAGCTTCTCGTTGTTCGGTACGCATGTTGTCAGGGTCGTAATAGTGATCCTCAGGTAAATGGGGTAGAACGGCGTGTTGATTGGCTTCCGTATTGAAAAAGTGTGGAAAGTACCCTTTAGCCATTTCTGTCATTCCAAACGTTTTAGGCATTCGGCTCAAAGGCATGGCCAAGTAACTCATCGAATCTTTAAACTGTACTTGTCCCACTTGCATGAAAATGATTTTGGCTCCGTTCAAAGTCACTTTTGGACGCTCGGTGCCATGTTCCGTATAGTATCTCAAAAGAAACTGTCCATCGTATCCGGAGAAATTGTGAGCCATCACCGTGGCATGACGATGACAATCTCCATAACGTTCGATGTCCTCTTGGCTCCACGTCTTGTCGATGGGGTCTAAGACCCATTGTGCAAAATCGGCTAACGTGTTCGGTCCTCGAAAGATTTTTTCACGCCCTCCGGGAATCTTGCTGCAATGACTGAAGATAGGTTCCTGAATGCACTTCTCGCACGCTCGATGAGCCACGCAGAAATTAGGAATGTGAACGCCGGTCTCTTGCATGCATTCGAAATCGAAAAAGATGAAATTGCCTTTCTTCTTGTGACCGTCCTCTTTCTCTGGTTAGGGTTGGTATTTTTGCACGTAGCACTGGTGTTCCAAGTCCACGATGTGATGACAAATGTGACATTTTTTTTCCTGAACATACGTGTGCCTTGGTACTATTGGTACGTATGCCTTGTCCACACGTAGGGCACAATCTCAGGAGTTGACAAGCACATTTCTGCTGTGAACCTTGCGTCTTCAGATGTTGTTGGTAACAGGCAGGGCTGACAAACGTGCGCAGACAAGCAGGACAATGCATTGGTTTTTGTCCTTCGCTCAGACAGGGTGAAGAGGCCAAACATCCTGAGCATTTCAATCCGCAATGTATGTGTTGCTCTCGATTATTATAACCATGGTCACATTTCTCACAGTAATAACTGTATCCCAGGAATGCAGTGATACTGGTAATGGTATCGAAATGTTCATCGTGATAATAGACATGAATGTATTTTCCGTCCTTAAAGTCTTGGCCTCGAAACAACAGAGGCCCACGCATTTCTTGAGGGTGCACTTTCAAGGTGTAGCGTGGAGCTAGGACATCTTGCAATTTTTGCATTTCAGGAATGCCGCAGAGTGTGTCTTTGGATAGGTCAGCTTGTTGCAACAGGAGTTCTGCTTCGTTTCGTTGTTTGGCTCGGTCCGATCGTTGAATAGTTTTCCAGGCTCTTTTCCATTCTGTCGTATCGTTCTTGTTGGCATAGGTTCGTCCCACCACGATGGCTCGGGCTAAGCACATCTGGTCTTGAGAATTGTGAATTTGGACGAGACTCTTTTTGGTACTGCGAAGGTCGTTCACCAGTAACACCTTATTGCGTCCAGTCCCTTGAGGAGGAGAGACGTGGGTCATGTCCAGTGTGGCTTTTCCATCGGTGATGTCAAACTGGTCATTAGATTGTTGCACGTGTTGAATCTTGTCCATGACTTTGGAAGCAGTTAGTTCTGCGGGTCAGCTAAACTCGATCCAAACAGGGGATTTCAAACCGTCGTGTAAGTGTCTTTGAGTTTTGATTTTAAAATAAGAACCTACACTCACACACTCATATACACGTACTATAGGGATAAAATGGCGTTTTTGCTGATTTTTTAGTTATTGACAAATTGAAAGGCTATCTCTTTTCGAGAGAAGTGGGTGGCCCTGAAAAGGGCCTTTTTTGGTGTAGGGGTGAGTTTAAGCAATCAACTTTAACTGCCTTAAGCCTTTGCCACGGCCAAGGCCTACTTCTGGACTGCGTACTGTTGATGATGTTGATTTGGTTGAAATCACTAAGGGTGGTACGGTAGGTTTAGTCACAGGGTTGACGTGTTTGGCTCGGGAAGGTCGTATTCTCTTCGGTCGTAATAAAGAAGTCTGATACATTTGTTTCAGACTTCTTAACTCCGCTAAAATGTCCAACAGTACCGTGACCGTTTGATTTTCACTCTCTTGTTTCTTTGCTGATACTTCTTCTTCTTGTTTTTTTTTCTTACCTCTTCTTCTTGCTGCTGTTGCTGTAGGAGAAAAGCTTGTTCCGCTTCCTTTTGTCGTTGTATAAATTTCTCCAATTCTTCTTTCTGTCTCTGTCTAAAATTCTCCAATTGCGGTAATGAAGGTGACGAAGGTTCCGGAACAAATTCTTGCGAAGTAAGAAAATCCACAAAATCCCAATTTACCTCTTCTGAAAGTAAGTCCGGGTTCCCTTGGGCGGTCTCCACTGCTGGTGCACCCCAATGGATCGTTTTCTGAGTTTCCGTCATGTTGAATCACTGTCGCATAGATTAACTGCACACAGGCGCTAGCGAATCTATATAGACCACGTGACGTCACAGACTGCTCTCTTCGGATTGGATACGGGTCAACTGAATTTTGTAACGCGTGTTTGGATTGGTCAACAGACTTAATCCGTTTCAATCCTACCTCTACCTATAAATAAGTGCAGTTCACTGCATTGATTCACCTGTCCTCGGTGCCTCAAGATGTGGACCGATGTGCAATCTTCTACGCTTGTGTCTTCAATGATGTTCCGGACGGACATACCCATGTATGTCCGATCCAAGTGGACAGTTGTCCACAGGACAGACACCAGTCTGTGGATACGTAGGATCTACGTAGAAAGACAAGGATGCCTCAAAAGAGTCCTGGTTTACGGTCCTACAGTGAGACGCAGCCTAAGGACAAGAAGAAGACCAATACGGTGCCCTTTATGTTAATGGATACATTAACATAAACCCAAAGGCCCTTTTGAGGGCCACTCATAGGTCTCGAAAAGAGAATGACTTTCCATTGCCTACCCTTTTTTTTTTAAAAAAAAAATCCCATGTTCATTTCCCATTGTCGCTATATAGTCCCACCCTGTTTAAATTCCCTTGACGCTATACAGTCCCATATTCCCATGTTCAATTCCCCTTGTCGCTCAACAGTCCCAAAATCTATTTCCCATGTTAATTTCCCTTGTCGCTAAACAGTCCCACGATTTTTCTCCATGTTAAATTTACACAGTCGCTAAACAGTCCCGGGGGGGGGGGGTCTGTAATGCTAATTCCCATTGTCGCTAGGGTATCCCCATTCACTACTCACGAAACACCCCCATTGTAACTGTCAGTGTCGATGTATTGCACTGTTTGACTATTGGACTCCCATCATTATAACCATTTACCGATAGACTTAATTTCATCTTTAAGCAGCCCCTGTAGATAGCCCAACATGTTAATCAACAATAAAACAGATTAAAGACGCGAAAATTGGTTACTCACCTGTCGGGACAATAACGATTCGGCCAAGACACAATGAACTCATGATAGCATTCGTATGTCAAACAAAACACACATCCTTTGCTTTGAATATTGAACGTCTACTCAGATTACATATACCAATTTAGATATACAATTTAGACCATGATGTGGAATGTTCAAAACATTCAATCGCTTTCTTTGATATTGACGTAGGTATTACGTTGCAGATGGAGAAGCCCCTGTTCTATAAATAGTTACGTAGCAGACGCCTCAACAAGAATAAATACACTTAAACAGGCTCTAATACTGATAGGAAATGTCTTTAAAAAAAACAATAATAAATAAATAAAATTATAAATAATTGCAATTATAAGAGTTTAACGTTTTCTTCTTTTTTTCTGAGGTTTATCGTTGTATGAACTGTCAGTTGCCGACGTACACAGCTTACATAACGCCCTTCGGGCGTTATTTGCTGTGTGAGTGGGCAAATGACAGTTTAAACAAAGAGAAACTCAGAAAAGACAACAACATTAAACTCTTAAATAAACTGCCACAATGTAGACATCGTAGCAATATGACTGAAAATATTTAAAGCCATTTTAAAATTACAAATCACACACACACACACACACACACACACACACACACAACAAAGAATCATATATAATATTCTTTGCAATAAAGAATGAGGTGTAATGTACAAGAATCGATTTACTTGAACCATTTCTACCATCTCTTATTCATAATTTTAGTCTTAAACGTTTTTTTAAATATACTAAACCATAAAATCTCCATACTCTCGCACTTGGGGGCTGGTCATCTGTCACTAAGTCTCTAGCGGTAGGGATGGGTCAATTGGTTAGTATATGTTGCATGACTGAACTCGTCATTTTATGCCGTATACAATAGTATACATAGTGCGTGTTAAAGTTCAGTTGGACAGTTGTGACATATCTAGTTTTACTCGCTGCGTCAACCGATTTACAGTGGCATGTGCAAAGTGTCCTTAGGAGGAACTCAGTGGATTCCGTTCCAATCTATAGAGTTCTAATTTTTCAGTATAGTCACATTACATTGATGCTATGTCAGGATATTGTCTCCTTCGCTATGGCAACATTTCAGTTCTTAAGGTTTGCAGTAACTGTATACGTTCTTCTTCTCTTTCCGTCAGCTTCATGTATGTTAGGCCCGTCAAATTTCAAATAAGACAGCGAGGTCTTTCTGACAAGTTGAATTGTATTATGTTGTATAAAGTTAACGATGGGTTGATTTCATGTTTTTTATATAATACTTTATTTTCACTCTTGTTATAGATAGATTCATGTTTGAATTGGGTTATCATGAAATTCCATATTGTCGCTACTGACGCAAAACCGTTTAAATTTAAACAGTCTTCTTATCTTACGCGTACACAGAATGTATAGTGGCATTTTTGTACCAAAGCACGCTTGAAGTTTACGGCTCAAGTAATACATAGTTCAGTTGTATATTTTGTCAAGCTGATATCTGGTTTTATTGGTTGGAATCAATGATGTTGGCCCTAATTCTGCGTCAGAGGAGTCAACGTACCACACCTCCGCATGTTTGCGCGAAAAAAGATAATCTAGCGTGTTCTTCGGCACATTGAAAGGAATACCATATGATTTCCGGTGTTATGCTGTGTTACAGAATAATATGTCAACTTCTTGTTCGTTGTATTAAAGACTTGGCATTAAATTTTATGGTTGTTACATGCACGACGTGGATTTAGAACGTTACTGGATGGCATATTTCCATCTGTTCATATCTGTCTTCCATGTGAATAGCATTGTATCATGATTTCATGACATCAGCATAGAATCACATTTCTCATATTAATTAACAGAACAAAACAGTTTTATAAATTGAACAGTAAACAACAACAGATATATACTCAAAGTTCGTAAATGCTATTTTGGTAATTGGTCTGCATCTTTTCACTTTGTGTATCATATAGTTATAAATATGCGCGTGTTTCGTGTGAACTACTGTTACAGGATCTGATTTATCCACAGAAATATAAAATAAAATCGGCTTGCTTCCTTAGGGTCTATTAGATTTTTTGGTATTCTCAAAGGGCTGGTTGGATCAGGGGAATGGAAATGAACAACACACTTTTACCTTTGATCATAACAAGAACAAAGAATGTTTAAATTAAACGCTTGGTCGTCTAGATTCTTATGAGTATATTCTTCAACAAGGACTCGTTCTTAGGTAAACATTTTAGATAATTATGGTTTTATACCATATCTACAAATGGTTTACGTTCAGAAACACGTGGTCCTAGAACTTACAGCCTCTTCACATGGCATCGACGTCATATTGGATCTGGTAGATGGGCTCAACCACAAGCTAGTCGTTCAAAGAAAGAAAACGTGCTCCTTGTATTAGTTTGGAAGAAGAGTAAAACCTTGTTCTTGATGTTTCATCTTTTCTGATATCTGTGCAAGATATATCCCAATATATTTTAGAATTTGTGAAATCTATTTAAATTTTTAAACTACTGGTTCACGAAATTTTGATATAAAACTTGAGTACTTATGTTCGCAAAACGTTTATATTAGGAAACATTTTGGATTGTGCAGAATAAAAAGCTTACTATGATGAGAAACGTTTTGGTGGCATTCTTCTCTTAACATATTGTCTTTGATTTGTATATCCACCTCAGGATCGTATATTCCAACGTGAAATAAAAATGGCTAAATTTGTTACCTTTCAATGCTATATCTGCCATGTTAGAGAGCGTGTATTCTAGGCATTTACTATTGAAAATGACTTGGTTTTAAAAAGTGATATTGTAATTATTAAGAGGAATTTATAATAGCAGTAGGGTCAAAATGAAGACTCACTCAGTTGGATTATGATAATTAAAAACAATTAAGAGAAATGGACATCTTTAAATTCTACAAGCACTGAATCAAATATAGGAGGAAACACCAGACTGAAGGTACATCACTAATGTAGCGACTGGGGAGGGGTGCTTCCTCTATTACAGGTTACTCTGAAATCAGGAGCGGACGAAGTTTGACAAAAAACCCAGAATGGAATGGTGGGAGAGATCAGTTTGTTCCTTAAAAAGCCAGATGCTAGGTGAACTGAATAATCCAACATTTCGTGTATCATCTTCATTAATTCATTCCTGAACTTCATTTGTTAACATCACTGTTTGTCCATTATTTTAAAACAGCAACACGGATTCATCAATTGGCATTATATGAGAGAAAAACAGGAATAAATAGAGATTATAAATTATTGTGTATTATCGTCTTCATCAAACAATTTCTACACACAAACGTTTCAGTGTCTAATTTTGTTCAACGCTCATATCAGGTTAAACGGTATTGACCAGGCCTAGTCTCAAGAAGCGCGTCTGAATTAAGTCTGTCTTGTGCATGTGAAATACATCTTACATATATAGACTCAAGACCATTTTTTCCGTATGATCCATATGTCTACCTTTCACATGTCAAATATTTCTTACAGGTATAGACCCTCGAAGCGCGACTGAATCGTCATAAGTCTATCTTCTACATGTCAAATACGTCTTTTCGATATACTGCTTTTAGAGATGAATACCTATTTTGTATCGTTAATGTGATGAATACCTATTTTGTACCGTTAATGTGATGAATACCTATTTTGTATCGTTAATGTGATGAATACCTATTTTGTATCGTTAATGTGATGAATACCTATTTTGTATCGTTAATGTGATGAAAACTAAAGAGGCGACCATTTATTCTGCTCAGTGGTGTGATCTACTTGATTTTTTTTTTTCATAGACCGGCTTACTGGGCCGTATACTTTTGGCGACTGTTTGTACGAGTTTCTTTGTCTTTGAATTTAGTCAGTAGATAGGTAACTCACTGAGAGCATTTCGTTTTACAAATGACCAAATGATTATTGGAATGGAAAATTAATTCCTTAAAGGAAAAGTAAATAATGTTGGTGACTGAAAATCCGTTATCACAATCGGAAATTTTCTGCGAGCACGCTAAAGCTTTGTCGAGTTTTTCGATATAGTCTGATATTAAGCATTTTCTCATGTTGTTTATTTATTTATTTCAACTCATGCCTCTCAAATAGTTCTTAATTTGATCAATGACATAAACTGATTTTTATGGAATTGCTGTCAAAGAACTACAGCAAATCTCGAGAAAATCTAAGTATTTACGTAGCTTACCACTTTTAAACCATCATTCACATGCAATAAGCGCGATCTTGATTAATATTTTTCTTTAGATTTAACAAAACAATGAGACACTATGTCTTATGAAACTTAAGTTATACTAACGTCTAGTAAAATAGTCTTCAATCCCGGTGAACTTGAATTCTCAACCGTATGCGTCACTGGTACATAGCTCAGCAACTTTGTTGTTACTATCACATCTCTTGTCCTGAAAGAAACCAGAACTAAATAAGCAATCGCGCCACAAAACATTGATAATTTCTGGTGGAAAGGCAATTTGTGGAAAAATGAATTAGTTATAGGGACGAAGTAAAAGGTATGATTCTCTTTTATGACATTAAGTAAGATTATACATTCCATGTTTTGCAAATCTATTAAACCGATTCTGTATATGTTCTGTCTTAGAGTAATTATAATGGAATAGACTGCAGCTAAATGTTTTCATTTCAATTTAATGTTCCTACCAATGTACATAAAAACACATAAAAAGCCAATGAATCTGATAGTTTAATCATGTACACCATAACTCTCGCAAAGGGACAGAAAATGAGGGAAAAGGTACAAAAAGTACATTAAAAGTCTTTACTACTGTCTAAAAATAATGTTCGTGCCTCAAATTGATGTAAATGAGAATAATATTATTATGTTTGTGTTTTTTGTGAAAGCTTAAAGTTGTATCGTCTGATTAAATGTCATCTTAATTCATTTGCATGCCAGGATATTTTTCCGCATCAATTTGCATGTTAGTGATCTTTTGCTTTCTTGTTTATGATCGTGACCACAGGTCCAAAGCTGAGACAGAATTCGTAATTGATATGTCTAAAGTTATTTTCCAAATTATGCACCGGAAAGGGAAGCTTGACGCCATGCTTTCCTATTGTTTCTCAGTAGTACATTCTGGCATTATTTTCAATGTCTAAAAGGAATTCGGTATGTATGTATGTATGTATGTATGTATGTGTGTGTGTGTGTGTGTGTGTGTGGATGGATGGATGGGTGGATGGATGGATGGATGATGGATGGATGAATGTATTTACATATGTAGGCAGGTAGGTACGTACGTACGTATGTACGTAGGCATGCAGGCAGGTATGCATGTAGGTGGACATGCAGGTAGGTAGGTAGGTAGGCTTGCAGGTAGGTAGACATAATCCCAAGAATAAAGGTTCGACTCCCTTTATATAAAACGCTTCCCCCAGAAAGTTCCAAATCTCCTCGTACATATTATTCTGTTTGTAGTAATGTAATTTTATCTAGTTTGTTTGTGTTCATGGAATCAGATGACATGTACTTCCGATTCAAGAATCAGACGTTGGGACAGTAACATCGGTAAGTCCTTGTTTAAACATCAATTAAACTCTAAAGTCAAGATAAAGGAAACGTATAGTTAATTTTAATTGTTCGTAAGAAACAAGCCATTTCTTTAGTAACACACAGCCAGCTTATAGCTGATATATAAGTACACAGCTGTAATCACGTGTAACGAAGTGTATGGTCACTAGAGATTTTCAATATTAATGTAATCGGGTTTATTTATTTTAAAAAATACCTCATATAATGATATTACACTGAAGGAGAATCTACACTAACGCTACACCTATTAATAATAATAATGCAACATTCACGGCTTAAAACTACCTAAATGCCATACAAAACGATGACCTACTTATACAGAAAACTATCTAAGTGTCTTACAAAATGATGACCTACGTATACTGAAAAGTATCTAAGTGTCTTACAAAATGATGACCTACGTATACTGAAAAGTATCTAAGTGTCTTACTGTACACTGGCTTAGTAATACTTGCAGTAGAATGCACTTTACATTTACATTAAATAAAAAAAATATTAATGGATGAGTTGGTGCAATATGGCTGCTTATAGAAATGGATATTTGAATTAATAGATGGTTAGACACATGGATAAAAGCTGTTATCAGTCAAAAAAACGTTTTGTCTAACATAAAGATAAACATAAGAATAATGTGTTTATGCTGAATTATTGCTGTATATCGTATGACTTTTTTTTATTCATCCGCCTCTTGTTATATAAAAAATGTATTTTTGTAGGAATAAATAGCTGAACAATCCATCTAATATGACACAAATACAGTTTCAGGAAATTCTGAGCTGTCTTATTTTAGAGACTGAGTTTAGACTTTGTAGTTATTTTAGGCGCAAATTTGGATCTCTTACGATAGACTGCCAACTCTCTCTCTCTCTCTCTCTCTCTCAGTTGTTTTAGGAATCACGATAGTAATCCAGTTCTCATGCAAACACCATGATATTAAAAATTAAATAACTTAAACAATTTTGAGTTCTCGTGATCAAACCTATATTTATCAGTACAGATGCAACCTGGATGTCAGCTTCTATGTAGAGGAAAGGATATGAGCAGCGGCATTTTCTGGACCTGCATGTGTTTGAAACATGTGCTTTCAATTCCGCACTAAAGAGTCAGGTACTAATTTTAGTAATGAGTGTTCCAAACTCAAGACTGTAAAAGGACTGAAATTCCATCAATAAAATAATGTCTCTATTTTTTAACTTACAACTAGATAAGCTCTCAAAAGATTCTTTTTCCTAAAAAAATATAACGTACATTATTAACCAATCCTGGTCAGCCAAACCCATGTATACTCTATTTTAGGTTCCAGGCTGGTTCCCATTTATCCATTTATCTGTGTATCCTATAGTCTTTCTGATATTGCCCTTCGTTTTTCAGTGCGGGTAGGTTATATGTATGAATGCAGCAACGTTGGACGTGCGTATAAAAATACCCTTTTCTTGACAAGTACTTGATAACCTGAGCTTTGTTCTTACAGACTGATAAAAATGTGTGAGGTCAACTAAGAAATCTGCAATGATAAATACAGCACGAGATCATATCAAAGAAAATTTTATACATTTTTGAGGCACATTTGTATTAACCAGCAAATATGCTATGTTGATTATAAGACGAGATAATGTCGAAGAAAATATTATACATTTTTGTTGAACATTGTAGATACATTAGTTTAGTGGTTCGTTTTGCCATTCGCGTGAATTGATATTTTGTTGCAAGTTGTTTTTGTTTTTTTTTTGTTATAGAAAAAGACGAGAAATTTTAATAAATGAAGCAGATCGATATCTTTTCATGCTCTGTGAATTTATAAGTGGTCATTTTGATAACTATCAGAAAAGACGAGTTACGTTTTGTGAATTCTAATATTTTTATTATCGGAGAAGAGTGCAGACCCATATATAACAAAATACTTATATCAATATTTGAATCTAGGACAATATTACTGTTTTGCAGACACAGGTAAATTATTCGCTTGTATGATTAGGGACTTGATATTTACTAGAATGTAACTGAGTTTTTATGGATAAAAGGTATGTATACCCTTTGCTAAAACTATAAATATGGAGCCATCGTCATTATTCATTTATAACAAACAGATATTGGAATATAAAACATAACCTCCGTATTTGCTCAGTTTGAAAAGGACTGCAAGTCTTGATCAAGTAATTCTGACAGCACAGCTGTTCAGGTAATGTTGTCAATAAAAGATGATACCGATGTCGGAAAGAAAAGTGATGTAACTGTTTTCTACCAATGATCGTTGTAAGGTGCGAACTCGACCCATTCGTATGTGCAAAACAGACATTTTGCAACAGCTGTCTGCTGGCCTCGTTGTAATGTGAGCATTTGTGGGTGTAACCATTACAAAGTATATTACTTCATTATGACAAGGAGTTTATGCGTAGGGAATAACTGAAAACCCTTGTTTACTAACGAAATAAAAGAGCTTGGTTACGAAACTATCCGACAGGAGCAGCGAGAAATCTAGCTTGAAGTTTCAGAGGGAGGAGGTGCCTTACCAATCTGAATTTCCTATAAATTTTAAATTGTATGTTATAATTAACACTGTTCTACCCGTGCACTGAATAAAGTCATTGGAAACAAGAGTTCTTTACTCTGCTTCAAATTTTGATTTAAGAGTAATGGATTCTTTCACAGACACACAGACACGTTTTATTTACATATCTTGCCTCATTTCAGATGGTTAGGTATTATCGGTAGCAAGATAAAACCGTGTTCCTTTTTGAAATGAGATGTTTCCTTTCATATCCTTTCGTACTGATTCCTCTTTTTCACTACCATCTTTGCAATCGTTACTGACTAACTGACCATTATTGTCTGTTTTGAGCTAGCTATTTAATTTCATGACTGGTCCTGTATTCTCAAACCATGTTTTCCAAAACAAAACTCAAAATCAGGATAAACCGAAATCCTGTAAGATGGCTAGATTACGGGAACCAAATTAACATTTTTGGGGGCTAGTAGGGGAGTTATTCCTGAGACTTCCGTGATTCTAAATGAGTTCAAAAGAAAGTTACAGAGTACCAAACCTCGAAAATTTATGCTTGAGATAAAGTTTCTTGCTTCGATAGTTAAGGACTACAGGGCAAAATTATTTATATATGTGTATGTGTCAGCTTCGTTTCTAGTGTTCGTCTCGGTGTATCATTCAGTCTTCCTTGTTCATTTGCTTGACGTCTTCGCTTCTATTATTCTTCTCACGTTACCATTCAGTCTTCCTTGTACTTTTGCTTGACGTCGTCTTCGCTTCTATTGGTCTTATCACGTTACCATTCAGTCTTCCTTGTACATTTGCTTGACGTCTTCGCTTCTATTATTCTTCTCACGTTACCATTCAGTATTCCTTGTACCTTTGCTTGACGTCTTCGCTTCTATTATTCTTCTCACGTTACCATTCGGTCTTCCTTGTACATTTGCTTGACGTCTTCGCTTCTATTATTCTTCTCACGTTACCATTCAGTCTTCCTTGTACATTTGCTTGACGTCTTCGCTTCTATTATTCTTCTCACGTTACCATTCAGTCTTCCTTGTACTTTTGCTTGACGTCGTCTTCGCTTCTATCGTTCTTCTCACATTACTATTCGGTCTTCCCAGTATTTGTGCTTGACATCTTCGCTTCTATTATTGTTTTCAAAGTACTATTCAGTCTTCCCAGTACTTGTCCTCTTCACTTTTGTTGTTCTTCTCGGAGCAGCAATCGGTCTTTCTCTTTTACTGTCATTTTATAGTCTTTTTCTGTAACTTTTATTGTTTCCTGTTGCTCCTCGTTCCAAGTTAATGTTGAATCTCCGAATTATTGTTCGGTCGAGTAAAAAAAATCTCCAAAAAATTTTCTCTAAATTTTGTACTACTTATTGTATTTGGCCACTTGATTGGACTCTGCAGCTGTTACGTGCCGTTAGACTATGTTGCTGCAAAATGTATACATAATCAGAAACATCGATTTGAACTCGAACAGAACGTCCGGTAGAATAATAATAATAATAATAATAATAGTTGTCACACGTCTGTAACTCTTATTTAACATCCCCATGTCGCTCTACCTGTAACAAATAAACGGGCCACCTGTTCCTGCTGACATGAGTGAACGAATAATTCTGCATAAAAAAATTTGTGTGAGTATATGCAAGCATAGTCCAAAATATAAATAACCTAGTGATTTTGAGCCTTTTTTCTCTCCAGTCAAGTCCCATACGTTAAAAAATTTGGGGCAGTTTAATAGAGATTTTCCTACGCAAATTATTTCCGAAAAAGTGTTATATTCACTGAATTGTTCAGTTAATGTGAATAATAGTTGTTACCAACATCATGCAGGGCCTACGGGGGGGGGGGGGGCAACCGGGAACCGGGGACCTGGACCGTAAGGGGACCCGGGCCGAACAACACTTTTTAGTTTTATAAAAGAAAAATTTTGTTTGAAAAAGAACTAGGGGAGGCCCGAGTGTTTCTTACCCCCAAGGCTCGTGATCGCTCTCTACGGCCCCGCCAACATGAAGAGTATGATAAGGCCATGTATTAATATGTCATTTCCAAATCAACGAGAAAAAGCTTCTACTGAACAAGTAACATGCATGATATTTATATATGTTTTGTACCTATCTAAGACACATTTATCACACACTTAAACTTACAAATATTAGTGGGGTCCCGAGTGGCCGAGTGGTCTAAAGTGCTCTCCGTTACGAATCACTGCCATCTCACCTCTGTCTGCATGGGTTCTAGTCTCGGATTCAGCCAATGTGGGTATGTGAGAAAGCTTGCCAGTAGCTTCTCGTGGGTCGGTGGTTCTTTCTGGGGTTTTCCCGGGTTCTTCCTCCACCATTAATACTGGCCGCAATGTATAGCCTATCGTGTGCTGAAAAATGGCGTTAAACCCTACAACAACAACAACAACAACAACAACAAATAGTAGTACATTGTATACAGGTAAACGTCAGATTTATTGCTGTGTGATCCCACGCACCATAAACGATATAGATTTAGGTCGCCATATAGATTTTACACTTTTTCTTGGTGTGACTGATATTACAACCATTTAAACTTGACTACAGAAGAAAAATACTGCAATATCAACAACTTGCAGAATGCAGGCACACACAGTAAAAAAGGAAATATTTGTATTCATATGTAATGTATCAAAGAAAACAAAAATCACCAAACTAAGTAATAATCAAATAACGTGTTAAAAAATAAATTTAAAAAAATACTTACTATACGTGTACCTCGCAAAATGTTCGCAATCCACGTGTATCTCATTGTTCGCAATTCACGCGTGTCTCGCACAATGTTCGCCTCCATTTTAATCTACTGTCATCAGTCTATCAGCAGGTGCTGTTTTGCAGAAATATGGGTGATTTTAAAAAATAACATGATTTGTCAGTATCATCTAAATGAAAAAGCCTAACACATTTTTTTTAAAACGGACTGTGTGTGTGTGTGTATGTGTGTGTGTGTGTGATTTATATTTTTAACGTACCTTTAACAATGTTTCAGTCAGATATCTACAATCACTGCAGAGTGACAGGTTATAGTGATGTCTACAATGGGGCATCATGATGCAGATATTTACCTTGACGCCCCACCCAGTCACATTATCCTGATACAAGGTCGACTAGTACTAACACTATCCAACTAATGCTGAGAGCCTTGCGAGGCAGCTGTTAGCACCATTTTTATAAGTCTTTGGTATGACTCGGCCGGGTTCCAACCCGTGACCTCCCGCATCCGAGGCGGACACTCTAACCATTAGGCGACTTGAGCGGTGAACCGTAATGAACTTATGTATATTTCACACAGAATCAGACTGTGCTGCAGCCTCTGATCGAGGAGTGTGTACATCCAGATCAAAACAAGTAGCTTCAGATATGAAATAATCCAGACTAAAGGAATGCTTAACAAGATTCGGTATTAATAAAAATATATTCACACAGATGGCATTGAAATTAAACCATCATTCATTCCAGCCATGGTAATACAAATTATGTTCACATATCATCTGTACACTGTGACTAATATATAATTCTTTTAAAAATATTTTTTTAATAAATATTTTTGCGAATAAAAAGATAGAAAATTTCCAAACGTAGTCGATTTACAGTAACGACTAGTATCGAACTAACTTAGGAAAGTAATTTTATAACCCACTTATCCAACATTTAAGTTTGTCATAGCTATTTTTATCATCCAACTTAAATACGGGGTAAACTCCTCCCCCAGTACACGAGTTACTGGATGTGAGTGTTTATCACTGAAATAAGGCATGCAAAACAGATTTTCCAAAACGAAACCGCATTTGGCGCGTGAGTGCATTTCATTATTATTTACATAAGAACAGCAAACATACTGAGTTGTTTTTAATTCAGCTGTGTAATGGTGCAAACGTTTTGTAGATGTTTTGTCGCAGCACATTTTGATGTGATAAACGTGACACGTAACAGTTAAGATTGACGTATGGACCATGTTCGCAATAAATTGCTGCCTGCGAAAGATGGGATATGTTCTGTTTGGGGGCACGATTGGATTTTAATTAGGACGCGTAGGATAACGGTCCGACAGATATGTTAAGTTAGAGTCAAATAGAGGAAATGACAAAGTTGAGACAGGCCAGAGATACATTTCGGGAAATTTTGGGCCATTTGAAATAGGTGTCATAAAATTATATTTTCCAGAATTATTATTAATGAAGATGGGCTAGAGAGAATTATTATAATTTCGATGGATGTATTAAATCCTAAGCGGTTAGAGAGAGAGAGAGAGAGAGAGAGAGAGAGAGAGAGAGAGAGAGACAGACAGACAGAGACAGACATAGTTAATCCTCATTGGCTAAGCTGAACGAATATGCATGTTTCCCATACGAAATTCAATATTTTAAGTAATTTCCCTTGCAAAATTCGGCAGTCCAAGTTTTTTGAGGGACTCCGAGGAAATTAACACGTAATTATTATCGTTAAATAAGTCGCTCAAGAGGCGAGTGTCTGGAAAGTTGAGGACGGGAGAAAGAGAGATTTGGCTTCGTATAAAAGGGGAAAAGTCTCAACTTGTCTCAAACAAATATGCTAATTGATGTAAGTTTGTAATTATTTGTTGAATTTATCCGTTTTAAATTTCTACATCAATTTTCCTTTAGTTTGCATGTTAATCGTGTATTCATTGTCTTGTATGTTACACTATTCTTGTATTTTAAGAATGTCATAAAATATTTCATTGATATGAATTTGTTCAGATTTAGTGACCTGGATGTAATAGAAGGTCATCAATTGTGGGAACTTCATGCATTACCCTGACACGAATTGTGAAAATTATTTTATCTGTCTTAAATGATATGTATCATATATGCTAAGAATTGACTTTACTATGTCTATATCAGTAAATCGCTAATTAGCAAGTATTGAAGTTATGATAAAACGTGAAGTCCATTGATTCATTTGTGTAATTAAGCTGTGAATTCTTTTAACCGAGAGAATTCTCGTGTATCGACCAAGATTGTTCAGTTAGTAATTTATAGCCCACAGGGACGTAGTCGTATTGAAGAGGTCTAGTTATGTTTCTAGTTAGGACGGCGGCTAGAATCGAGAAAAAAGACATTAATTTGATGTTAATCCGATTGTGTATCAGTATCATTTTGCGAACTGACAATATTAGCCTTAGTTCTGTTGAGTTACGATAAGACTGTATCTGACATAACAAGAGTGGGAATATTGTTCGACGCCAGAAAAGAAAACCCTGACACATATTTGCGTTACATTTTATTCATTTGTAGGAAAAAATAGATACATACCAGTGCTACGCAGTGGAAAGGAGTGCAGACTACACCAAGCAATCGTTGATGACCCGAAGGTGTTGGAGAGAGAGAGAGAGAGAGAGAGAGAGAGAGAGAGAGAGAGAGAGCAATTTGAGTTAGATCAATCACTTGATTATATAGTGAAATTTGTTTTATCGGAATAACAGAACGGCTAATTTCATTTTGTATAAAAAATTTTAATCTGTTTCTAAGAGAAAGTTTATCAATCAAATGTTATGTTAAATTTCATTTTTTATGAACTTTATTAAAGTGTAATATTTTACATACGGGGGCTCGTGTTGTTCTATTTTATATCTCTGCACAGATCTATGCTATTTCATCCATTTATTTCATATTTTATGATATTAATTACTCGATCCGGGCAATGCCACCGTGGACGATCATCTCCCCGATAACGATAACGATAACGAAAGTACCAGAACGGGGAACGGGGGATTATATCACCCCACACCCTCACAAGTTGTTATCTGGGATACTCTAAAAATACTCTGAAGCCTTAGACTTCATCTTCCTGCACAGACTGGGACTTGAGCGAACCTTACACGACTCCCTATAGAAGCTTCAAGCAAGTGACAAATTTCACTGATGGCGTATGTGAATGACATACATTCTCACTGCAGCAATGTATCAAATTACTAAGCAAACATTTCACTATACAGTCTAATCTGAACCATCAGAAAGACTGACATTGCTTTGGAATCGAATGTTGTTGCAGACAATACATTTTTGCATCACGTGTTAATCTTTCTCTCTGTCAGTTACAATAAACTCTGCGCCAGTAACTGATTCAGTGCGAGAACTTATTTGAAATCATATTAAAGTACATGCCCTAATTGTGGTTTTGATATAATAGAATGCGTACAGAAGTCATCTATTTCACTCTCTTCAGGACAAGACTGTCGTTTGTTTGCAAACATGTATTTTATTACAGTGTTAGTAACTTATAGGAGTAACATGTTGGCTTATATCTATTGATAGTATCAGTACAATACATGCAAACTTGTCTATACCATGAACATTTGTTACAATTAGTAACACAATTTAGTGAAAACCAATAAGCTTTGTAAAATTCAAAATATGATTCATTTCCCTAAAATAGAAAGGGAAAAAATAAAAATAACTTTCAGTATGGTGAATGAAGTTCTAAATAGTCCTAACAGTGTGATGATCTAACAGTTTTGATGAATCGGAATGATATATTCCAAAATGTCTTGAAATGAATTCACAATAATTCAATACAGATAGTAAATCCAAAATGTCTGAACACTTTGTAATTGTAATAAATAATTTAAATAAATTAATAGATCCACACAACTATATAACTCCAAAAAGTTAATTATTCTTTACATGAAAAACTAAGACGTAATGCAGAAAGCAGAACAAGAGACGTATATTCATTGCGAAATAACTCTAACTGCAAACTAGGTCAACAGCCAATTAGAAATTAAGTCAGCTGGCTGCACCTTGGGGGAGTCCATGATCATCAACGTGCTTACTTCAATAGAAGTACATCTCACTATCTTTGAAACTATGAAAGGTCTATCTTTAAAATACAAACCTGCGACAGTAAAGGTTGTCGATATTTAAAATATTTAATTGGTAAACGACCATTTCAATCTAGAATCATGAAAATTAACACACATAATATAGAAAAATGTAACCCATTATTAGCAAATGGGAAAGGCATAATCTGAGTTGTCGTCATGGTTACAAGGGCTTTAAACATCGGATGAACCTATCTAGATCTCACAACACTAGTGACTGGATGCGAATTCTCTAATTCGCTAGGGAACTAAAAAGCAGCAGGGAGGAGAAGAGGTTGTACTGGAACCGTTCAGAAAGTAAAACAATCAACAGGGCCGTGCACCGCATAAAAGGTACATATTACAGTTTTGCATATGATAAATATATTTGAAATGATATATAAATCATATCTAATTTGTAATTAAGTAGAGATAAATATTGTTAATTAATCCACATAATACTGAAGTACATTTATTAAAACAATTATAGTTAAATATTTTTCTGAGTTAAATAAATGAAGCTAGTCCAGTTATATACATTAATATTTTTCTGAGACACATCTACTCCATCAACCAACTCCAAAGTAAACTCTTGCGACAAAGGGTTCGTCATTCGTTGACTTTTAATAATAATAATAATAATAATAATAATAATAATAATAATGACGACTTTGCATAGCGCCTAATCTTTAGAAGCTCTAAGCGCTTTACAACATTAGACAACACCTATAAGATAAAAAAACATACAATGATATGCTTACAAAAACAAACACCATGAAATTAGAAAACATTAAAAAACATGTTGAGAATATTTAAGGTAGGAAACATTATTAGGTCTTTAAGTTGTTCTTGCAGTCGAAATAAGTGAGTTTTGAGAGCTCTCTTGAATGTGATCACTGTGTCTTTGTGTCTAAGTTCAGTGGGCAATTTATTCCACGTTACTGGGCCCTGGTATGCAAAAGAACGCTGTCAATATGACTTTGTTTTCATAGTGGGAATAATGAGAATGCGACTGTCAAAAGAGGAGGGTAAGTATCTTGCTGGTGTGTACACTTGGGTGAGGTCGGATAGGTATGTTGGACTAGAGTCCCACACTGAAACGTAGCACAGAGAACAAATTTTGTGTTTGATTATGGACAGAGCAGCGGGGATGTGTGCTCTGATTGTGGTACTCTAAGTATGATCCGAGCAGAAGTGTTTTGAACTTTTTGAAGCTTCTGGAGGAGATATTTAGATGAACTAGACATAACTGAGTTACAAGTACTAATGAACATACAAGTGTTTTAGTGGCATCAACTGAAAGATAATTGAGCTGATGCGTCTCAGCTCAAAATATGCAGCCTTGCATATGTTCATGACATGTTAGTGCAATGTGAGAGTACTGTCCAGAGTAACGCCTAGGTTTCGTACTGATTGTGTGAATTTAATGTTGGTGTTGCTGATATTCATTGTTTGAGGTAAAGGAGGTGAATGAGAAAGTCTTTGTGTTGTGATCAGAAAGGCCTCAGTTTTATCATCATTCATCTGCAGCTTGTTACATGTCATCCATGATTTCACATCAGAAATGCACCTCTCTACACCTTGGATGTTAGCATCAACTTCAGTTGGGTGGCTAGATTTGTATATTTGGGTGTCATCAGCGTACAAATGGTGAGACACTGGACGATGATCTATGACACTTGAGAGCGACTGAGTGTACAGAATGAAGAGAACAGGTCCAAGAACAGACCTCTGTGGAACACCACAACATAGATCAACTGGGCTAGAGTGTATTCCATTTGCAGATACAATTTGTGTCCTGTTGACCAAGTAGGACTTGAACCACATTAAGGCTGTATCATGAATGCCAAATACATGCTGGAGACGGTGAAGTAATATATCATGGTCTATTGTGTCAAATGCTGCAGACAAATTAAAGAGGGTGAGGACTGTAATCTTTCCGCTATCCAACGCAGAGAGAATGTCATTAACTACTTTTAGAAGAGTAGTTTCAGTATTGTGGCAAGGGCGATATGCAGATTGTACATTGCTAAAAAGACTGTTTGAATTTAGATGAGATAAAAGCTGTGATAGAACAACCTTTGCTCACATTTTTGATATGAATGGGAGATTAGAAACTGGGAGGTAGTTATTTAAAAGTTATTTAAATCGTTATGGTCTAGTGTTGGTTTCTTCAGCAGAGGCTTTACAATGGCAGTTTTGAAAAATGATGGGAATTCCCCGGATGAGAGAGAGGTATTAATTACATCAGTTAGTGAAGGCAATACTGGATCTAAGCACTCAAGCAGCAGTGATGTTGGAATTGCATCAAGTTCACATGACTTTGGTGCACTCTTCTTCAGGATTGTACGTACGAAATCCAAAGAGACAGATTCAAATGCTGCTAATGGTTGCCGCTCAAATTCTGTATCCCAACTGTATGGTGGCGACGAGCAATTGAAATTGTGGTGTCAAGCTTATCTCTAATGGTTTGTACTTTGTCACGGAAGAAATTTGCAAACATGTCCGGAAGGTCGACTGGAGAGAGGGTAGTTGGAAGTGGTGTAGATTTGTTCACTGACATTAGATTGTTAGCAATCTCGAAGAGCTCTTTGCAGCTGGAACTTTCCATGATCTTAGTAGTATAGTGGGCTGATTTCGCTACATGGACTATATTTGTGACATTCGTCTTAGCGACTTCATAGATTTGCTTATGAATAGTGAGTCTGGTGGAAAGCCAGAGCCTCTCAGCTTTACGGCGATCTCTTTTAGCAGTGCGAAGCTCGTCCCTAACACTACTATACCATGGAGAGCGCTTTTGAATTGATAGGTCTCACTGGACAGTTTATCTGGTGAATTTTCATCGGACAATGACCAATTACAGAAAAATGAGAATAATTTTACACTGAAAATACAAATAAAAACAAACTAATGATTTTTGTAGAAAGCATACATGTGAGATTTTGACTGCAGCAATCAGGTTAATTCCTGGTGCAACTGGTGGTTTTTATACTGAACCAACACTGCCACCAACCCCTAAATTTTACATTCATTTTTGACAAGAAATAGCTATGTTTAATATTTTTCTGTGACAAGGCAGCTAAAAGAATCAGTATGTGCTTTATGCATGAATAAAGTTCACTAGTACTATAACAAATTAGCATACTTTTCATCACCCCTCAACCATCTAGATTTTTAGATATTTACCTCTGTAGCAGACACACATAAATACGTAAGCCAAGTCGACAGCTCATTTGCAGCCCATGTTACGCATTTGATCTCCAATGCAAATCTAACTGTGACAGGCAGTCACCAACAAGCCAACCTATTTCCAAGCCTAACTCAAAGTAAATCTAAACCACATTATAGATTTAGTTTATGTGTGAATTTATAAATGCTAGGCTTGTGATAATTAGGTTCATGCCTTCTACCTTAAAAATTAGGGGGGTGTCAAAATACGAAACTATCCAGTGAGACCATACTCTGCACTTGGTAGCTGGGGCATGTTTGTCAAGCAATGAACGCAGGCAGTTATCGAGTTGTTCTGCGGTAGGAGGTAAGCAAGTTGTTAGGTTAGCTTGGATGTCGTGCATTAGTTTGGTTCTAGTTATCATACGGAAGTTTCTCTTAGTAGCAGATAAAGGTGGAGGGTTAGGGACTGATACGTCAAGATAGCATATAATGCAGAGGTGATCTGATGCAAGGTCATGGGATACCAGTGTGAGTGTGGTTTGGACTAGTTCAAACAATGCGTGGTCGAAATTGAATGTTGTGGTGTGATTAAGACGTTTTATAATGGAGTTCTTTGTGATGACAGCACTTCCACCTCCGCGAGAATTACGGGGGAACGACTTGATGGAGTAACTAGTGGGTGTTAGATCCGCACACTTGGGCTCATCGCCTGATGTTTTTAGCCATGTTTCTGTCAGGAAAAAGACGTCAGTATTCTGGTCGTTGATAAAATTAACTATTTCTGTGCGCTTTTCCGGTGGTCCTACTGAATGGTCATTGAGTAATGCAATACGCAGAGGTATCTCTT
This sequence comes from Sinohyriopsis cumingii, assembly GCA_028554795.2. Lineage (NCBI taxonomy): Eukaryota > Metazoa > Mollusca > Bivalvia > Unionida > Unionidae > Sinohyriopsis > Sinohyriopsis cumingii. The sequence continues at coordinate 95,252,608 of CM068826.1, forward strand.
GGATAGTTGACACGAAGGTTGACGAATTAATAGAGATTTGAATTAGGTTATCTAAATTAACGGTCGATTTTTTTAAAACTAACATCTACAGCTCATTATTTTCTCGTAATTTAGCTCACATACTGATCCCAGGTTGACCAATATATTGCTCAAAAATTTTTGTTTTCATGAAGACGTCTTGGTGAGTAAAATACACGTGATATTACATGTGTGCTGCAATTTATGTGCAAGCCCCAATTAGAACGCTCTCAATTTTATTTTCTTGTTTTGGCATGTAGTAAATGTGCACCACATTCTGTCTTGGAAAAAGCAATGACCCAATAAATAAGCGATATTTCCATAAGAGAGAAAACCTCTGTCAAGTTGATAATGTGACACTGTTTCAGAAACATTTATATTTGGTTTTGTTTATTGTAATTTGTTTACAACTTTAAAAACAGTTACAAGTTCTTGGTTGGACCCCCTAACATGATATCTTTTGGTATAAATAAAACTGCACAACTGCACAACTTGTCTAACATTCAAGCACATCATCTAGAAACTTTCGTGCATAGTTACAAAATCTTATCAGTTTTACCAGAGTTCTAGTTGTGAGTAATATAAAAATTCTCATGAAAGCCGGAACAAAACCTAACAAATGTTATTGTTGTCTAGGGATAACATAATTTGGATATTGTCTAGGGGTAACATAATTTGGTTATTGTCTAGAAATAACATAGTTTGGCTTATGTCTAGGGATAACATAGTTTGGCTTATGTCTAGGGATAACATAATTTGGCTTATGTCTAGGGATAACATAATTTGGATATTGTCTAGGGATAACATAATTTGGCTTATGTCTAGGGATAACATAGTTTGGCTATATTCTAGGGGTAACATGGCTATTGTTTAGGGTTAACATAAACTGATTGTTTTCTAGGGTAACATAACTACTGCCCCGGGGTAACATGACTACTGTCTAGGGATAACATAACTTGACTATTGTCCAAGGGAAACTCGACTACTGTCTAGGGGTAACACAAAACTGTTTTTTGTTTAGTTGTAACATAACTTGCCTATTTCAATATAAAGACAACAATATAATGAACAAAGTACTATGTAGGAATGCATGAAAGCATCTTTTACTTTCAGATGAAATTGTGTCGCCAACATTTTAGTCAACATTTATTCCTAAATATTTTGTTTCCAAACACGTGTAATCCAGGAAAGAATTTAAATATTTTTCTTAAAGAAATTCCAAGTAGATCAGGGTCCTAGTGATTCAAATTATTATTATTTTGCTTTTTTTCGAAGTGAAGACATGTTTCTGTACCGTGTATGTAATGATCTAAACTGCATTCGTACATCATGCTTAATTTCACCTGACTATTGTCAATGAAGTCTCTGAATTTGATACTTGAATAAGCCGATTACCAAATTACACTTTATGTTGCACGTGTCACTCTCACATTTCCTACGTAGTCTACTATTTCAGAAAAAGCTCTTAATTTTTGTTTGGAATAATTCTATTGATTTCATTTAATCATGCAGAAAGTGTAGTGGAATATAAGTGTAACGAGAAACTTGCTTTACCTAGGGATTGTTTGAATTGTGTATTGGTTATCATATCCTCGGTCAAGGGTATATCTTCAAATTGAACCATGCAAATCGAATGAGACGGGTGAAAGGAACATGTTTATCACCTGTGGTACACACTTGGTGACTTACAAACTTGTTTGAAATTAAAGGTTGAATCCAAAGAACTACAAGGGCAAATCAGCACTATTCACACTTACGAGTAGAGTTCGTTTCTTATTTTGTAATATGTGTTGTTGCTCTTAAAATAAACTCTCTCTCCTCCCCCTCAACCCTCTATTGAAGCAAAATAATTTCATTAACAATGACAATGTGATATAAATCATGGGTTTTGTTCTAACCATTTAAGTCAATAGTTCTGCGTATGTTGAAAATTTATAAATTCACGCACCATAGTAATTCTCTAAACATATGGAAATATTTATATCAATACAATCTTCTACTTTATATACCGTAAGTACTCGCTTATGAGTTGGATCCCGCTGCAAGCAACATAGATCCTGATCTGCTGTCTCACACTGCATCAGCAGATCTGGGTTTATGCAGTTTGCAACTGGATCTGACTTTATGCAGAGGTAATATGGCAGCCCTTTAATATTTGTACTGTCGTAGTCATTTAGTGCACTTTGTGCATCTGATATTTTGGATGACTATAGATCATCATGACAGTTTTGTGTTTTTATTTTTTATTTCACCAATATAATAACCATATTTGACATGTAATAGTTTTAACTCACCTTCCGCTAGTGGAGTCGCAATCGTATTTTGTTTTTGTTTTCTCCCAACACTGTCTACCGACTGAAAAATAGTTCATGGGCTTAATGTGTTTTTCGTGACCCCATTTTAGCTAATGAATACATTGTCTGTGATAAACATTGCCCTCAGATTTATTAACTAGAGGAGTCTTAGATTCATTTGTCCAATGTATGTGCCAGATTTTATCAATAAAGCAATACCGTGTCTGATCTTTGACCTGAAAGAAGGACATCTGTCAAAAATGTACATTTAGTCAAGCAAGGAATCATTAATATGCAAATCTTATTTCATTTGACGAACGATTGTATTTCTTCATCCTATAACCCAAATTGTCACACATTAAGTTCTGGTTACATATAATTGATTATTTTATTTTCCAGTCCCAACTTTGGCACCAGTGAGTAAATTAGTTGGCTTTTATGGTGAAGTTACCGTTATCGTAGGGCAAAGGGGGAGAATTACTGGGGGTGGGGTGGTTAAATTCTCTACATGCAAGATAAAAATATTTCCAGAATAATTTTCTACAAATTATTCTTTTGTCGAAGGAAAAACATTTATGGAAAAAAAAACATTGCACAACTATATTATTAAATTTAATTCAAATGTTAGAATTATGAAGATATTTTTAAAAGAAATTGTTTACTTACTGCATATACATGCTTAAAAGTCCGCTTCAGTTGCAAACTGCATAGATGATGATCTGATAACGCGCCGACAGATCTTAGTCCATGCGATTTGCAAGGACTAAGCAGTAGAACAAACAACATAGACCCTACTATGAGACCACAGTATATGGTCTTTTTTGTATGCAGTTGGACCCGACTGTTGCGTCGAGTTGCGTGGAACTATTTCCGTTGCTATATTTCCCCCTTTTTCAGAACAGTCTCTTTACCCTTTTTGCAGAGTCGTCTTTTAAATCTTCCAATACATGCCCCTTAAGCGTTTAGAAAAAAATACTCGCTATTTTCCTCGGAGTCAAAACTTTCGTCTCACGCAGAACTTAGACTGACTAATCTTGCGATGTAGAACAATTACAAAACCCGACATTTTATCTTGGAAGCCTACAACTTATTTAGCTTAGCCAGTCAAGATTAGATTTATCTAACAGCCGTTATTAACACACGCTCTTCGACGCTTGAGTAACTCCTCATATTTTGTGCATCATTAATAAACCGATCTATGGAAAGTTTCATCGTATTTCACCAAGTACGATAGCTGTCTCTGCATTTTATAACTCTTGGCATGTTTCGATACTTTGAACGGAATTCATATCGCCTTGGCCAATCTGCCTGAACGTTATAAAATGGACCCTCATTAAAAATAATCCATGACCAAACCAGGAACATTAAAGCACCGTATTCCAGCTCAGGTCCTAGCCTTAGTTGGTTACCTAAAACCTTTCATCAAATTAATTGACTATATGTCACGCTGACCTTGCAAGATTCGCTTTGTTGTGTGGTGCCATAGCATCTTACAAAATTTATACAGTTACAAATGCTTTGTCTAATTACATACTACGGCAGCTATAAGGGGTTTATTAGATAATGGGAATCGAACTGGCATCCTTCAAATCATGTATTTAAAATATGGAACGCCAGTGTCTTCCTGCAAATTAGTGTTTTACAGTTGCTCTAGTATGCTTTCGGACAGACAATGGTCAGAATGAACTTGATGTATCTAGACTAAAACCGTGTAATATAGTAATTGTGATCTCATTCACCTTTACTATATCTGATCGTATCATCATCAACATTATCCTCCTTACCATCATTATCAATATCATTTCATCATCATGTGCAAATCGGAACTGAACTTGCATGTTCCACGCGACGCGCGTGCAAATTAGCTATTTAAGAAGTAATTTCGATGAGAAATTATGTTTTTAGATCAGTAATCATGACATGATTTTCTACATTTTTAAACAATGTTTTAATGCATTTCTTGTTGACTGTATAAAGATTTCTTCCAGATGATGTCTCTCGCCCTGGGATAATATGCTTCTTTGTAATTTTTACATAACGATCCAGTGGCCTAGTGTTTAGAACGTTCGCCCCGGATGCGGGATTTCGCGGGTTCGAACACCGGCCGAGTCATATCAAAGACTTATAAAAATAGTACTAGGAGCTGCCTCGCTAGGCGTTCAGCATTAAGAGGACAGTGTTATGATTGTTCGACCTGGTGTCAGGATAATGTGTCTGGGTGGGACAGGATGCTACATGTCTGCGGCATGCAGGCCCGGCTCTAGGCCAAAGCGAACGAGGCAACTACCTTGGGCCCCGCCCTTTCAGGAAATCAACTCGCAATGCATTTTTCTTTGCCTGGGGTCCCGTTCATCGCTTGCTGCCTTGGGCCCTGCATGCTGCCTTGGGCCCCGCACATCCTAGGACCGGCCTAGTGGCATGATGCCCCAGTGCTAGACATCAATATAAACTACCACACTGCAGACATCGTGGCAATGTGACTGAAAAATTGTTAAAGCTACATTATAAATCTATACAAGACAAAAACATACACAAACACGTTGATTTTAGAGAATATTGCATATTGTTTCTAGTCTATTCTCTAAACAACACTTGGAAAAAAACAAACACTGAAAAGCATCAGCTTCCTTCTGTTGTCCAAAAGGACTTTTTAGAGAACCCAGACCCCTCTCTGGGACAATACGCATATCCCTACATTGTTTTGCACATTTTTTTAACAAAAAATATCTGGCATTTGACATTTGTCTTTGTTGTTTAATCTCAGGCTAAAAATGCAAATGACATTGTAATGAGTTACTATCTCAGGCTTGAAGAAAGCGTTTGCAATTTGTTATGTATATCTATATTTTTGTAACTCGGGTACATGTTTTTTTTTCTTCGAAATTTTAAATTTCTTATTCATGGCTGTAAGGTGTACAGATTATGTTTAGTTCAGTCTGGCCTGTGTGAATTGTAGTATTATATGGGATTGATGAAACAGATGTTTACATATGTGCTGACAATCAGTAACAATGAGCTTAATAATAAGGCTTAAAATGGCGCTTGCGATGTAGTTTCTCAGTGAATGATGGGATATTGATGTTTCGGGAACAATTCTGAGGCTTCCAGTTGGCTGTGCTAGGTAACGTGAATATGTTTAATTCGTCGTAAAATCAATAGTATATGCTGTCACGTGGGGTCTATTGCGAATTACAGTTGCAATATACGGTGTATATAAGGGAAAACTCAAGCAATGAGATTCATTCCGATTTTTGGAGTCATTCACACTTATTGTGTTCTTGTTGTAAGTCTGCAGAATTGTTTTATATTGTACTTAGATAAATTTTGAGAGGAAAACATTTGTTTGAACTGTCAAATGGAAAGTGTTCATTTTTTGGATTATAATATTATTCTGGAAATGTTATAAATTATTCGAAGGAATTATGGTCAACACCATCTTGGCAAAGTCACAGTTCTTGGAGGACCACATGCTGGTTAAAATCAGATTTCCACTGTCCTACACGAAGATCTGACGACGACCGCTTAAAGATCATGTTCTGGTGACCTTTGAATTAGCCAAGAGAAGGCAGCTTTCAAAACTCTGAAAGTGAATAAAATATTTCGGTACACATTTATTCTCTTCAGCAACACTGCTCAGTCTCCAAACGCGAAGATATATGACTTCAACTGATTGGTTGATACAATTAGCGATTATGGTAATAACATAGGTTATCAGAACATGACCCCAAGTCAGATCTTCATGTATAACAATTGAGATCTGATTTTAATCAGATTGTGGAGGACCAGTACTGAAATTTATAAGGATCAATTCTTTCATTTAGGACTTTCATGGACCCTTATAAGGACTAGCTTGGACTCACTTCATAACACTGTAACTTCCTCTCACATTTTTCATTTATGGCTTTGATAATTAAACTGTTTGTTAGGTTTTATAAAACTTCTGTTACTTAAGTTTGTGACCATAGAGTCGTAGCACATTCTTGACACGTGGCCCTTAAAGACTTTCTGATCCTGACGATAAACCAATTATCCTTCTGAGTGATACATAAGACTCTTTATAGGCTCATAAATTCCTTGCAGTGCCTCAAATTTCATTCTTAGGATCCTATGATCCAATATAATACATTGCATGAAAGGCTACATAGCATAGGTACGTTACTTTCCATGGCTGTCACTATCCACCTAGTATCATAACAAGTTTTTTGTGTGTTGTTTTGGGGTTCAAAATTAAAATATAATATGGAGGTGCTTCTACTTTTCAGAAGGAATTCCGTTTCAGAAGGAATTCCAATCAATTGGCATTCACAGAGAGGTGCCCCATTAGCACTAGTGTCTTACGCAAAGTACAAAGTGATAATGGGCCACTTATCTTCCATCACAATACCATGAAGAGCTTTGAAAAACGATCTCAGTTACAGGCTTTTTAATATCAGAAGAAATTCTCTATGTATTCAGGTAATAATTACCTAATCATTTCATTCCATACATGACCCTTGACCTGCCTGTTAAAGAAGACAAACTGGCTTTGTGTGGATGGGGTTGATTTTAGAGATACTCAGGTAGTTTATGTTACATTTTGTCCAGTACATATCGGTGTACAAAAATATACACACCTGAAGATCGAACGGCAGCTAAATCAAGTCGTGAATGTTTATATGAGGAAAACAATCGGAAAAAAGCTCGTGCTCAAGGGGGAAAATGTGTCAGCAGCTAAGTTTTCCCAAGGATAAAATCTGTTAAAAGCTCAATCCGAATATTAGATCATATGGTTAACATCAATATCGCTACGCTGACACCGTTGTACAACTACAGTTGTATAGCTTGCGTAGGTAATGTACATCGATTCATATTTCCACCTTTGCTGTCTTTTGTATGATTTATATTTTTTAAGCGAAATCTTCAAATGATCAATGTCGACGGGTAACAAGAAATGGATATTGAAAATAAATCCAATTAGGTTGTTGAATCTGCACATTTAAGATAGTTGTAAGTTTCAGTATTTAATTGAACTCGTCTATGTTATATTAATGTTATTACGATAATGTATGAATAATGACCCTTTAGAAAAAGAAGTGCATTGCATCATTTGATCAGACCCCATTCTCTCGAAACCTTTTTTAAAGCACAAACTCAACTTCAATTCAAAATCCCCATTGGCAGAAACGAAACACAGCGCCATCTGCATGAACGAACTGTATTGGTATGAGGATAAAACTGATCCCGAATGTCCTATCATTCTTATGGAATGTGTCGGTATGGGTGAGGAACCAAACCGATAATAATCCTGGATATTTTATGATTCGAATTTAATTTTGCTTAAAATTTTACGAACAGTCAAAGCTTTTGGGATACAACGCTTACGTTTCATGCTTAGAAATTTGCGAGAATACGGAGCCAGAATTTTATAGGAATGAAGTCAGGCTGATTTTGTAACTATTAGACGGTTCTGCATCAAACCGAAAGATAAAAACACACAGCTAAAACTCATCTATATGTTTTTAAAGTAGATTCCATTTTGCATCAATTCTGTCTGCATCCATTGATTAATCAGCGACACTGAAGGTAATAATTGACATACCTTGGCACAAACAGATTAACCGTGTCCTTAATTTCCATCGCTGCTGACAATTTCCTTCTCTGCTTTGTGGCACGGTTAGATTGCAAAAGAAAACTACTCCATCTTGATCAAGCTGCACCAAATTTATGTTCCTTGTACACTTATTTACGTTTTTTTCTTCTTCAGCAGAATGGTCTGTTGTCATGATCTCCATTCGTTACTGTATAACCGATATTACTGTATAATTAATGTAATTATGGTCAAATTATGAGAGTAATTTATTATTCACTCCATGATACTGACAGTTTTTGCATCATATGAATATTATCTATATTATCTTCAACTATAATGATTCCACATGATACGGAAAACATGCTTAATATCAAGCCGCGTTGTGGCTCATAACCGTATCGAGGCTTAAGCAGGAATGTGAAGCATATACCCACTTCTCTTTGACATTGCTTCTTTATTTGAATCCCCTATGCAGTCATCACATTATTATCACTACGGATGAACCGGTAATGATATAGTAAGTGAGCATAAATAAGTTACAGCTCTATTGACTTCTAAAGTGTTTTTTGAAAATCCTGCTTTGGGGCATTTCACTTATTTAAAAAAAAATCATTCTCATTTTGTAGAGAGGTGATTAATTTAAATTAAATACGTGTCTGAGTGTGTGATTTGGATTTTTAACGTAGCTTTAACAATTTTTCAGTCATATCGCTACGATGTCTGCAGTGCATTTTTATAAGTGTCTGATTATGACTCGGCCGGGGAATGAACCTAAGACTTCCCACATCCGAGGCGGACGCTCTAACCACTAGGCCACCGGAACGGTCAATTTAAATATGAATATCTGTGTTGTATAATGCATTGTTTGAAAGGAAATTATTAATTGCATGGACAAAACAATTCTGAAAGATAACATTCCTATATAAACCCCATTATATTTATTTCACGTAAAATTTTACCGCATCAGCTAAATTAAATGTATTGGACGTATCGTTGCCTTGTACGCAGCAGGTGTCGTGCCAAGAATTTTAACCCCAAATACAGAATATATGGTGTTTCTTCGGAAGGGGGTGGTAGTGGGAGTGTGGGTTTAGTTCCAGAAGATCACATATATTCTTGCAGGTGGTCATCTGCTTAGGCACTGTATTGTTTACAGTAATATCTGCTCGAGTTCCCCATCCCCACCCACCCCGAGAGAACTAGATTTTGCAGGAAGGGGTGGAGCAGAATTTCTTGCTACGTTGCTCTGTGTAATAAATATATAGACAATATTACGAGGACGCAACATAAAATAATATTGGAAGAAGGGATTGTTGCCCCATGCCACAGGTAAGTCAGTATTAACCTATACGAAATTTTATCCAATTTGTACCCCACCCCCCAAACACACACATTTGAAATCACAAGCACTTAGTCGTGACAAACCTAAAAATTTAGTACCGCACTAAATGATATGCAACTGACCGATCTTTCAAAGCGGGTTTTCCTGTGTTAAACTGTTTCGCGGGTTTTAAATTTCGCGGTGTCTGTAATATTCGTTATTACGTTCTACGGATAGATTTTCATCGAGACATCCCATAGAATAAATAGCTTGCATGCGAAAGTAGCTTAATAGTACAGTCAGCTAATTTTAAGGTTCAGGATAAACGTTTGGCAGGGGTAGTGCTTTTGTTTGAACTATACATTTGCAACCGATTTTGTCATTTAAAAACAAAGTTGATCGATTTCATGCTGCGTGCACTTATGACCCCTCATACGAGTAATTGGATTCATCTTGCCTCTTTCCTTAAGAATTTATGAGATTTTGAAAATGACCGTGACTTGAATGGACGTGTCAATCGTGAAACTGTAGTTAAGGTTATTTCACTAAGCGAATCTTGCAAAATAAAAGTGTAGTCTGGTATTTCTCTAAAGTTAGACGCCTAACAACGTGCGGCCTAGGATTCAATTTTATTGTAATGAGACTACCTCGGTTATATGGAATCATTTTTCACTTCACGTGCCAAAGTCCTCTCCAGTTATTTTCAATTTGCATTACCTTGTCTCACCTCACGCTGAACGACGTGTTACCAGGAAAGAACACTTCTTAGGGCCATTCTGAAACGGGAAGGATAAAGACCACCGAGATAGTACGCTTCGCGAACCAGTCATAAATCCATTTCCTCATAAACGAAAGGTTTACAAAGAAATTTGTTTTGCTTGGCTCCTAGAATACTTAAAGCTTCAATTTGAAAATATAAATCAGTAAACGTGTATACACTGCGCGCTGACTGAATTACGCTTTACGTTCCTCTATGCATAGGGAAGATTCACGATAGAAAGGCATATTAAAGACCAGAATTAAAGTACAGCTGAATTCTAATCAAGAGAAACAATGTATATCTGTGAATTGTTTTTGGTTGATTGTCTAACTTTAGTTTTCCATCCACTCTACCCTGGAAATGTTTACAGCTACTAATTTCTAACGCCAGAAATTTCATCATGGTGAGTTGATAGCATGTTGTATCGGGTAGAGCTTCTGCTACAGGTTATCACTGAGAACAAGCAGAACTTGTTTGACATATGCATAATCGAGCCTTACTTTATTTCCCAGTGATTGTTCTTCCAAACAGATTCGAAGAGTACCGGCATAAATCAACTTAATGATCTTTATTGGGTCGGAAAGCAAGAGGTCATGCTTTAGTTATCACGGATTTACGAAGTAGCTGCTGCTGCTGCGTGTGTGTGTGTGTGTGTGTGTGTGTGTGTGTGTATGTGATTTGGATTTTTAACGTAGCTTTAAAACAAAATCAGTCATATCGCTACGATGTCTGCAGTGTAGCAGTTTATAGTGATGTCCAGCACTGGGGCATCATACCGCAGACATGTAGCATGATTTCCCACCCAGTCACATTATCCTGACACCAGGCCGACCAGTCCTAACACTAACCTCTTAATGCTGTCTTAATGCTGAGCGCCATGCCAGGCATCTGTTAGTACCATTTTTGTAAGTCTTTGGTATGACTAGACAGAAGATAGAACCCACGACCTCCCACATCCGAAGCGGACGCTCTAACCGCTAGGCCACCGGAGCGGTTCCTGCTGCTGAAATAGTAAACATAAATATATATATAAAGAAGCGAGACCAGCAAGTTTAGTAAAATCAACAAATACTTTATTTCTCTAAGTTAAAAAGTGAAAATTCAAGTGATATTTAGCATTGTGAATACAATCCAAAAATAATCATAAATATCATATCACAAGTATAAAATTGTTCCTAATGAATTACAATAGTCTTGAATGTCCTGGTGTACCACAATGATACAATCCAGAATGTCTTTGAATGAGTTCTCAATAATAAAACGTAGTTTTTAGTCCAAAAAGTCAGTATGCACGTTGTAATTCCAATGAATAATTAAAAATAATGAATTCCCCTATTATTATATCTGAACATAGCTTAGATTCATCTTAAATCTAGAACGAATAATTGTTTACCAGACCTCTATTTCTACATATATAACCATTGAACTCAAACTCTGGTAAACATCTTGTTTAACACTTATAATAATGACCCCAGCAAAATAAAATATCGAATATCCTCAATTACAACCATGACAATAGTCAGGTATGCAAAAAATCTCTACCCATAACCCTCAATCACGGACAAAATTCAAGCACACACTGTAAATTAAATACACATAACAGAAATCAACATAATTATCTAAACTACGAGGCGAGGATAGCAAGATTTAAAATACATAATCTGGCAAAATAAAAATGATCGAGAATTTATGCTAAATTTTGCAAAGAATTTCACCTGTTTGCTATTTGAACCATTAGGCCGAAACTTAAGGCTTAATGTCTATGTTGTTCGACAACTTTTGGTTTGTTCTTGTACCGGAAACGGAATTGTTAGCAAGATAATTAGAAACGAATGCAAGGCTATGATAAAAGGTTTTACAAATTTTACAAAATTCAAAGCTGTAAAGTTGTAAACAATGTATACCTGTACTTGAAGAGAATCTAAGTTAATAATGGTATACAAGTGCGTCATTTAATAAAGCTCACACAGGCAACAAGTATGTAAATGACAGAGCTATTTGCACCATTGACAGATTCGCCATAAAATTGTTATATCAACTTTTTTCATTTTTGTATTCTTTTCTTTCACTTGTCTGTACTTCATTTCTTCTTAAAATAATAATTAACTGTTCTTAAACAACTATATATATATATATATATATATATATATATATATATATATATATATATATATATATATATATATATATATATATATTAAAATGGTCATTTCTAAGAAGGATGAAAGCTAAAAGAGCTGAAAATTTATCAAACCAATAAGTTCATATTCAAGATTAAATATTTTAAACTTTCAAGTGAGCAACAATACAATCTTTTGGTTTCTAGTTCAACGTAGTGATAAGGATTCTCTGATACCTCCCAGGTCTACACACGGATAATGATTCTCTGTTACCTTCCAGGTCTACACACGGATAAGGATTCTCTGATACCTTCCAGGTCTACACACGGATAAGGATTCCCTGATATCTTCCAGGTCTACACATGGATAAGGATTCTCTGATACCTTCCAGGTCTACACATGGATAAGGATTCCTCTGATACATTCCAGGTCTACACACGGATAAGGATTCTCAGATACCTTCCAGGTCTACACATGGATAAGGATTCTCTGATACCTTCCAGGTCTACACAAGGATAATGATTCACTGATACCTTCCAGGTCTACACATGGATAAAGATTCTCTGAAACCTTCCAGGTCTACACACGGATAAGGATTCTCTGATACCTTCCAGGTCTACACACGGATAAGGATTCCCTGATACCTTCCAGGTCTACACATGGATAAGGATTCCTCTGATACCTTCCAGGTCTACACACAGATAAGGATTCTCTGATACCTTCCAGGTCTACACATGGGTAAGGATTCTCTGATACCTTCCAGGTCTACACAAGGATAATGATTCCCTGATACCTTCCAGGTCTACACATGGATAAGGATTCTCTGATACCTTCCAGGTCTACACCCGGATAAGGATTCTCTGATACCTTCCAGGTCTACACAAGGATAATGATTCCCTGTTACCTTCCAGGTCTACACATGGATAAGGATTCTCTGATACCTTCCAGGTCTACACCCGGATAAGGATTCTCTGATACCTTCCAGGTCTACACACGGATAAGGATTCTCTGATACCTTCCATGTCTACACACGGATAAGGATTCTCTGATACCTTCCAGGTCTACACACGGATCAGGATTCCCTGATACCTTCCAGGTCTACACACGGATAAGGATTCTCTGATACCTTCCAGGTCTACACACGGATAAGGATTCTCTGATACCTTCGAGGTCTACACACGGATAAGGACTCTCTGATACCTTCCAGGTCTAGGATCTGATAAGGATTCTCTGATACCTTCCAGGTCTACACAAGGATAATGATTCTCTGATACCTTCCAGGTCTACACACGGATAAGGATTCCCTGATACCTTCCAGGTCTACACACGGATAAGGATTCTCTGATACCTTCCAGGTCTACACACAGATAACGATTCTCTGATACCTTCTAGGGTTACACACGGATAAGGATTCTCTGATACCTTCCAGGTCTACACACGGATAAGGACTCTCTGATACCTTCCAGGTCTAGGATCTGATAACAATTCTCTGACACGTTCCAGGTATATACACGGATAAGGACTCTCTGACACCTTCCGGGTCTACAAAACTAGTAAAGATTCACTGATAGCAGCAGGTCTAGGCAGTTATAAGAATTCCCTGATAGCTACCAGGTCTAGGCTGTGACATAGATTCTCTGACAGCTTCCAATTATAGGCAGTGACACATATTCTAAGACAGCTTCCAGTTCTAGGCTGTGACAGATTATAAGATAGCTTCCAGTTCTAAGCAGTGACACAGATTCACTGACAGCTTTCAACTGTAGGCAGTGACACAGATTATCTGATAGTTTCCAGGTCTTGGCAGTGATCAGGATTCTATCATAGCTGCCAGTTCTATGCAGTAATAAGGATTCTCAGATAGTTTCAAAGTATAGGCATTTATAAGGATTCTCTGACAGCTTCCTATGGAGTGACATTGACTTGAAATTAGAAGTTATATGGAATGCTTTAATTGGAGAAATATATGTGCAACATATGTCTTTGATTACCTAGGCCTCTTTGAGATTCCTCAAATTGTCCCATTTTAAATGTCACGATGTAAACAATGTATCTGACTTCTTTTTTCAACTGCATCCAAACAGACAGCTGAGCAGTAGATAGAGTTTTCCCCAGCCTTAGCTTGTCAAGATAATCTAGTACTGACACAAAGAAAAACTCTCTTACGATCACAAAGCTTTCTTATCTGACTTTTGAATTGCCTTTAAACATAAACCACCTGAAAGTAAGAAGATTAGTCAAACTATCACTTGTAAATTACTTACTGTTATTATTAATTGATGTTATTATTTTGATGATTTAATCCTAATTAAGTATTGAAAGAAATGTTATTGTTCATGTATGATAAGAAAATGTTAATGGTAACTAAAATGTTAATGGCAACTCCATACGTTGAAGGAGATGTGTCAGGTAGACGGGTTCATTAATTTAATGTTTATGGAATTTTGACTATGTTGTAGTTGTAGTTGTTGTAGGGTTTGACGCCATTTTTCAGCACACGATATGATCGAATAATAGTGGCAAAGTGAATTAATCTGCTTCGATGACTACTGCGTTCCGCTGGTCGTGATATGATACTGGCCTGCCAATGTAGGCCGAGTACCAGCCTGCTTTAATCCGAATATATGTAAAAACTGGTGTAATGGTGGAGGAAGAACTCGGGAAAACCCCACCCCGGAAAGAACCACCGACTCTCGAGAAGCTACTGGCAAGCTTTCTCATATACCCACATTGGCCGAATCCGAGACTCGAACCTACGAAGACAGAGGTGAGATGGCAGTGATCCGTAACGGAGAGCGCTTTAGACCACTCGACCACTCGGGGCCCCTTTGATGTAAACAATAGGCTAACAACAGTCTGTAGATGAGAATTTTACAAAGGCCGTAGAAAGCATGGTAACATTTCTGATCCTACCATTTCATGTTGACTTGTGTATAGTGTACACGTATCTATCTACCATCTACAGACCTACCTACCTATACACCCATCTACCTACTTAACAAACCAACTAAAGATCATTCTCTACTAGATCTTTAAATGTATAGGTTGTTAGCAACAACGAAGTACTGCTATCCGGCGAAAATTGGTACCTCACGAAAAATAGTGATTTCACAGTATTTAACACGTTTTGATTCAAGCTAAAGGTCCCCTTCCAAGCATTGACGATCAATTAACCAGACTATTCAGTTTTCACATATATTCGGATTAAAGCAGGCTGGTACTCGGCCTACATTGGCAGGCCAGTATCATATCACGACCAGCGGAACGCAGTAGTCATCGAAGCAGATTAATTCACTTTGCCACTATTATTCGATCATACTTTTGATGATTGCAAAGACATTTAAGGTCTGTAAAACAAACAAAAATATCTTCGCCTAAAGGGTATTCATATAAATATTCTAAGCTTTCAACGTAACTACCTGTAACAGAAAAAAAAAAAACTCCCGAACACTGCACAACATTCAATGTTGGATGATACAATTCAAGCAAAAGCTTTAGAAGTGAAATAACAGAAGGAAAGCAAACACTAATCATATTAATCAAGAGGGATTCTGGCTCATGCAAGTCTGAATTACGAAGAATTATGAAAACAAAGATTTTAAAAAAAATCGATAAACGGTCTTAAAACATGTCAACTACGTACCTATGCTGCCATCAGACCCAACAAAGTTGTATACAAAAATCGTGCCTATCACACATAGAACCAAAATATACATAACCACAAACACGCTACATCTTGGATGTTATTTTATGAGTATAGGACAATTATGGATGAAAATGAAAGTGGAATCTATTATTTGTTTTTACATTGCTCTGTAAATGAATGAATTAGAATCTGAGTTATATATTTTAGCATCTTTAGAAAGTGAAAACGCTCAACAATTTTCAGGATCATTTATTCTACAATCATGGAACCTTTCAGAATCATTTACTTATTAAAGGAGGAATTTTAATTGCATTTTAATTCGGACTACTAGTATTATTGTGTATTTTAGAGGATTTGGATTTGAATTTTTTTATAACGTAGCTTTAACATTTTAGAGGTGCTTAGCTAAACTTCCTGTACATTTTAGTAAAGATAACTGAATGTCCACATCATTAATGCATGGTAAAGTAATCGTTTTGGGGAACAAGTGATGAATGATAACATTTTCTAATTAATCAACGATTAACTGATTAAAATGAAAATTAAGTTAATTTACTTCTGTAAACGGCTAGAAAGAGTTCTATTTTGTCTGTTGCATGAGATAAAATTGAAGAAAACACGACTTATCTGTAGTCTCATAATTTGAGAAGTTAGAGAATTTTCTTGAACGATTGTCGCTTGCCAAACGTAATTTATGCAGTACAGTTTTGGCCGGCAAACCAACCTTAAGAAAACTTGACCTCTCTGACCTTTGTATCAACATTGATTGTTTGAATTTGGCAGCTTTAATGGGGGACTTTGGCACATCAGGGACTTTGGGATGCATTCCAGTTTAGTCAATATTCCAGACAGAAATGCGACACGCGTTTAATTTTTGTTGTTGTTGTATGGACAATTAATGTGACTTTATTGTTTCCATTTGTTCTTGCCTTTTACATTTTCACGTTGATTAAAATCAACATGTCAAGAAATTTGCTGCATTTATAGTCTAAAACATGCAAACAGGGTCTTTCCAGCACACTCACTCCAAACCACACTATGGCCACAATTCCTTTGTTTCACAGGGCGAGCTCTGACCTTTGCAGTACAGAAAACATGTGTGTGTGTGATTGTGTAAAATAATTAAAGAACTAATTACAGGACTTAGCATAAACTTTAATGCTGAAAATGTTGATGATAATTGATGCAAGGTAGTAGATTAAATAGTGGCTCTAATTAACAATAGTAACTTGTATATAGTTTTAATAAAAATATTGATTATGTCATGTACACTTTCAGATTTATATGTTGTTGCAGAGATCTCTAGTGAGTGTGGGTGTGATCAGACATGTTGCAATTACTTACTTCTTAACAAGTAAATTTCTGGAGAAACTAAAGGTTTAGTCTAACAGGAAACACAGATGTCTCTGTCAGAAAACACTCATGAGAGACATGTGATCTCAGAATATCTTCTGTGAATTCCGCTAACTTAATATATAAGAAGACTAATGGTTAAGTCAGCAATATGTGGTGGCACTATACCCACAACCCCGACTAATTAAGAATCCTGACCTTCAGGACTTTAACCGGTCGCGAAAGCACTAGATGCATAGACGACCTAAATTTTAGTATCATCATCATCATCAGTCAGCAATGCGACTCAAGAGAAAATTTCCTTAAACAAACTTATCTCTCAATTAAAGAGCTTAATAATAACCATCAAATAGTTGACTTCATGTGGATACCATCCCACATTGACATCAAAGGAAATTAATTAGCTGACCAAGTAGCGAAGCAAAAACTACATGAATCAACGTATTGTAATAAATATGGAGTATGCGCATTTGGTTATAGCGCCACGTTTTAAGGAATTCTTAGATTTGTGTGATTACTTGTGTGATTATTGGAATTCGACGCAATGGAAATATCCCTAGCCCAAAATAATTAGCCAGTTATTAGGAGCAAACGTCACGGAGTGAAGGGTTAGTGAGTTTCCATGATACCATGGTTCACTACTAGTGAATTCAGGCCAATACCGAATGAATGTCCCTGTCGTAAAATAGTCCATATTACAATCTAGTGGTGTACATTGATGATGTGACTGCATGACAGTATTTACGGTAGGAAACCGGTAAATTACACAAAGGAATACATAAGAAGGGACTTGGCAGATACCGTTTATATCGACATGGGGGCAAATGTGGTGCAGTTATATTGGCGAAATGTGCCTGGAAAGATTCACTTTGACTGGCCTAAGGTGGCGGAGTTAAAATAGTTCCCAGTGTTAGGGGATACTTGTATATTTTCTAAGGCGTGAACGGTTGGCGGTACGGAAACAAGATGAAAATAAACCATGCAGATGTGCGGTTGATAGATATTTGGCAGGTTGTGTCATCTGTGGTCATGCATTAATTAGAATAAAATTTAGGTATAGAATGGACACGTCGGGCTTTCTAATTTACAACTGAATTTGTATGGAAGTCTTTGGAAAGTTGGGGTAAACTTCTGACTTCTAGCGAGAATCGCGCCAGGGTTTGACAACCGCTCGGTCAAGTAAAGACCCTTGGCTTGTAACCGTATAGTAACCTCCACTACAGTGTCAGTGAATTAATAAGAATAACCAAAAATTATATCAATAGGATATGGCAAGAACACTGGAACCGAAATACTACAGGCAGAAAACTATACTCCATCATGAAAAACGGCACCAGATCTAGGAAACCACCAAAAGTGAACAATAACGATCAAACGATCATAAATAGAATTTACACAGGAAAAACCATACTGGCCAGCAGCTTTGGGCAATACATAGGACCCCAACCCCACAACCCAAACTGCTACCACTACCGGGTTCCAGAAGACCTAACACATATATTCAACACCGGCCATAAACTAAAGAAAGAAAGATACTAAAAATAGAACTAAATAAGACTGGAACCCTGGAAACATACCCAGAATTTTTAATGAATAACAACCCTAACCTCAATCTCACCTATATAAATATAGTTAACTTTATACATGAATCTGGGTTGCAAAACAAAATATGAAAAAACCCAAACTACATAATTGTTATCAACTAGGAGACTGGCTAATAAACAATACGTAAGGACCAATAAGATTAGAAGCCTTTAACCTGTCTTAAGTGACCCGCGTCCTTCGGCAAAGAAATCTATCTTATCCAAATAATTTCAGCGAGACAATAGCATAACACACTAGTACAAACTAACAAACCTAAACATAGGGAACAAAAAAGATCAGATGTCTTTGACTGGTCTTAGCACCCGACTGATCGGCAAAGACATCTGTCTTATCCAAATAGACATAGCATAGTAATAAACATCACATAATTAGTATTCAGGCTAAGAAATTCAAATATAGGGGGGAAATCAGATCAGATGTCTTTGACCCGCCCTAGCGACCCGAGTAACTCCGCAAAATTATCTGTCTTAATTAAATAAACTAAGCCTGAAAATGTAAATAACACCAAACAAATCCAAACAGATAAATTACAAATAAGGCAACTAGGACACAGGATAGGTGGGGGGAGGGGGGAAGAAAACAAATGATATATTTTGATTCATAAAAATAATTTTTAAAATTTTTGTTATTCCTCCCATTCACTATAACCACTCCTTTTCCACTTTCTATTAACAATACGTGACAAACCTGGCATGCACATAACACCACTAATACCTCTGAGATTACTCTAACAAGAGGTGACAGTAATATCCTATACCACGAGAAATTCTAGGCCCCCCAAATTAGAGCATATAAGGTGGTCCAACACCCAAGACCATCAGGGTTCGCTACACAAAGTAGCAAACCTTTAAATAACTTTAGGAAAGAAGGACTCCAAATTAGCAACTATAAGGTGGTCTAAACAGTAACGACCATCAAGCCCAGCAGCACAAGGCTGCAAATGAAACAACGACAATTTAGACAAGTAAGACCCTAAAAACAGAATCATTCATATAAGGTGGTCTCAAAAGTCCAAGACCACCAGGACCAGCCACACAAGGTGGCAAACTTTACTAAAAACTCTCACCTAAGATACCTCTCCTAAGATAAACTATGAACTCAAAACAGCACAGTTTTTTTTTCTTCAACATTGTGTAGGACGACAATTTGGACCAGATACCCTGAAGTCTAGGAGCACCGACCTCTGAACTTGGAGCCGCCTTTCTACCTAATCCTCCCTTGCCATGGCTAGACACCAAAATAAATAGCTTGCAGTGCATGTCCTTAATACTACTGAAAAATCAGTACCAACATATGAGTGTGTGATGGGTCCATTCCCACTTATACATACCTAAATGCAGCTAAGTAGTAGCTACTGAATAGGTCGAGTGTGTGTTGGGTCTATCCCACTCGCCATCAAGCCCTCCATTCAGACAGTTAGGGACTATTCTTAGTCCCACTGCCTGACGGCTTCAATCAAACAGTGCTCCGTGAGCCCATAACAGTCTGGGGGAAGTGGCTCGAATTCCTTCCCCTAGGAGTAATCAAACAGCCTACCGTGTAGGCATAAAACAGTGGTACATGCACGACTGTGCGAAAACCACTTAAATCTAAATTAACTAACTAAAGTTTGCAATAGTTAAGTCAGCAGCGAAGTCAGCACCGAACAGAGCAGCGAAAAACCACGCATTAGAAATGGAGCTAGCAACGGAAATTATTCCTGCTCCAGCAATGAGTGCACTAAGGGGTCTCGGCCTCATAGTAGCCTCAGGCTGGAGCCTTGGAGCGCAGGAAAAACGTACAACCCTGCTCCTAATTTGGGATAAAAACAACAAAGAAGAAGAAATAGACAACAACATATGACCCAGAAGACGTAGAGGAGGAAGCAGGCGGCAACAGATGGAGCGTAATCCGCAGACCCAGACTAGCAGCCTACTCACAGCGAACCACCAAAACAACCCCGTAGCTTGTGGAAGCGGTAAACAACGTGTCAATGATTCATGGCTACCACTTCCCAGATACCATCAAACATGACAAGAGAAGTGCGCCGAAAATTAAAGAAACAGAAGACCACAGGGGAACTTTCAGCTAGCCTGCCAAAACAGCCCTTGTCAGGGCTCAAAGTTGCCTATTAACAAAGTGATTCCACTTTGGCTTGGAATTACCACTCGATAATATCAATACGCTGATCTGATCCTTTATCCACCGCCTCCAAATTAACAACTTATTACACCTAATAGTGACTACAACATTTGTTAAGTCACTTAGACATATAAATAATACAAAACATAGGGTATTTTCAACGTACACTATGTACTAGAATTTTTTCGAAAAAAAACAACAAAATATAGGAAAATTCTGAAACTCAAACAATTTGACAGAATTGCACAGGTGGCTTACACATTATTGGGCTTATTTATTGTCCACTAGTACAAATGGACTTTGTTTGAAATAAACTATGTCCTGACGTTTTAGAGCTATTAGTGCGTGCTCGGTGTATTAGTTGATTGGAATAACTACGTAATACTAAATCTGATTGGCAGTTAAAAAGTTCGGTTTGTACTCTCACTTGGAGGAAGCAGGTTTGTAAACCCGAATCTGATTGGCAGTTGAATCTTTTGGTTGGTTTTCTAACTTGGTATTATCAGGTATGTAAACTCGAATTTGATTGGAAGTTGAAACCTTTGGCTAGTTTTTCTACTTGAGCTAACTCAAACATGCTATGTAAGGCTGCATCTGATTGGAGGTTGAATTCTTTGGCTAGTTTTGCAGCTTGTAAGGTTTGATATATTAACACAACTTTGATAGGTAGTTTTAATACTCTTGTAGAAATTTAACTTGTAATATGCAACCAAGATTGAATAAATCTAACTGAGGGCTGAATTCACAACTAATAGCTTAATTATTTTAGTTGGGAATATTTGGTGTTAACTATGATTGGAAATGCTAATTGAATTTAATAAAACGCTCTTATCAGTTGGCGGATTGGAAATTGTTTGGTTTTGAGAGCCTATCCTAAATTTCTTTCCACTTTTGCCTCGTCCAGACAGACCAATTAAGAAGTGTGACACTCACACATAAACACGGAACTGTAGCGGCACCATTCCTACAGTTGCGACTAATTAAGAATCTCTATATTCCCGGTGCATAGGCGACTTAAATTTTTTATCATTCATTCAGGAACCGGGATTCGATTCCATTCATTCAGATTGAGAATCATTCTCATTCTCATTCGATTCAGAAGCAGTGGACACAAAGGAAGCAGGACCGGCTTACCAGGGCAGGCGGGAAAGGAAAACGTTCATTTGGGAACACAGAACAAAGAATGTCCATAGCACAGAATAAAGAACTAAGAAGAATACAAGTATTCTCCTCGCTGCAAAGACCTTACAAAAATGCTGCTGATAAGAATCTACCGAGACAGACACAGATAAGACGGGAGGAAGCAGTCAACACAAGGTAGCTCTTAAAAATGTCGGGCAGATAGTGATATGACAATTCACCACCAGAACCATGTCTGTAAAGCGATGGAGAACAACACTAGCTGTACGAAGAAAGAAGTGGCACCATAGAATTTTAAAGGGAAGGTATAACACTAGGTAGTCTGCTAAAAGAAAGGGAGGCGTAAGTCCAGTGACGCCACCGAAAAAACAAGATATGCTAGCTCTCTTATACTGGAGCAGCTAACCAACCTTCCGGAAGATACCTGTCAGAGAAGAACACATAATCAAAGATTGCTAACATTGCCTTAATATATCTGGTTCTCAGTTTGGCTCGAGAACCTATTTTTATAATATCTCTATCTAATAATCTAATTTGATCCGTTAGGCTATCACCATCAAAACAATTTTGCTCCTTAATTTTACCCAATGCGTGACTCAAA
The DNA here is from genome assembly GCA_028554795.2 of Sinohyriopsis cumingii. Taxonomy (NCBI): domain Eukaryota; kingdom Metazoa; phylum Mollusca; class Bivalvia; order Unionida; family Unionidae; genus Sinohyriopsis; species Sinohyriopsis cumingii. The sequence goes on from CM068826.1 coordinate 95,275,156, forward strand.
CCAAACACAGGGTTCGGAGTCAATTCAGTTATACAAGGTTTGTACTGATTGGTAGTTGAATACTTTGGTAGAGTTTTTCTTAAGTTAATAGCTTGTTCACCCAGGTATCTAAAGGCAAATTTGATTGGGAGTTGAATTCTTTGGTATTTTCTAACTTGTTAGTGTAAGTTATGTAAAGTCAAATTTGATTGGAAGTTGCATTCTTTGTCAGTTTATAACTTGATAGTGTTATCTATGTAAGGTCAAATCTCATTGGAAGTTGAAAACTCTGGTCCGTTTCTAACTTATTAGTGGCAGTTATGCAAAGTTAAATCTGGTTGGGAGTTGGATCCTATGGTTGGTTTTCTAATTTGCTCTTGTTGGTTATGTTAGATCAAATTTGCTTGGGAGTTGAATTCCCTGGTTGGTTAAAGTAAAACTTTGTGATTATTGTTGTGAATTTATTGTCTGATTGGTTACGTTTGCGCCTTTTCCTGGGTTCCATTCCACCTTGTCTCTGCCAGACACATAATTAAAAAGTGTGACATTCACATATAAAAGCAGCGTTATAGCGGCACTATTCCTATAACCCCGACCAATTAATAATCCTGACCTTCAGGATCTAACCAGTCGCAAAAGCACCTAGTTGCGTTGGCGACTTTAATTCTTAATCATCATCATCATCATCATCATCATCATCATCAGGAACCGGAATAGAAAGAGAAAGGAAAAGAGGAAAACCGCCCTACTAAAGACCATAAAGCACTCAACTGCGACTCCTGAACCTCTCCCGGAAGGACAAAGACTCCAGGAACCTATCAAGGTCACCTCCACAGGCACCCAGACACCAGCATCAGGACGGCATGTAAACTGCAAATACGTGGAAATTCAAACTGAATGCAGTATCCTTAATTCCGAGACAGAAGAAAGTGGAGATAAAGAGCAGGCTGAAAGAGAAGTGAGTGACTCTGATGAAGCAGTAGAGGAAGAAGAAAACTACCCATATAGACACAGGTGCTGAAACATGGCCTAGAAGCTGCATTATACGATTCCAAAAAAAAGCTAAAACTACGTTAGTGCAGTAAAATACGTCGGCTGGAAACTACTTGTAGCCAGAAAACCGAGACCCTTGCAGTGGATGCTTGGAGCGTGTATACTTGACCAGTACTACCATGATGATTTCTATAGACACTCACTTCACACACATATAAAAGATGCCATACATCTGACTGCATTACATGGGTTTGAGGCATTCTCAGAACTGAGACGAGAAGAACCACGCAATGCAGCGGACATAGTGGAAGAAGACAATCAACGTCCTAAAGGGCTATTACCACCAATGCCTCTTATCATAAGGGTTTCTACTTTGGCTTGGAAACCCGATTTGATTGAACTTGCTAAATAAATTTGATCCTTTGGCTACCGTTCAAAAACTATAAGCTACAAACTAATATTGACAGACATTCGTTATAGTAACTTCGACTACATTCCAGTAGGATAATTGTAGAATATTCACGCAAAATTTTTAGTATAGGATAATAGGAAAAGTGTTATGCTATATTGCGTGACTCTACAATTGTGGTTTACACAGAATTGGTTTTAGGAAATCCCAATAATTATACAACTGGGAAGATTTGATTTATGGTAGGTCTTGGCGTTTCAGGTACGTTCCTGTTGGCGGATGGCGAATCCCACGGGGTCCTTCTCCTCCCTTTCACTCCGGACATATAGAAAGACGTTTGCGTGGATCGATTCCCACACGCCATGACGTTACTATAGTCGTGACCAATCACGAATGGCGTTACAAACACCTACGGTAGAAACCTAGAATACAAGCACGAGTGTGTGTTGAATATATTTCCACTCATGATCGCCTTACATACAGATCGTATGGGACTTTGATGTCCCTCGATCTGTTGGAAAAATTAACAGCACTTTCTGAGTGCAGAAATGCGTGGGGGATGTGGCTCTGTTTCCTTCCCCCACGAATAATTAATCAGTCTACTATGCAGGCATAAAATAGTCGTACATGCCCATATGAGTGAACACGACTTTAAACCAACGGATCAATATATCAATCAGCGGTGGTTCGAGTAGAGGTAGAGGAAGAGGGGGAATGCGACCCAGATAAACAGAGGCTCCTAATCCTTGGATTTCAGGAGACCATAGAAGACACAAAAGAAATTGGGCAACTTCATTAGTGTTTGTCAAATATTTTGCTTCGAGGTCACTGAGGACAAGGACACGAAGGCCTAATCAATGGCTGTATATAAGACGCATCCTCTAAAATTACTACAGTGAAGCTTACGAACAACACCCAATGTCGACCTTAGTGGAAGCTGCTAAGTACTTAACTGAGTACTTAAGTGAATTACATGGGTTCGAGGCATTCCCTGCACTGCAGAATGAAGAACTCGGGCGGCCACAAAGTTGTGGGAAAAAAAAAACCGCAACACATTCAACCTGTTAACTTGAAAGCTCTTGTTAAGTCTACTAAACCAATTGTCTCTTATCAAGGGATCTCAATTTGGCATGAAATCCCAATTAGATAATACTTAATCACCCAATATAATCTTTTTATTCACCGTTTCCAAATTAAAAACCAGCTATCCTAATACGGTTGCACAAAATAGCAACTGGTCGCTTAGACCTACTATTTTGAAATTTAAATTAAATGAATATACGTACACTGTGTACTTTTGGATTTGAAATTGAATGATAGGAAAATTCATAACTAATTACCGTGACTCTAATTACGAATGTGGCTTTTAAAACAATGGTAATAAGATCTCCCACTATTTAGATAGGTGGGTATAATTTGATAAATATTATTTTATGGTGTTTCAGGAACGTTCTGGCTAACGTCTGGAGTCTCCTCAAGGGTCCTTCTTCTCCCTCCAGATGCGGAAACGCAAAGACGAGTGTATGGGCCGTTTCCCATTAGTCTAGAAATCAGGTACCCTGACGAGCGTGCACGCTCGGAACTGGGGTGACGTCATAAGAAGCAGCAGAGAGGGTGAACAGACCACTTAAGGGAGTGGTCACCCTTGTGTTTGACCAAAAAAAAATAGTGACCCTTCATAGAGGTCAATTACCACGTCTACGATTATTGTTTGTCCCAAACAGAATTGTAGACGCCCCTCTCTGCTGCTATCAATATTGGGAATCATCATCTGAATCATGGGAATCTTCATCTGTTTCATCTTCATCTGAATCTTCGGAATTTGTTCTATGTTTTAAGTAATATTCAAGTTCTGATGGTGGTTTTTCTATTTTTGGATTTATGTTTTTTCTTTTTCTGTAATAGTTCATCAAACTTCTGTATCGATCTCCACCGCAATTGTTGCAAATCTGATATAATCCTCTAACGCCGTTGTTACAACCAACACAACCTCGTGGACCAGCATGAGGGTTTTTCTTTATAAGATAATTATGTTTCTTGCAATATTCTCCACGGCATTTTTTATTACAATTGTTAGTGGTTCCTTGACGTAACCACGCACAGTTGTTCATTATATTAATGATATCTGTTTAATTCAATTTAATTTTATCATCACCCCTGTTACCCAAATATTTTATCAATACCCACACGATATCTTGTTCTTGGATCATGTAAATTTATTGTTATAAATCCATGCGGGGTAGCTTGCGCTCGTGAGAAGAAATTTTTGAATTTAATTATATCCATGTCACCACCACACCAAGTTTGATGAATATTTCGCAACGTGTGTGTGTCTACGCCATTAAACACAACTAAAATGTTGCAGTTGTCTCTGATCACCTTCGGAATTTGTGTATATCGTTGAGTAACATAGATCACGTCTGTATTTTTGTGTCTACCTCGGGAAAATATTCTGGCTGGATTTGATTGTTTATCTAGCATTACATCGTCGTATACAACTAAATTATTAATAAATCCGTCTATGGAATCTACGGATGGTGCTTCATCAATATCGGTTATAAACTCTATAACATCATTATCCTCATCCAGTAATCGCGCGTTTTCATTGAAATCTTTAAGTACATCATAACATCGCTGATCATCAACGGATGGTGCTACTAAATATAATTTATCCCATTTCAACCATCTCATTATCAGATTAAGTAATAATTGCGTCTTACCCGATCCAGATGGTCCTATGATAATCATTCTGATGGAGTTCGGTAGCGCAGGATGATGCTTAACTGGCTCTCGTTGCCGAGTTGCTGAGAAATCAATTATATCCATATATATTATAACATGAATTTATATTGTTTACGCTGTAGAGTTAAAACTCCAACTGTTGATTTAGCTACGGTTATAACAAAAAATAAAAAAATAGCGTACGGTGGAAAATGTTCTATATGCGGTAGAAAGAAATTTTCGTTTTTACCTAATAAGCGGGGTGGTGATATTGCTAATTTGATGTCAAAGTTTCCAGGTGCTCCATGGGCTAAATATCCAGGAGAAAAACATCTACCAGGATATAATTATTGCGGTCCTGGTACTCGACTCGATATCAGGCTCGATGATCAAGATCAACCAAAACCAGGCGAGGAACCAATAAATGCTATTGATCGAGCTTGTCATGCTCATGATGTGGCTTATAAAAATAAAGATCTACAAGATAGGCATATTGCAGATGTAAAATTAATTCATTCATTAAATTCTATAAAAAATAAAAATATTAGAGAATCATTAGCTAATTGGTTAGTAAGATCCTCGATGAAAGGTAAATTAGCGATTGGGGCTGGTAATTAATAATGGAATCAATTTATTATTCACCGAGAGGATACTGGAGAGGCAAAGCAGCAATTGGTAAACTCGCTGATGCAGCAGCGGTCAAACATTCTACTGCTAAAACGTGGTTATCTAAACAAGCAATATGGCAAATTTATCTACCACGTCCTAAACAAATTCAGTACGCGTATTTCGATGTCAGTGTTCCTAATGAAGTTCATCAAGCTGATATTCTGTTTTTACCGCATGATACTGTGCGTGGAAAAACGTACAAATACGCGCTAACCGTAGTTGATGTTGCAAGTAGATATAAAGAAGCAGAGCCGCTATCAGCGAAAACATCATCTGAAGTAGCCGATGCGTTTGAACGAATTTATCAACGAGGTGGTGGACCACGAGGTGGTCTGCGATGGCCGCAGCTACTACAGGTTGATCCTGGTAAGGAATTTCTTGGTCCAGTATCATCGCTGATGAAACAACATAATACCAAAATACGACGAGGTCATACTGCAATTCATCGTGATCAAGCAATTGTTGAGCGATTTAATCGAACACTTGCTGAACGGTTATTTGGATATCAATACGCGAGGGAATTTATTCAGGATAAAAGATCTCGCGAATGGGTTGCAAGATTACCAGGCGTGATAGCTGCATTAAATAATGAGATCACACGAACAACCAACATGAAACCCATTAGCGCGGTCACAAAAATAAATATACCAACACAACGAAAGGATGCTGGAAAACAAAAAATATTAGGTGATGTCACAGTCAGATATTTATATGAGCCTGGTGAACTTGAAGGTGGTAAAGCGAGAGCAACTGATCCTATTTGGAGTGTTACCACACACAAAATATCTACCGTGACAAGATCCACTGGAAGAAATGTAGGCGTTTCCAGACCTGCAATCTACAGATTAGATTCGGCCGCTCCTCAACGTGGATTTACACGTGAACAACTACAAATAATTCCCGCGGATACACAACTACCACCGCGATCACTCCGGTGATTTCGATCACTTAACTAGCGCCAGGGTGCCTGCACCCCGACGTCGATTACACTCAAGACAGGTTAACATGGTATTTTCTCGTATATGACCGCGACTATTATCTTTTCTATCTACGGTAAATTGTCTTGAATCATTACTCGAATACCGCCATAACATTATACAATTACAACTGATGCAATGATTGTTCTGCTGCTGTTTTAACTCAATAATAAATTCAACATCAAGATCAAAGTCACGTTTATTTTTTTTGTCAGATTGTTTGTATCCGATTAATTTTTTTCTTATTATATCATCATCGATGATGTTAAATTTATCAACGATTTCAGGAATTATAATTCTACGTAATTGAGATATATTTCTGACCCTCGATACCGCCAAATAAACTAAATTTGACCACTCGATGCGATCGTCTACAATCCAGACTCGTGTATCAGAAATAGTTAATCCCTGAGACGAGTGGATTGTCATAGCGTATCCCAACACCCATGGAGATTTGTCAGCGCGTAATGCATCTTCGACCACACTGATATCAACGGCGACAATATCATTTAATACGAGATTCTGTTTCCTTGACTCTGTCAAGGGTCCTGGAATATCAATATTAATATTCTGTTTTCGTGTATCTGATGGTCTATAACATAACGGAACGGGTAATTCTGAATATTGTTCTTTATGTAGTTGAAATAACTGTTGTTGTAAAGCGTCACACATTATTATGGCGGTATTTTTCGTCAACAACCAATCAAGAAACATTTTTAATGTATCCAATGACACCGTGCATATCTCATCCCAAATAATTATTTTAGGTATATATTTTTCTCCCATTCGCTCAGGAGTCCATGTATCTCCGCGCCATCGGAAGAAACTATGATACGTACACGATTGTACTTGCCGCTGTTTCATCTCACGTGCAAGTCTATGTGTGGGTGTCAGCACGATTATATCTGAATTTCTAAAAACATTAATCGTTCGAGTTGTTTTGCCGCATCCACCAGGTCCATTGAGATATACTGTCTTATATCTGGTTATTGGATCACTCAACGATGGTGCCTTCGACATTTCTGATATTTTATTACCCTCACGATAAAAATCTCTCATTGGAACATCTGCTGATTCTACATAATTGTGTAATAGTTCCTTTTTTATTCTCCACGAACCCCATCGTTCATCATTACTTGTAAATTTCATAACAGGTTCTAAATATTTACTTGAAATATAAAACGAATCTGTTGCGACTCTGACTGCGGTCTCAGGAAATCTATTAATCATCGATAATAAATTTATAGAAACATAAGCCAACATGGAAGATCTTAGATGAGTATATTGCGGGGATACGTCATTTATGTAACTAACGATCGTACCTAATTTTGTTCCGTCGGATAAATAAACACTCTCTCGATTTACAAACGTATTTTTCGCTGTTGTATCAGCGATTATAAAATCGTACTCGGCATCATCTAAAATTAATCGTGCGTGATGTCTTTTATAATCATATGCACCACCTTGAGTAAATTTTCCTATAATTTTTCTACCGAGATCTTTTGCGGTTTTGAGTCTATTAGGAATATCATCTTCGGAAATATCAGGATATTTTTCCTTAAACTCGCTAATAACTTCAGAATCTGACATGGGCAACCAAACTTTGGTCTGTGCATGATATGATATAATTGCCTCACTGACCACCAACGATGTCAGTATCATACAGTCTAGCATATATCGCAACAAAACTATAGGTGCCCAACGTTTTTCACAAAAATGTCTGCCAAACCAAACATAACAAATCTTGTGAAGATTTTCGTTAAACTCGAATGATTCAATACAGGCGAATCCAGTCAGATCAAAATCAGGTAATGGTCCATTAATTGCCACTCGCGTCATCTCGTTTGTAGGGTGACCAAATCTTTCAAAGTACACAGAACAATCTCCGTATCCCAGAAAACTTCCTGGATAACATGCAACCATATCAACCGAAATAACATCATTGTAATTATATTTGGTATTCCATAATCCGCCATGTCCATATTCGACGCAACTTGCGCGTACGTCCTCGAGTAAATCAAATCGTGTTGGTTTCCATGAATTTCGTTCTCTGGCGAAATGAGCCGCAACAGATGGAACGGTAAAACAATTAGTTAGTAATTTGTCAGTATTTTCCGCGTGCTTGCACTGTAAAAACGTCGCAAGATTTTTCATCTCGTCATGGAGGGATTCTGTGCGATATATTTCACCGTTCGGTTTGACAAACTGATCAAATTCACCCTCCTCATTACTTTTAAATAACCATACCGATACAGGATCGGTTTTACTTATTTCGTTGATAAAATCAAACATACTATCTGCCCCAGAATTATCTGCCCCAGAATTATCTGCCACAGAATTATCTGCCACAGAATTATCTGTGGGGTAAAATCTAACAGTTCGATCACGTGGAAATATTGTTACCGCGTTAGTCCATGCGTGCGCGTTATGATCGATAATATTTATTGGAGCTCCTTTCGATTTATATTTCGACTGGTACAGTACTTCTCCCGTTATTGTCGCCACAGTTATTGGAAATTTTAATATTTTTCCTAACTCAGCAACATCTTTTATTGTAGCACCGGTATCCTTAACTGAATCAGCCCACGAGTTTATTTTTTCACGCCTTAAATCGGTTAATCCATTTCCACGCATCGCGTTTGTAAAGTGTTCTATTACTCGTTCAGCCACACAATTTAACCTTGAAAATTTCATCGGCGCTAGTTTATCAACGTTGGGTTTTTTATTTATCTCATAGATTCCATAAATAACCGCCGTTACAGGATATGCTCGCTCATAATACGGTTTGTCAATACCAGTCAATAGACCCGGTCTGGAATTTTTACTTAATATGATAGTTTTATTATTACCAAGGACAGGATCATATTTGTCACGGATAATCCAACTATCTGTTTCTGTTAATACAATAAATTTTACTCTGAAGAAATATTTTTGATTGCCCTCGTATTCAGCGATGTAGTTAATGATAGTTGCCGCTCGTTTGTCATTCATTGTAGCGTCCGTGACAGCTTCCTTGACAAAGTCAGTGTTGCGTATAATCTTGAACGTTGACCATGTATGAGATGCACCATCCGTGTAAAATTCTTTCTTGGCGTCGTGAATTTTCGAGATCAAACTTTTATTTTTCGGATCAACCAAATCTCGCACTGGCAAGTCAGAAGATAATCTGTCAAGGTTGAATTTATATTTAACAGGCCTAGTTTGGGATAATCTCTCAAACTCGTTCATATAATTAAAACAAATATTTAAATAAAGAAAATTATATATATATACAATGTCCCAATGCAGATGGTTGATGATCGGCTCAGTAAATCGATGCAACAAATCCTGTAGAAAGGAATTTTGTTGGATGCACTCACAAAACATACGACGAGGAAGTCTAGGACCAATACCATGTCTACGGTGTGGTATTGGAGTGCGAGGAAAGACAGAATTATGTGGGAAGTGCGGCGGAAAACGGTTCAGAGGACTCAAAAGATATTATGACAAAAAAAATAATAGCGGTGAAAACGCTATAAAATCCGTGAGGGATTATATATCAAGATTTCAGACAAACAATGATTTAAACATATAATATTATTATAATGGAGCAAAATATATTTGTCCCACATCCTGTCATAACAAACTATGAATCAAATATTAATGGTATCATCAGACACTGCAAGTTAAAGAGACAAGTTGGTTATATTACTAATGTTGGTTATCTAATGTTCACATGCGGGGGGGAAAAGAAACATTATCTGTGTCATAGATTTACGTATGAATGTTTCTTCGGAGTGATCAATGACGGTCTTGTTATTAATCATATTGACGGGGACACTCAAAACAATAATTTATCCAATTTACAAGCTATCTCTCACAGCGAGAATAATACACGCGGTAATGCAGGAAGATGTAAGACAATCGGAAAGAGGGCGGTAATTTCCACAAGCATAGAAACTGGCAAAGTAATTATGTTTCAGTCTATGAACGCGGCTGCGAAATATTTTGATATTCACTCGCAATCAGTACAAAAAGTAGCAGAAAATATATATAAAACCACTTTTTCGAAAAAATATAAGCAGAAAATTATCTTTAAGTATCAATAACTATCATCACCACATTATTAACTATCATCACCACATTATTAACTATCATCACCACATTGAATTAATTTTTTTAATTTATGTCACAGTAGGTCCTCCATACACTACTGAATTTTTGATTATATAAGGGGAGATTACTTTGTAATATATAGTTTTCTTCGTAGATGGTTGGTTTTTTATGATCGTAATTAGTCAGTTTAACTAATTACATCGTAATTAATTACTCGTAGAAGTATTATTTATGTTTTTTAAATATTTCCCCATCATACAACATTACGAGAGATCATGATAATGTTATTGATCCGTAGGAAGCTGTGTGTGAAACAGAAACCGTTTGTCATTGTAATCGACCTGCAGTTGTGTGTTCATGCCACTGTTATTATTGATTCTCAGTCTGCTTAGGAAACCCGCTACAAATACAGAAACTGTTGTTATTGATTCTCAGTCTACTTGGGAAACCCGCTGCAAATACAGAAACTATTATTCAGAAACTGTTATAAATACAGAAACTGTTATTATTCAGAAACCGCTACAAATACAGAAACTGTTATTATTCAGAAACCGCTACAAATACAGAAACTGTTATTATTCAGAAACTGTTATAAATACAGAAACTGTTATTATTCAGAAACCGCTACAAATACAGAAACTGTTACTATTCAGAAACCGCTACAAATACAGAAACTGTTAAATACAGAAACTGTTATTATTCAGAAACCGCTGTTTAGTGTAAATATTGGTTCCTTAGCTATATAGCTAGCTATATATTAACTTCCGAAACATATGTTCGTAACAATGTTTGATAGCTCGATCAGTATGGTATTGGACTGTGACGCTCGCGGTCCAGGATCGAATCCCCATGGCTGACAATTTGTCGGTGGTGTACGCATAATTGCGATTTTTATAATAGTGGGGGGAACCGCAAAACCCCCCCCGCTCAGCAAAATTCCCAACCACAATATTGACTTGTGGTTGATACATATTTTCGTATCACCCGCTGGATTAATTATTGTGGGTGGGTTTTTGCTGAGCGTACATGTTTGTACTGTCCTTAGTTAGTGCCGTTTCATTCATAATCTGAGCTCGCTAATACACTCGATAGGGGCTCTTCATTCATTGTATATATCCATTCATTGTATATATGTTATGTGTATATCCTCTAAACTTGGTAGATTGCGGTGGCAAGCTACGAGTTTAATGAGGATTGTGCTGTCCTTGTGCTGTCCTTAGTTAGTTATATGTTATGTGTATATCCTCTAAACTTGGTAGATTGCGGTGGCAAGCTACGAGTTTAATGAGGATTGTGCTGTCCTTGTGCCGTCCTTAGTTAGTTATATGTATATCCTCTAAGCTTGGTAGATTGCGGTGGCAAGCTACGAGTTTAATGAGGACTGTGCTGTCCTTAGTTAGTTATATGTTATGTGTATATCCTCTAAACTTGGTAGATTGCGGTGGCAAGCTACGAGTTTAATGAGGATTGTGCTGTCCTTGTGCCGTCCTTAGTTAGTTATATGTTATATGTATATCCTCTAAACTTGGTAGATTGCGGTGGCAAGCTACGAGTTTAATGAGGACTGTGCTGTCCTCCCTCTTGGGCCTCTAGACCGTTGTTTGGCGGGTTAGGGGCTCTCGTAGAGGGAATATTTGCCTAATGAACTTGGTAGATTGCGGTGGCAAGCTACGAGTTCTTGGTTGTGCTGTCCCTGAAACATCCCGACGAACTCGCTAATACACTCGATAGGTGTTCTAGGGATATTTTTTTTTATTTTAAAGATTTATATATTATATAATGAACCATGAAAATATCAATGATGTAATTGTCGCTATTAAAAAATTAAAAAAAGATGGAATTAATATATCTGATGAACTTAATCCTGAAAAAATAGTTTCTGATTTTGAGATTTTACAAGAACGTAAAACCATGGGGACACACACACTATCATCTGAATACAGGCTCATGAAACGGATTCAATCGGCAATGTTTCAGTCGCTAGCTACCGTAGAAGATGATCATGTGAAGGAGTTCGTTCCTCTTTCTACCGCCGTAGAAAGAATTAAATCGTTATTATCCCACGAGTATGAGGCAAAGAAAACGATTAGTACCCGTATAAGACTATTAAGAAAAATTATGTTAGATCGTGAAACGATCCAAGGTAACTTCGTTACTGGTGAAACGATCCAGAGTAACCTCGTTACTGGTGAAACGATCCAGAGTAGTAATTTTGAAGATGACTGAGATCTTTGATCAGAAATATTATTTCTGAATTTGATGGGTTAGTAATTTGTTTTTTTTTACTGAAATTTAACAAATTTGTACAAATTTCTTAATTTTGACTACCATTTACCCCATCAAAAGCATAAAATTGTACAAATTTCTTAATTTGAGTACCATTTACCCCATCAAAAACATAAAATTGTACAAATTTCTTAATTTGACTACCATTTACCCCATCAAAAACATAAAATTGTACAAATTTCTTAATTTTACAAATTATTTATTTCTGAATTAATTTATTTATTTACTGAATTAATTTATTTTTTTTTTACTAAAATCAAGAAAAATGCACGAATTACTTGATTCTGATGGGGTAGTTGGTAGTCAAAATCAAAGAAAAATGCACGAATTACTTGATTTCTGACGGGGTAGTTGGTAGTCAAAATCAGGAAAATTGAGCAATTTCGTTGTATTTTAGTAAAAAAAAATATAAAAATCTCAGTAAAAATAATATTATTAATAAATAAAATTAATTTATAATAAATAAAATTTATTAGGAACAATTTGACAAGGTTAGAACTTTCTTGATTTTGACGGGGTAGTTGGTAGTCAAAATCAAATAGTTCGTGCATTTTTATGTTTCTGAGGGGGTAGTTGGTAGTCAAAATCAAGTAGTTCGTGCATTTTTATGTTTCTGAGGGGGTAGTTGGTAGTCAAAATCAAGTAATTTGTACAATTTCAGTAAAAATCAGGAAAATTAATAAATATTATTTTTTTTTGTGATAGAAATTTTAATTTTACTTTCATCGACTAGCTTTTTTAGTAGCCTAGGCCGATTAATTTGTACCAAACACAAATTTGTGCCAGTAATAATAAAATATTTTTTTAAGTTGATCGAATTTGAGTCTGATCTCTGTTACAAATGTTCTTCTAACTGTTAAGAAATCCTCGCGTGTAAAAACCCTCCATTACATAAAGATCTACGACAAAAGTCCTTAGACAGAAATCCTTAAGACAAAAGTCCTTAGGACAGAAATCCTTACGACGGAAGTCTTACGACTTTACATACAGATTTATTACAAGCTCTTCTTCACGTATGTCAATTAAGCGATTAAGGTGGTCTGTGAGTTTAAAATTGATTCGCGTTAACATATTATTGTGACACCGCAAATACACGGGATTAGTTGGTTCTTGCACGATTAAATTTCCAGGGGGAACTTGTGGTGTGAACGTGTACAGGATGTATCCTTGTTGAGCTTGATTTGATCTTCCGAGATCTATTTGATAGCTGCCATCGATTACGTCACAAACCAGATTGACCGCGACCGTCGGTGTTATATTAACGATCCGCGGAGATACGTGTCTTCCGCCGCCGTGTGGATCATTATCATGTCTAAGAACAGCTGCTGGTGGAATTAATTTTCTCCATGCATCGAGTAGTTTAGGAAAAAACTCATCAATGACATCATTGATAGATTTTATTAACTCGGTTACACTATACCCGGGAAATTTAAAATTTGGTACATCGGCTTCTGTTAATTTATATTTTTCTAACCATTTATATACATCAGGATTTTCAGGTGATTCTAAAAGACTAACCATCGCCTGAACTATTCGGTTATTAATATATTCCATATCTGATATAAGCTGATTTAATATTTCCACACGCGTGATGATTTTTTCACGCGATGACGCTGATATGTCAAAAATATGTTCGTTAAAATATTGATTTAGTTGATCTAGTTGTTTTTTACATTCTTGATTGATTTCCTGAAAATATTTAATAATATTCTCTCGATAAAAACCACTAAAACTTCCTGTTTCCCCCGGATTTTTAAAAGCCCATACCTCAATTTCACCGAAGAAGGAAAATCTGTGAAGCATTGATTTATTTTTTAAAATACGTAGTTTTTCCCCGTATGATGGATTAATTTCATGATATGATTGTCTATCCGTGACATAATCAGACTTTTTCGGTTCTGGTGGTATCGGTGTTATCGGTGGTGATATTTCAGGCCAACCTAGTACGGATCTTATCGTGGATTGATAAATATCAACGGCATAATCAGGCGAGTTTATTTCAATCGTCGAGGACAGGGTGGGTTCATGAACATTAATTGATATTTTTGATTCTTTCCCCGTTATTGATTTTATTCTACGCGCAAATTCCTCACTGATCTCTTCAATCTCGTAACTGCCGGTTGGTATTCCAACAACAACCCAGTCAGGTGTTCCATCGGGTTTGTTGTTGTTAGTAAATACGAGCGAATTATTTGCTGGTGTACCATTAAATGATTTTGATCTGATATTTGGCCAGCTGTAATATACTCGTAATTGTGCTAGTGCTATTTCTTTTACTGGAATTGCAGTGGGAAAATTAACACTAAATTCAGGATTAATTGAACTTACCGAGATCATCGTTATCTTTGGCGGAGTTGTGTTGGTCACGATCTGCTGGAGTAATTCTGTCATTATTGATACTTGTATCTTTAATACCTTCATCGTATATTTTGGTTATCATTGAAAATTCGAAATCAGATATAATTCCATCACTGAGACTCGCTGATAACAACGAGGATAATTTCGAGTATGCTACCGTCGCTGTATGTACTTTTATTTTGTAATCGGATAACTTTTCGTTCGTACAAGTACATATTTTTTTTGTGATGATACCAAGCACACCTGCAATAGTTGTTGCTGCTGAAATACAGATAGTTACAGCTACTGGTGCCATCGTTGTCAACGCTGATAATATTACACCGGTTCCAGCAACAACAGCGGATACTGAATAAACAATCACATCAACGATAACCAATCGTCGTCGATATTTTTTTACTTTTACTGTATATTGATCGACTTGATCTTTTAGCGCAGCCTGCCATTCACGCGCTTGATTGTATCTGTATTGTGCACCGTCCATATATATTTTTATACAGTAACCAATTGAGGTGTTTCAGCTACAAATTCCAAACACCACCAGAAGGATGTTGCGGTTAATTTCTTATCATCTGCTTCCAGAATAAATATTTCTTCGGTTCCGCTATTTAATACAACAGATACAACCCCGGAAAACCTGTCGGTGGAATGACGCCATGGAAACGTTGTAAATATTTCAAATTTTGCAGCACTAAACACAGATAGCCTGTACACGCCAGTGACTGTTGCGGTATATTTGATAGTATTATTTTGCTGCGACCATGTTGCAAATACCGATGATACCGTGCATACGATGTTTGTAATATGCCCGGGAGTTATTCCAGCTGAAATTTTAATCAAATTGGTTTTACTGACAATCTCAGGAATTCCCGCTACGACGTCTTGCTGTGTTTGTTTGATCGTGTCTAGGTTATTTTTGATATCAACGAGTTTCATGTCAATGGCGCGTGGAGTACCGAAGAATTTATCTATGGTATCATCGGTTTTTTGAAAATTTCTTCGAAATCTTCCAAAAGCTCCTGCGTGAACGTCATACTCAGCCCGTAACGTGGATAATTTACCGTCTACGGTGCCATAGTTGACATCGACGTATTTTTTTGTTGCTGCGTCTTCGTCAGATGTTGGATCTTTTAAAACTACTATTTTGTTCCCGTTCATGCTGAGTTCACCTGTCATTGTGTCACCGGTGTTTCTCACGCGATTAGCAACACTTTTTGCAATTTCATCTCTGATGGTTTTAAGTGACATACTTGAATCTCTGATTTTGCCGCTATCAGTAAACACGGGAATATTATCTGTAACTGCACCAAGTACTCGCCGGACTATATCATTCCATTTGATATTGCTGGTTTTTAGTTTACCATATCGATCTTGAAAAATAACAACCTCATCTGGATCAACTCCAGCAAGGTTCATAATATCAGCAAGGTCATCTTTAGTCGCATACTTTGACAGATCAATGTCGGATTTTATTTTCTTACTAGTAGAAGATCTTCCGTAGATGTCAACCATTATAATAAGATCCGTTGTTTAAAATGCTTTACGCGCAACAAATCGGTTGCTTGTATAATCGTGCACGACTTTATGTGGCGGCTTGGATGATTTTGATATAGCGTCGAGTACATTAATTACTTCACGGCCGCATATTGGCGGATCTGTCATTGTTTGTGTGGGTAGCGTTGAATACCAAACTTTATAACCTCTGGTTGTTGCGTGGAGTGGTGCGACATACTTGATAAATTCAACAGGTGGAGCTAACCCGTACGAATCAAAATAAACAATTCCACGCGGGTCAACCGCGTATGATACCCAATGAGTACCGGGTCCGGAACGTTTGTCAAGATTAATAATACCTGTTTCTAGTTTGTTTGGTTGTTTCGGTAATTGATCTCGCATAAAAACACCTCTAAAGGCAGATATTTTTAATTTTTTAGCAGCATCGAGTAAATCAAAATTTGATGCTGGAACGTCTAACGAAATGACCCTGGAAGCCTTAGGCCTCTCCCCCAACGAGATCCCGGTAATCTTAGACCGCGTCCCTTTTTTTTGTATCCCTTTCCTGTTGCTTTCTTTAGTGCCATTCCAGCGGCTGTTCCAACAGCACCTAACGCGGCCGCTTTTGCTACGGCTGGAGCAGCCGCAGCTATTAATGCCGGAATGGCCGCAAGTAGTGGGAATATACCACCCGTTTTAACCATGTCTTTGATGGCGCTCGGGGAGAGATGGAATTGAACTCCAGTTTTTGATTCTAGGGCTTTATTGAAATGTTTAATCTGATTATTTGTCAACGATAATTTGTTTGGACCACCACTAATATGATCTCGTTTTAGTGATATTTTAGTTCCGCATTTGTTGGCGGTTTTTGATTGAAGCTTTTTTACCTGACCCGGGGTCAGAGTAACATTAACATGACTATACGACATTTTTATATAAATAATATTTTTCTAAATAACACGATTAAAGATTTTCCACCGGTGCATCAACGATCCTCATTCGACCACTGCCACCTTCAAGTAACATGGCCTTGTCGCTAAGTATGACCGCGATCGCTCTGTAGAAGCCGGGAACAATTGGTGGACCGGGTATATCAGGAGGAGGGTTAGTAACATGAGCTCGAAAGTGTATATCAACAACAGATTGTTTGGATAAATCAAGATGTTCTAGTGAAAAATAATAAATCGGATATAGACCTGTAAAATCTAGTTGTGATATTTGCAACCCGGTATCTATATTTTGATCACGTCCCATGAATGACATTAAACGATGATATGCGCGCGCTACATGATTTTGAACAAAATTTAGTTGTATATCCTCGGCTGGTTCTTGATGTCCATTTATCCGTAAGGAAACTTCATTAACTCCAAGGTTGTCAAATATCATATGTGAACGTTCTTGATTATTCGTCCGAGCATTATCTTGTAGTGCAATAAAAATATGTCGTGGTGCAGAAACACCCTGTTGTGATGCTATATGCCATGTAAATAAACCATTAATATTGCTTTGAGCAGCATCTGTGGTTACTGTTAACCATGATAGCAATGATTTACCGCCTTGATCCATAAAAGATAGTAATTTTTATTCCTCAGTAATAGATGGAGTCATTACTGGCATCCATAGTGAAAGTTTTGATATATTTACTTTACCCTCGGCAACACCAGCACCTCGCCAGATTGCATCATTATCATCACTTTTTCTTACGAGCACAATTGTGTGTTTAGCTCCAAAGATGACTTTTCTAACATTTCTGCAGAATCCAAAGATGTGTGATAATGGAATTGCACACGAAAAATTTCTATTATCTCCCGACAGAGCTGATCGGCGTGTTGCAAATCCTAGGTTGTAAGTCGCACTAACACTTTTTATAATATCAAAAGCAGCACCCGGTCTGTTTTCGTGTTCAAAATCAACCGGTTGTGGATTAGATGCAGTATTTTGTTCTGCTCGTAACTTAATATACTGAACATGATCAGCGTTGTTGGTAATATCCTTAGCAAACATCATTGTTGGACCAGCTGATCTTGTAAAGTCGTCAGAATATCTCGCCAGACCAATTATTGTTGTAGCAACGTCGACATCATTCTGAACTGATTCAATATTTTTTCCATCAATCATATATGTGGCGCCACTAAATAATGCCATGATCCCGTTGTTGACAAAACCAACACGCAAATTAGCAGCATATGGCGTATTAGCTACAACATTCGTTACAAGTCTACCTTCTACTTCAATAAACGCCTCAGCGGGCAAGAAATATCTACTTGTATCATGAACCTGTAATTCGATTCTCCCCCGCTGATTTGGTAGTCTTGCGTCATAAGAATAAAATTGATAATCACGTACTGACTCGTACTTAAGGACAGGTGCCTCCATATCAAATACTGGGTCTGATTCGCGCCTGAACATTTTTATTATAGTTACCATTTTTCCAAATGATGATCATCGTCGACGAAGACCGCTCCCTGCTATTAAATTTGCTGTTATATTTTTTTCTGCTTCTTCAGATATCGCCGCTAGTTTTCGATTTGCAGCCTGATTTATTATTTTACTTACGTCTGCAGGCATCACCTCAGTACTTGCCAGTTTCACCGGTGATTGTTGTTTTCGTCGCAATAATCGTGCTAGTCTTTCTTTGATCGCCGAGAACGCCTTACCAGCAACATTGACAATTGCACCAGGAGCTTTATCACGAACAATATCAATAGCCTTCATCGATAATTGTTTTGCGACGGGTGCTACTTTTGGAGCTATCCTCGTGAATAATCCTCGAATGACATCACCAAGTCCATTTCCGTAAATAACACTATAGATTGGTAATCGTGAGTTTACCGCTCTAACCTGTGTGGGTTTACGATGATTATCATGCACAATCATCTTATTTTATTTACCATTTATCTAACAACTAGTCATCAACGAGTTCATCAATAAGTTCTCGGTAAACGCCGATATCCATGATACCACCTTGAAATAGTCGCCGACAAATATCAGCTGCTTCATTGGTTATTTCTGGTGAATTATTTCCAGCTCGTTTTCCTCCTATGAGAACTTCTAACCGTGATACGTCATTGATGATATTATCAGGACAAATTAAATTATTTCCCAGACCACTGCCAGTAGCTCCTTCTTCTTCTGATTTCTTAAATAGTCTTAAGGGTGATCTTTTCTTAAATAGTCTTGAGGGTGATACTTCTTCTTCTTCCTCACTTATTGTTCTGAGAGATTTTGGTTCTTTTTGTGCAAGATACATGTCTATTTTTCTGCGATAATCATTATATACCTCATCACTAGAGTAAACTCTATCTTTATTGTAATATATACGATATATCCATTTATACCAGATTTCAGGATCACTAATACGAGTGGAACTATGTTCAGGTCTTAAAAGTTCTTCTTTTTTATTAAAACTTTCTACTGCAAGTTTTGATAACGTATTAATATCCTCAATTTCTTTTATGAACTTGATAACCGCACTAGTAAATTTATTGCTCAACATAATCATTTTCCCTTCTTCTGATTTTGTTGATTCACGATCTTTCATATCACCTATCTCAGCACGAAGTTGTCCAATTTCTTCAAGTATTTCCTCACCAACAGGTGGAGGCTGAGCCGCAGCTATTTCCCCGGCTATGCCAGTTGGAAGGTCTCGTAAAATCTTCTTTGCCTGTTTAGTTCTTCTTGCTATTTTTTCAGCCTGTGTCGCAGTTTGTTTTGATACCGGAAGAAGATCTTCTTTGATGACAGTTGTAACTTGTTCAGTAGCTGCAGTGACGGGTTTAAATAGTTTTTTAGTTCCTTCTTCAAACTCAAATTTTGCTTCTTGCTGCGCTTGTAGATTTTTTCTAAATGAGTCTTTGAGAGGAAGAAATTTTTTAATTGTTTCTAATCGTTCTCGTGCTGTTCTTGCAGTATGAGATTCTGGATGTACCATTTTATTATAACATAATAATTTAATTAATATCAGCAGAAGAGGAGCAGCAGAGAGGGCTCGTCTACAATTCTGTTTGGGACAAACAATAATCGTAGACGTGGTAATTGACCTCTATGAAGGGTCACTATTTTTTTTTGGTCAAACACAAGGGTGACCACTCCCTTAAGTGGTCTGTTCACCCTCTCTGCTGCTTAAGAGCTGTGTCCAATCACGCTCTGCGTCTTGATCTGCTGCAGAAACATTAATTTACACTGAGTGCGTGTTGGGTCGATTCCTACTCATTGGATCATATAGGCAAATCGATTGGAACTTATTGTTTCTCGACTTGTACGCTAAATTAATTAGCACATGGTGGTTGCATTAATGCAGGAGAGGTGTGGCTCTTTTTCCCCTCTCACGAGGAAACAATGGGCCCGCTGTGCGGGCATTAACACGTCGCACATGCCCGAATGGGCGAAAGCTACGTAAATTAAAAGAACGAACGATCAGCGGAAACTTTTGAAATGGGTCAAGTGTAGGGTAAAAATTCAACATGTAGTCTGTTACGTGATGGTTTTACTATTGTTATTGCCTAGATCGAGTAAATAATAAAGTCAAATATAAAATTATCGGATGGAATAAACCGATTTGAGATATATAAAAGAACAACGCGAGCCCCCGTATGTAAAATATAACACTTTAATCAATTATATGAACAAAAGGAAATTGAACGTGACATTTGAAAATGTTCTCAGAAATAATTACCAAGTTTATATAATGCAATCAGCCGTTCTGTTTTTATCGATGAGGCAACATTTGATCGTGAAATCGAGCACATGATCGGACTTAATTACCCAACAAGCCTGCAATACCTAACTGCTTGCAGGTCCTTCCAAATTCAATGTTGGTGACAAGTTCAAGTCTACATATTCTCTCTCTCTCTCTCTCTCTCTCTCTCTCTCTCTCTCTCAACCATAATTTGTCTCCTCCCTTTGCCCACTGTATTGGTTTATTAGTTTAACATTGTTGCCCATGGTCAATACCAAACGGTATTGATCGGAGTCACCGATTCCTGATATGATAATTACGTGCCAGCGTCACAAGAACAATACCCTGGAAACGGTGATGGAGGTTGCTGTTGAAAAATGCATGACTTCGGAAGAGATTCACGAATCACTCCGTCAATGAAACAACAGATAGACCTACCACACTCTCAAAAGCCTGAGTGTCACCAAATAAAATCATGCAGTATAGAACATAAAAATATTTCATTAATCACGGCATACGACCACAAACTAAGTGTAAACGAGCAGAAAGGATATTCTTCAATCCTCAGTACTTGGTCAATTACCTATATGTACAATGCTGTCAATTACCTATATGTACAATGCTGTCAATTACCTATATGTACAATGCTGTCAATTACCTATATGTACAATGCTGTCGGGCACTTCTGCGCACCTAAGGTTTCCGTCACCAATACTGAAGCAAAACGCATACCGAATTTGAAAAGAGGCAATTGTCAATAGAATATTCTGTTCAAAATAATATTAATTTTGGACACACCGGATACCACCTCTGTGTTCTCGTGACTCGCGATATGTCGGCCTATTCTGCGCATAGCTTTGAAAAGATGTAATGTTTATTAATCGGGCTATGGAAATGAAATACATTACTTTGGGCCGTTTCTGTCAGCATTTCAGTGGAGCTTATGTTAAACCTGGCTTTAAATTTGTTTTCTTCTAAGCGTTCTTCTACTGGTTCCATATCAATTGATCTGTGATATGTATTGTTGGATGTTTATTAAAAAATATCAACGCATCTTTTGTTATTATAAGTTGCTAAATATTATCTTGTTTCCAATGTTCTTTGTAATGTATGAATGTCAACTGTTTATTGTCGACAGTATGATATTTCATTTCTTCATCATCAATAAGTAGTCTTTATATTTTAGACCTTTTTTTGTATTCAAACTGTATAATTCCTGGCATTTCTTTTCTACATATTCTTTCAAAAGCCACGGAAACTTCATTTTATTTTCAAGGACAAGCATAATAACAAAATCATGTATAGTACTGTTAACATATAAGGTTTTTTTTAATATGGTTTTACATTTGTAATATAGCATACCGCTGATCTTCAATATAGTAAGCATAACATAACCTTTCATATCTTAAGTTTTCTTGGATTTATAATCTTTTAAATTAAAATAATAAAAAAATTGTTCTTCTGTCCATGTCCTTATATTTTTAAGAAACACTTGTATATTGAACTGGTGATTTAGTATCTTTATACAAATATCTATGGTATTTTTCACTGTCCAATTCATATTCCATTTAATTAGCCATTTGTTAAAATATTTAACTTTTTTCACAGTGATGGAAGTATAAATCTTTAATATAAAAAATGTCAACATCAGCTTGTGTGGATATATATGAAATTAATATATTACATTACCATTATAGTTTGTATTTAAAAAAATGAAACTTTGTTTTATAACATTTTCACAGTAACTATATCCAGTCAGTATTATTTCTCCATTATAACATATTTACCGTAAAACCGGTAGAATACATCAAACAATAGTGACATTTGTGCCTGGATTTTTATATCTGGCAGTATGTTTGCACTAAAGTATTAATCTTGCCAGGAACATATTCATAACCTATACATATCAGGCTTTTGACTGGCGATAAAATAACAATCCCAGTAAAGTTATAAAGTTATAATCTCTAAAGCACTTCATGACTCTTACTGATATATTTTCAAACCAGCTGAAAGGTTTTATTGTTCTATTCATCAGAGTTTATCATGAAAAGTGTTGTTATATTGTTTAAATTTGTAACTGTGTTAAATGTTTAAAGGAAAATAAGGAATATTGCCTCGTCATTGACGTGATTAAATATCTTTAAAATACAATTGAACACCGATTAGTTAACTTTCATTTCTTGCATTTAAAATAATTATATGATGGGTGATCAGATTGAAAAATCGTAAAATTGGTGTTTGTAATGGTTGGTTGCTTAAAGGTAAGTTGGGCTGGGGGTGGAGCATTCAGTTTCTGCTTATTTTGTTTAAAGCGTTTCGTTCTGTGATATCAGTCCCATTTCGCATTACGTGCATCCTTGTAAAATCTAACTTTTAAAGAACTGAATTATCTAATTTTTTTGTAAATCTTATCGTCTGAAGGTATGCTACGACGTCTTGGAGGAGAAAATAAAAACAGTACACGCTAATACAGGCATTTTCTGGTGCGCTTTCAATTAAATTCTTTTAAGTTCTCTATTAATCTGAAAACAAATTAAAGGGGGTTCTACTTTGCCTTTTCCAATCTTCGTATTGGATAATCAATTAGTGTAATTATATACTTTAGTACTATTTTTTAAAATAAAGCTAGTATGACTTTTGACTTATTTGTGGTTGTACGTCGGCACCCTTTTTAACATTTTTTCCACATTTGAAAGTGATTATTTTCTTATTCTTTTCCGTTCAACTTTTTATTTTCTCCATTACGACACTAGTTTGATTTCACTAAATTCACAGATTCTTTACACAATAGGTATTTTCTTTTCCGTATTTCTAGCATAATATACACTCATTTATTTCTTTCTTGTACCCTTCGCAGATGAGCTTGACTTTGTTGCTCTCTAAAATTGTTGTACCATACACACCAATTACAGTTTTCAATCTATGATTGCTTGCAAACATCTCAGCAGAAATATCCGATTTTTACATTATCGGTGGTATGGAAACATTATTCTCATCCACAATTATGTTGAAAAACCAGCATGCATCTTTAGGCCCTTTACATTGGTAAAAAGTGTCATAATATCTACCTTCCATATAACTGAGTTGATTTGCGAATTTCGGAATAATTAGTTTAATATCGACCAGGGTTGTTTTTTTCTTCTTCTTCTTGCGACATAATATTTTCGGCCGGTTCCAAACCTTTTAAAGAATCATCAATACTTTACATTGTACCAGCACATATTTCCTTCACTCATTTTCTTTTCATCTTTAAAATTTGTTAAACCTTCCAGACGTCATCTTGTTTGTCGTAGAGCGAAAACTGTTTCACATAAAACACATCATAAATATGCTCTCCCTGAAAGTCTGTCAACTTGAATCAACGAGGTTACGTAATCTCTATTGTCCAAATGTTCTGCAAAATTAGATGGATTTCCTTTCGCAAAGCTAGATTTTCATTTTGAAATCAAAATCCTCTGATCTATTTTATACTCATATATTTACATTATATCAGTTGTCACATTTCTAAATAAGTTAATGCATGCTTTTGACACGCTGTTTGGATTACTAGCTTCAAACGATGCCATATTTGTTGGTATGTAAAATCTGCTATAGAATCATTTGACTTGTTTTAGAAACACGTCTATCCCAATTTCCAGTTTTGTTTTGTGCAAATTTTTTTGATATTTTATTTTTTAATGATCTTCCTTATAGGCTATCTTTCCTGAGTAAGTGGTGACATTATTCGATGTTCTCTTTCTCCAATAATCTCCTAACGTTGAAAAATACTTTCTTTCATAGAGCTATATATTTTGTGGTATTGAATTTCTGTATGCTTGATATGTATCATCTGATCTGTTTATACTTCACTTTCAATACTTATTTTTTATGATTATACTTTTTTCTTGTCTTTTAATTATCTCCCTTTGGCATTCAGTTTTACGATACGGAATACAAATAAACTCCCGTGTAGGAAAATGTTCTGAATCTTTATTCCACGTTGATTAATCTCTTCCATTCTCTTTTCCTGTGGTTTGCAACTGTAACGTTTTATATTTTCCACTTCATTAAATGTGTCATAAACTAAGTAGCAGAAACTACAAGGTTTTGAATGAGTTGTAAGATGATTGATGATTATTAGTAATATTTGAATGACATATCTTCATATTTTCTTGGCCGAAGCTGTCGTTATAAATTAGCTCCAGTTGATCACAGTGGGTGTGTCGGAAGTATCAACCATCTTACTACTTCAGTGGTAACTAAGCCAGGGTCTTGTGACTGCGCGACATGCCATTTAACTGTTTAAATAGTCTCCAAAAATGGTGTTTAAACTATTTGTATGCATCTAACCTAGACATTTCTTGGAATTTCTGTAAATAACATTTCATAGATATTAAAGAATATTTAATTGTATCAAATTATATATGTTCATTTCCTCTGTTTACTATTTGATGATAAATTATACATTTTATTGCTTGGCGACATTTTCATTGTCCTATGTATGGACAAAGTACTTCCTTTACATTACGCACAAATATTTTGCATGGCTCCAAGATTAAAATACAAATCCTATCGTAAAACTACAGCTTAGCTTGACATTTCTGCAACGGATTGACTGAAAGTAAACTCCCTGACCCATTAGACGTCAGAATGCGACAGAGCCTGTGAATGTTTGTTTTATCATCAAGAAAGATATGCAAATGTTAAAAATAAACATTTAAATTGAGACTTATTTATAAAACACAGTTTAAACCAAGCTGAATGTGGCATGTTCGAACACAGAGCTGCTCGTACTTCCTGTCTTATAAAACCATTGAAACGAGCCTATCACTTCATAAGATAAGAACATACTCTATTGATGAATGATGAAATGGCGTAAATCTCGTCTAGAAAATACTCTATTAATACATCAATGACGAAATAACGTAAATCTCGTCAAAGATCATACTCTACTGATGGATGACAAAATGACGTAAATCTCGTCTAGAACATATTCTATTGATGAATGACAAAATGACGTAAATGTCGTCTAGAACATACTTTATTGATGAATGACAAAATGACGTAAATATCGTCTAGAACATACTCTGTTGAATAATGACGAAATGACGAAAATCTCGTCTAGAACATACTTTTTTGATGAATGACGAAATGACGTAGGCCTCGTCTAGAACACACTCTACTGATGAATAACGAAATGACGTAAATCTCGTCTAGAACATACTATATTGATTAATGACGAAATGACGTAAATCTCGTATAGAACATACTCTACTGATGGATGACAAAATGACGTAAATCTCCTCTAGAACATACTCTATTCATAAATGACGAAATGACGTTAATCTCGTCTAGAACATAATCTATTGCATAATGACGAAATGACGTAAATCTCGTCTAGAACATACTCTACTGATGGATAACAAAATGTCGTAAATCTCGTATAGAACATACTTTACTGATGAATGACAAAATGACGTAAATCTCGTCTAGAACAATCTCTATTGAATAATGACGAAATGACGAAAATCTCGTCTAGAACATACTCTACTGATGAATGACAAAATGACGTAAATCTCGTCTAGAACATACTCTACTGATAAATAATGAAATGACGTTTAGAACATACTCTGTTGATAAATGAAGAAATGATGTTAATCTCGTCTAGAACATACTCTGTTGAATAATGACGAAATGACGTTAATCTCGTCTAGAACAATTTCTATTGAATAATGACGAAATGACGTAAATCTCGTATAGAACATACTCTACTGATGGATGACAAAATGACATAAATCTCGTCTAGAACATACTCTACTCAAAAATGACGAAATGACGTTAATCTCGTCTAGAACATAAGCTATTGAATAATGACGAAATGATGTAAATCTCGTCTAGAACATACTCTATTGATGGATGACAAAATGACGTAAATCTCGTCCAGACATACTCTATTGAATAATGACGAAATGACGAAAATCTCTTCTAGAACATACTCTACTGATGGATGACAAAATGACATAAATCTCGTCTAGAATATACACTACTCATAAATGACGAAATGACGTTAATCTCGTCTAGAACATAAGCTATTGAATAATGACGAAATGACGTAAATCGCGTCTAGAACATACTCTACTGATGGAAGACAAAATGACGTAAATCTCGTCTAGAACATACTCTATTGATTTATGACAAAATGACGTAAATCTCGTCTAGAACATTCTATTGATGAATGACAAAATGACGTAAATCTCGTCTAGGCTCTTTCTAGATCATGTTTATCATAAATATTTCTTTGTATGACACAAAACTTTGGGAAACATTTTGTTTTTTTATCTTGTGTCATATCCTTCCTTGTCATATAATTTCTATATTGAGGCCGAGGTTTGACCTAATAGAACATACTGGCAGCGATATCAGCTTTTGAATTTTGCAAAATCATCCTCAACTATTCATTTCAATTGTATTATCAGAACCAATATGAATTTCCGCCTGATTAATTCACAGTTATGTCATCTGATAAATCATGCCTGGGTCCTTCAATAAGTTGGAGTTCTTCTATGGGCCCACATCCATGGAGGTTGACACATCTGAAGTTCTTATCATGAAACAGATCCTATTACTCTGTACCTTCATACCACCCTATGCGTTGCTTGTTTTCGCACAGATGTAAAAATAGATTACCCCCAAAAAGTACAGATGTATTTCGCTGGTCTTTGTATCTATTCTGAGAATAAAACACGACCAAAAAAGAATTCAGTCTTCACTGCTCTGCCGTGAAAATTTAATTAATAAAAAGGGAAATTATTCGTTTTCTTAATGTTCCTCCGAGTTAGAATGAAATTTAATTTACCTGGCTATAATGCGGTTTTCGCATACATAACTTGCTCCTTGCAGAGCTTCACTTATCGATAACAATTTTAACAGGTAAACCTAACTAAATAAAGCAAAACAGATGCAATCAATACAAGCGATTATTAATTCAAAAATACTGTGAACGTGCTTATTTTCTTATTATATTAAAAATAAGCGGGTATGGTAGTTATATTTCAATCAGTAATAATCGGAGTGACTTGCGCAAAGGTCACGACACAATGTTCTTTAATTAAATGAAACAGGTAGGTGAGCCCAAATTAATTATGGTAATCAACTGACCTGGAAAATAGCAGACGGGCTAAGGCAGACATGAATAAGAATATGTCCGACCATTATACATATGCAGTCAAGAATCGATATGAAGAGAATGGCAAGCTTTGCAAATCCTGTGTGTAATTACGATGCCTTTCATACTAAATCAAGACCATCGGTGCATTTGTTTTGCTTTTGTTTTTAAAGGCACTTTTAAAACATTAGTGGCTATATCATGCCGAGGAAATGGGATACAAGTGCTTTTTCCAAGGACACATAGAGGAAGCCGTTCCGACTTGGACCGGCCGAGTATTGAAGTCGCGACTCTTGAATTACGAGTCCGACGGCCTGCCAACTGAGCTACTGAGCCTCCCGTTACTGGTGGAAGTAATATCCCCCCCCCATGACAGTATTAATATATATCTCTCATTTGTAAAATATCCAAATAATTTCAAAACAACAATTTATGGATTTTATTGCTATAATGATGATACATTTGGTGTTGTTTTTAACTATTAAGGCATATATCATTTGTATTGCAGAATACTTGTTTTCTGGAAGATAAGTTAATTATCTCAACTGATTTTTACATTAAATTCATCTGCAAACCAATCGTGAAGCTTTTGCACCTTTCCTCACTATTCCGCACCCGACTGGCAAAATTTTAATCCCTCCTACTCATGAATAATAAAAAAAATCTTAACTACCGTCGTTGTTTCCAATAGTTGCAGAACCTGTTTGTTGTAATCGGTTGACTTCTGTGTCAATAAAACGTAAAAAGAGGTGGTGACTATCTGTGACGTCGCCCTCTTAGCAAGAGGGGTGGTTAGTTGGATTTGGCTGGCGTTATCTAGAGGATGACCTCTCTCCATATTACAGCCCGACGGGAGTGGAAAGATAGAATTTCAACAGAGAACTGAGCAAGAATATTGGGAAGAAATAATGCAATACTAGCCTCATTAGACAAGAAAAATAACAAATTAAATCAAAACAAATTAATAGCGGCTATTCCAGTTCAATATAAATTATGTCAGCAGAATTTAATAGCAGTGTCTAATTTGGATTTATTCCATCATAATAACGAGTGGTAAAAGAACGCAATGTCCACAACTAACTGCATCACCTTCCTCCCTTGACCGTGTATCAATGTCTTCCTGTTTCCTCGAGCCTTCCTGTTCTCTACGCCTCACCCTTCCTCCCTGAACGTCCTAGTACTTTATTCTAAACTCGTCACTACTCTCTTCGGGCGTCGGTCTTCGGACTGTCCCGTCTTTCCCCAGAAAGCCGTTCCTTAAAGGACAAAATTACCCCTAAAGTTCTGTATGTACCACTTTCTACACGTACAAAAATCCCTCACTTACTTTATTCAGAAACATACTAGCTATCCACTCTGCATAAATTCTGAACTAATCCGACATTACATCACCCGCACTTCACAGCGACATGCCATAATTAACACATCAGCGGTATATCTAACGTTACAGTAATTCTTTATCTACGCTACGCTATCTATCTCGATTACTATTGCATAAAATTCAAAAAATTCTAGCTCACAGCAATCCCTAACTTAACAAGATTATTTAAACATTAAAAAATAAGATATAAATATGCGGTTATCGTTGACTCACGATAATCAGTATCGTCCTAACAGACAAAGAACATTATTTCATATAACCCAATGAAATCCTACACATATGAACCTTGGATAGCATGCAATCATTAGTTCTATCAATGAACTACTAACTGTAAAATTAAAGAGATAAATTGCATAACAACTCTAGCATCAACAGATTTCCATGAAATTGAATAAACGATACATAATATGAATCCTAGTCATATCAAACACATTTGCATAAAACAAACAATAAAAAACAAATTATTTGGTAAAATTAAAATTGCATACCTTAATGCTGTTCTCTCTCAGAAATTGTGCCTCCAAGCACTAAACACTGTCTTTTCTTACAAGACAGCCAACTGGTCCTCTTTTCTTGCTTAACGAGGAAAGCACTATCCTTTTAGGCGTCATCGGAGCCACTTCTCCTCTTTCAGGATTTTAGACTAAAGAATTTCGACTAAGGTCGTCACTTTTAATTTACTCTGGCCAATCGTAAGCAGCGGTTCCTAAATTTTTCCCAAGATAATCATTTCTTTCGTCAGATTTCAGACAGCATAGAATCTGTGAAGTACGGGCATATAGATTTCCCTTTGAAAATGATAATTTGACATGGGTTCCTATCAAGCGGTTATGGTTGGTACTCAAATGTTTACTTTCGCAGGACAGCGTAGCAATGCCTTGATCGAATCTCATTCAGTCATAAATTCTAGCTTTTCAAGTTTTAACACTGACATGGGAGGAGAAAAGAAGAAAGGTCGAATTGACCCTTCACAATGACTTTTCTGGCTTAAATGTGATACAATTTTAATGCTCAATGCATTCAACTTCAAGGTTCAATACAATTCAGAAGTCGTCACTTTACAGTATCAAATAGGACATAATTGTCTAGTCTTAGAATGACAGCCACACTGAGGACGGCTTTTTTTTCTTCTATAAGCTGGAATCAAGTTTAGCCATTAAAAAAGATTACTTGGCAATACATGGAAGATGGGTATTTCCGGTAAACAATGCTTACCACTATGATACAATCCAGAATGCTTGTGAATGAATTCACAACAATTCAAAATAGTGTCAATGCATCTGTGATGAATTTGTAATTCCATTGAATAATTTTGATAAATAAATCCTCTTAAATTATAACTGAACACCACTTAAAGATTGATTCCACTGGACAGATGTTAAAATAAGAATGAAATGATTTTGTTTACTTCAATTTTATATCCAGACTGTTACCTGATTTACGACACAATAAAACTGTCATGGGCCAAGACCTGGGGTCTCAAACTCAAACCACTCTGACGGTCGCATAAGGGCATTTTCGATGGCCCAATAGCCGCACCACCTTTGTTATCTCTCGCGGGCCGCGTGTTTGAGATACCTGACCTAGACCTTTTACAATGAAAATTTCCATTAAATTCGTAAATAAGGTCGGGTCTGTTTACTTAAATTTTAGCAAACTTCCAGACATAGATCAGGTAGAAAATATTTTTGTTTTCTTTAAAAGCGGAAAGCCAATGTCTTGAATTCAAATCAAGTAAACATGTTTACGGATCTCATCTTAAAGTATTATTCAACCAATCATGGATAAAAATTAGCTACGTGATATTTTGCTTACAAATGACCCTTACTGTCATGGACAAATATTAAACACACAATATAGATATAAACAATACAAATAACATGTGTATTTTTAAGTCAGAAATCGTCGATTATTGTACGGAACTTACCATTATGATTATGTGCCAATGTGAATAATGGTTGCATTATTATATTGATTTAAGGAAGTTCCAAAATGTACAATAGTTTTAGAACAGTGATCTTTTAAAACATTTTCTTGTACAAATAATGTTTCCATTGTGTATATTATCAAATTATTGACTATTTCAAAAGTTATGCCAAAACTGTTATCGCCCCTATGGCGAGATCATTTTTGACCCATTGATATATTTCAATATCTCATTATGAAATAGACAGTAAATAGTATAAGTATTACCTACAAACAGTAAAAAAAAGTATAAACTATGTTGACTGTGCAACACTTATATCTGCACTCACAGTGGTTTAAACTTCAACCAGGCTTTTGAAGAGGGTGTTTAAGATGTTAACCATAAAACACTCATACTGAAATATATCTACACAATTTACCATGCGGCATTAAATTCCGATCCGTTAGTTTATTATCGAGGGTAAATGGTAACATTAAAATGAGGTTACTATGTAATATTTTTGCAGCTGAGCGCAAAATAGGGCGATTGAAAGCCAACGAATTTGAGAGCCTATGCTAAATTTATCCATACGTATACCATCTGGATGGTGATTGAACGCCAAAAAGGGAATTCGTATTTTAAGTTGGGAACTGTTATAGGCCGTTTTCATGCTGAAAAATTCATATAGCTATATGGGAAATATAATGTTAAAATTTCTGAAATAAAATCCAACATATACCCTTACCATCTAAGTGTGCTTATAGACGCACGCTATACCTACAAACATACTATCCCACAAAGATAGGATTGTTTATATACACGCTATACCTACCTACCTGCCTGCCTGCCCGCCTGCCAGCCTACCTACCTACCTGTCTACATACATACATACATACATACATACATACATACATACATATACACCAGGCCGGCCAGTCCTAACACTAACCTCTAAATGCTGAATGAAGTTGTATAGGTCTTTGGTATAGCTCGGACGGGGGTTCGAACCTGGGACCTCCCGCATCCGCCCCATTATGCCCCAGTGTTAGACATCACTATAAACTGACACACTGCAAACATCGTAGCGATGTGACTCAAATTGTTAGAGCTACATTAAAAATCCAAATCACATTCACACACACACACACTAGTAATTTAATAAATATATGGCAACTGTGATACTTTTATGACTAAATATATTTATTTTCATGAAACTTACAAAAAAATTCCAAGTATAACTAGCACGTCATCTTCTGTCAGATTATTGATGATGATATTTTTCATGATAATGCCTTGCTTGCAAATAATTACTTACAGATCCTGACATCAATATATTAAACTCATTATGCTACCCTGAATATCATGCCACGCAAAGTGCTTTTTAAAGATAACGTGTAGATGGCATCACCTCCACACCTGCCAAAAATGTGTCACATTATTTTGCTAATAATGACTGTCACAACAGCAACTCTGTTTTCAGTCGCTGTATTTTCGTAAAAGAATACAGATAAAATCCCTACAGTCCAATTTTACAGAGGGTGAACACATCATTGTTAACCAATCCACGTATTAACTTGGATGCTTTGATCTACATCTGATCTACAGGTGAAACTAATTGCAAGATGATATTGCTATCTTTCTGAAAATGCTAAGTCATCACTTATAACCCAGAACCCTTTTCCTTTATGATGATATTTAAATATGTTCTATCACGGAACCACATACAGGGATTTCATACGTATTCTACTTCCAAGCAAGATAAATATCCATTTAAGTATAGCATGCAAACTTCATAAATTGCGTTAGTTTAGGCAAACACACTAACTCATTTACTCCATACCTACCTACCTACCTACCTACCTACATACATACATACATACAAATTCCTGACATTTCCAGTCATTCAAATTTCAAGCATCTCTTCGGTAGATTGCAGGATTTTATGGACTAAACAAATTATTTTTGCACATTTTTATAAATCGTACGTATGGAAAATTTATGCATGTGTTTCTCGAATAGATTCGTCAGCTTAGCTATCTGGCAACAGAGAAATGAAAACTAAGTCTTGTTAGCAGTAAAGGTCTAACTTGAAATTAGCGGTACGTTTATTCTCAAAACTCGAATAGCTCTACAAAAATGTAAAGTCGTCTTTAATTAAGTAAGAAATATTACGCTTTAGAGAATGCCTTACGTTTATAACTATTATAATTAGATACAATACCGTGCATAAAATGCCATCACACACACACAGAGACACAGACATATATATATATGAAAATATATATATATATATATATATATATATATATATATATATATATATATATATATATATATATATATATATATATATATATATATATATATATATATATATATATATATATATATATATATATATATATATATATATATATATATATATATATATATATATATATATATATATATATATATATATATATAAGGGGCCCTAAGTGGCCGAGTGGTCTAAAGCGCTCTCCGTTACGGATCACTGCCATCTCACCTCTGACTGCGTGGGTTCGAGTCTCAGAATCGGCTCATGTGGGTATGTGAGAAAACTTGCCAGTAGCTTCTCGTGAGTCAGTGGTTCTTTCCGGGGTTTCCCAGGTTCTTCCTCCACCATTAATACTGGCCGCCATGTATAGCCTATCGTGTGCTGAAAAATGGCGTACCCTACAACCTGAGAATAAATCTGAGTGCACCCTTAGCAAGCGCCGAAGTTCAACTTCACTTAGCATCGGGCTAGCGTCAAATGGAGATAAGCGTTGTCTTATTTGCCTACTTCTTGTTAGTATAGAACATCTTGTAAATGGACGCTTTTGTGATGATTTTCGCATTTATATTGACACTTTTTTATAACGTAGACAACAGTTTGATGTGGAGAAAGTTGAAATGAGGAAAAGTGTTGCCCACTTGCATTCGAAATGAGTAAAAATAATGCCAGCTTGCATTTGAAATGAGTGAAAACGTTGTTAACGTGTATTTGCAGTGAGAACTTCAAATGTTGCAGACGATTACTACAATACATAATATTGCAATTTGTTTAAAAGGCCTGTAATGTCAAGACAACAGTTAATTGGTCGAAATCTGGTTGAGGTAATGACATACACATTTTCCATTTCTTTTGACCAATCAGTAATCTTCTTTTATACGGTCCCCTTGTTGAACTCTCTTGAATGGAAGTATTACCACACTGAATCATGTAGTACAAAGTTGGTGAAATTGAGATGGTTGACATTCTTCTTGTGAAAGGTAATTACATACTTATATAAATATCGGCTGGCGTCTTTACTTTGACGTGACAAAGTATTGATAAAGCTACACAGATTCGATCAAGGGCAAGTGTAATGAAACTTATAAACTTTTGACATTATATGTCTCCTAACCTCTCCCATATCTAACTCATAACGATCCGTGAGAGGTCGCTGAAAAGGTAAATTGTGACACTTATATTGCTCAAAGGTTTCACTGTAATGCCATTAAAAAATCAAGGGCTGAGTCTGTTACTGCAATTTTTCGAGTTACAAACCTTGTCTCTAATGATATTTTTATTCGAGGAACCATGTATTAGAACATATTA
The DNA here is from genome assembly GCA_028554795.2 of Sinohyriopsis cumingii. NCBI lineage: Eukaryota > Metazoa > Mollusca > Bivalvia > Unionida > Unionidae > Sinohyriopsis > Sinohyriopsis cumingii. The sequence goes on from CM068826.1 coordinate 95,309,847, forward strand.
TTTCCATGGTATTTACCGAATTTGGTATCAAGCTTACATGTGGTTGTTTAGAAAAGGCTACAGTGAGGAAGTGTACCGTGCTAAGGATAACGAGGACTGGGACAAGTAACTCTAGTATCACACTCGTCCAAGAGACAAGTGCTTTGGGAAATGATTCCTGATATATCATTTTTGCAAATAAACAATTTGATGCTTGAAAATATAATGGATCTACCGTAAGAGCATGCAAAATGATAATGTCAATGCACTTTAATGAATAAAGGATGCGTAGACGCAGTGTCATTTTTGATGTACCAAGAGATGAACACATATTTCATTTGAACACAGTGTTTCCTGGTAATTGTCAATTTATATAACTTGTGTTATATCAAAGCAGTGTGATACAGTGCACGCGAATAGTGACGCCTTACATGAAAAAGCACGATAATATGATCCATGTAAAACATGATATCTCGGTAACAAGAGATAATGTAGTTTTGCTTTATCAGTTTAGACGATATAAAATTAAGACAAAGCTGTTATGATGCAATATAACATAAAAATCTAGAAATATTGATTTATCGATCTCGAAAATTACAAAAGATATAATACAATATTTAAGAGAAAATGCAGATTTACATAATGCATTTAAAAACAAAAGATTCGAGATAAGCAATATCCACACTGATAGTTAGACGATCAAAAATATGCAGTGTGAGGAAGGCTTAAAAAACGTGTTTGACGTAGACAAATAAACAACTTTGTATTCAGCTAATTTTGCAGTTCATCTCGAATTTCTAGTAAAGTTTACAATGTCAAACTACAAAGATTCAAAAGAAACAGAGATAGAATGGATGGAAAACAAAGAATTAAAACCGCGCATGATCATTCAGTATCTGATTTAACGGCTTTTGAATGAACTATTGGAATGGTAACATTAGACATAATTCTTAAATCGTTGATACATTTGAAAGGAATGAGAGATCCATTTTGGCTTGTTGATAATGTGTAAAGACACTTTATAAAATGCAAAGTAGTCCCTGTAAATTTTTACCATGTTAAGTGGCTAACTCAGAACGGTATTAAAACAACTTACTATGATCTTGAAAATACTGTTGCATAAAAAACCCACTCACTTGTGGGAGCAAATTATACAAGACAAAATTAAATAAAAGAATTGTTAACTAAATAATATTCGTACCCATTGTACAAGCAATCGAGAAAATGAATTCCTTCAGAAGAGTGCATGTTAAACACGTAGATGGCCATTAGCACGTGTATATTGTTGAAACGCAAACTGAATGACAAATACTAAGATGGTATATATATATATATATATATATATATATATATATATATATATATATATATATATATATATATATATATGTAATGGTGACACGTGTTTATGCAAAACTTTCATGGACACAAAGAGGTTTAACATAATGGGAGACGACATACATGATGCTTTCAGATAAATCTTCAAAGAAAGAATAGCTAACAAAATATAATTTAATACGTGAAAATGGCCCGACAACAGGAAAGGGAAGGATCTGTTTGGTAAGGAAATCATTAACTTCATTTCTTTGGACATCAACGCATATATAGTTGAAAGATCTAACACAAGACAAAGGATTCGACTGTGAAGGAATTTCACATAGAATGAAACTGGAAAATGGGTTGATGTTTTACCCATGATAATTTGCGGTTGTATATTTTACCATGATGATTAATAGTTATAAACACACAATGTATTTGACGAGCATCAAGGGTATTATTTAATAATTTGCTTGGGGATTTTAATAACATTCTGCATACTAAAAATATCAACATAGAAAATATACACATAAAACAAACACGAATACGAAGGTACGCAATATCACTTCAAACGACATGTTTGTAATTAATAATTTTCAGGCGTCTGTCATAATGATTTAGACCAAAAGTTTGCTTGAAATTATTTATTTCTTTCTTTAGACAGTTTCATTGTGTTTCGTTTGTTTTTGAATACGATTCTTCGCGTGAATTCCTTGATCTGAAAGCATTAATTCTTTGTGGAGAATGCAAATAGAAAGCTTAAAAGCATCGCATTGTGCAGAATTCTGTTTTTTATATCAGTGTATATACAAAGAGTATTCTTTATTCTAACATGATGTATCATTTTAAACTTAATCATTAGAGCGAGCAATTACACTTGTTGTACATTTTATTTCATCAAAACAAGGAAGACAACTAATATGAAAAGTTTCCCAATCCTGATGACATTTTTTTGTATAATTCCTTTATACATCTCAACGCTCTAAATCAGGGGGAAATACGTGTCTCCTGCAATAATCTATAATTAATTTAAGTTCTACAGGTCGGCTGTAAAGTTCTAGGTCGCCGTGGGAGTTAATTAGAAGATAATTGAGGTTTCAGCCTCAGATATTTTTTTTACTATAAACAAGATAGCCTAATTGTATCAGTAAGCAAAATTGAATGCCAGATTTAATGAGGAAAAAGACTACATGTTTTCCTCCGCCTTACTTTTTTTCTTCCTTCCCTTATTTTGTGGATTGACGAAAACCAGAAAAGCATAACCAGCTGTTGAAATGCCTGTAAGACGTAATTGATATCCTTTTCTTCTGCATTCCTTGTCTAACCTTTTGTAATAGGAAATCTTTCTAATGAGATTATCTATCTCCGTAATGAGACACAGAGTGTTGTAAGGCAGAAAAATAACGCAGGCAAAATCTTCATTTATACTAACAAACTGGAAGCAAGAGTCTACTTTCTTTACTTATCATTTACTTCACAGATGAGATTTTTCTTTTTTTCTATCCCGATTAAATTAACTGTAGAGATTACGCATCCATTTATTTGTAATTATTTGCTTAAGCCTATGATAATTGAACAATTTAGCACTTCATGGTCTTCCGGAAGAGATATGTTCATGAATTGGTTTTGCCTCGGGGTTTGCTGCCTGTTGCATCGAAAAGCATATGGAGTGGTTTCAGTTTTTCGAAGTATATTTGAAAAATGAAAACCCCATTACTCCGTAATTCTTATTATTTATTATTTATGAAACAATTATTTTAAAACTGTATTTAATGCATTATCTTAGGCTTAGTCTTCCCAAAATCTGATAAACTGAAAACGCAGTCTAGATTTCGACTATACAAATTGTGTATTATTGCACTGAGCAAATCATAGTTTTGTGTTGTACGCCCTTCCACCTTTCTTTAAGTGAGCAAACATTTTTTGGTGAGGTCAACAATTAATTGAGTTTGAGTCCCAGCGTGAGTTTTACGATGAGCCAATCAAACCATTTGTTTCAAACGTAAAGTCTCTTTCAATTGGTTCATCACAACTCTCTCGCTCACACTCAAGCTCAAGAGTTGTGTGACTCCTGGCCAGATTATTTGAACTTCGTTATCTCCTGGTGACTCTTTAAGGTCACGTTAATGTAAGGACACTTTGATTTATAGTTGAGCTTCACTATTGCCAATAATCAATGTAACTCTGGTTATATGTTAGTTTGTATGCACAAATTTAATGCCGCATTTACCGGCCTAGTATAAATAATCATAAAAAATGCACAAGTGAGGTCGAAAAGGTCCACATGTTTGGATAACTATATTAAAACAAAGCATGAGAAGATTATCCACTTGAACAGAGAAGTCAATGGCAGTTTGATTCCATGTGATACGTACGGTGCAAACACAAGCCCGTTTCCTAGATGATAATTCTGCAAAACTGTGTAGTAAACAGGCTTATGCAAGCAATTGAAAATAGTAGTTATCCCAGCCGTTTTTGAGATATTCTACTTGCCTCAAACCCACGTGTTTATTGATATGAGAAGCCAGCTCTTCTTCCTAGCCGGCTATTGGAATTTACTATCAACATACTGCAGAGTAACTATGGAAGGTGCACATGCCTGACATCACTTTCAAGAACAACACAAACTTGAAACACCTAATCCGAAAGCAATAATAGCTGAAAAAGTCACACCACAGCCTCAAGTTAAGAAATATGGACCAATTTAAGAAACTATCCTCTGCCACCCTAATCGAACGAAAGGCTTAAGGAGTATGCCTCATGTTGGAGGACCAAAGACACTACCCGAACAGTTTATTCTGATCTTTTCTGGTACAAAAAATGAGAGGCAGGTTCAAATGAACAGACCATGCCAGACGAAAACAGAGATATGTGCACCTACAGGACAGCAAATCAATTGTGTTTGTTTTTTATGAATAAAAAACAACGACGTGCAACTCATTATTTTCCAATGGTACCAGTAGTAATATGGGGCACCCTAGCGTCAATGGGAATTAGCATTAAAAAGACCCCTGGGCAACTCTAGCGTCAAGGGAAATTTAACATGGAGAAAAATCGTGGGCAACTCTAGCGTCAAGGGGAATTGAACATGGGGGAATAAAGTGTAGGTCTATCTAGGGACAAGGGGAATTGAACATGGGACTTTTATTTTTTGTTAAAAATAAAAAATAAAAATAAAAAATAAAAATAAAAAAGGGTAGGCAATCGAAAGTCATTCTCTTTTCGAGAAATGTGGGTGGCCCTGAAAAGGGCCTTTGGGTTTATGTTAATATGCCCTTAACATAAAGGGCCTCTGCGGCATCTTCTTGTCCTCAAGCTGCGTCTTACTCGAGGGCCATAAATCAGTGTCCTCTTGAGGCAACCTTGTCTTTCTACGTACACTCTTCGTATCCACAGACTGGTGTCTGACTTGTTGACAACGGTCCACTTGGACCGGACTTACATGAGCATGTCCGTCCTAAACATCATTGAAGACACTAGGGTGGATGATTCGACTGTGGTCAACATCTTGAAGCGACGAGAACAGGTGAATCAATGCAGTGAACTGCGCTTATTTATAGGTAGAGGAAGGATTGAAACGGATTGAGTTCATTCACCAATCCGAACACGCGTTACAAAATTCAGTCAGCTCGCATCCAATCCGAAGAGAGCAGTTTGTGACGTCACGTGGTCTATATAGATTCGCTAGCGCCTGTGTGCAGTCAATCTATGCAACAGTGATTCAACATGACGGAAACTCAGAAAACGATTCATTGGGGTGCACCAGCAGTGGAGACCACCCAAGGGAACCCGGACTTACTTTCAGAAGAGGTAAATTGGGATTTTGTGGATTTTCTTACCTCGCAAGAATTTGTTCCGGAACCTTCGTTACCTTCTTCATTACCGCAAGTGGAGAATTTTAGACAGAGACAGAAAGAAGAATTGGAGAAATTTATACAACGACAAAAGGAAGCGGAACAAGCTTTTCTCCTACAGCAACAGCAGCAAGAAGAAGAGGTAAGAAAAAAACAAGAAGAAGAAGAAGAAGTAGCAGCAAAGAAACAAGAGGGTGAAAATCAAACGGTCACGGTACTGTTGGACATTTTAGCGGAGTTAAGAAGTCTGAAACAAATGTATCAGACTTCTTTATTACGACCGAAGAGAATACGACCTTCCCGAGCTAAACACGTCAACCCTGTGACTAAGCTTTTCGTACCACCCTTAGTGATTTCAACCAAATCATCATCATCAACAGTACGCAGTCCAGAAGTGGGCCTTGGCCGTGGCAAAGGCTTAAGGCAGTTAAAGTTGATTGCTTAAACTCACCCCTACACCAAAAAAGGCCCTTTTCAGGGCCACCCACGTCTCCCGAAACGAAATACAATTTCAATTGCCAATAACTCAAAAAAACCCATTTTACCCCTATAGTACGTGTCTGTGTATGAGCGCGTGAGTGTACCTTCTTATTTTAAAATCAAAACTCAAAGACACTTACCTTATATAATTAATTTATTCTTTTATCCATTGTTACAATCCAATTCACAATTCACAACAGAACACTTTAAAAAGTTCATTAACTTCTTCTGTCTCATTGTTTACTCTCTCTGTTTTTTAAATTTCTTCACCGTCTTTTCCTCTTCTTCCTTCTCACTTTCTTCCCTTCTTCTTTTCTTCTCCTGTTTCTTTGCCTCTTGTAAATAGAATTGTCTTCTTTCTTCCTCTTCTTCCTCTTCTTCCTCTGAAGAATCCCTCTCTTCCTCTGAAGAATCCCTCTCTTCTTCTGAACAATCCCTCTTTTCTTCTGACTCCTCTTGTTTCTTTTTTGGGCAATCTGGAGACCAATGTCCTTTTTCTTGACAATAATAACAGGTATCTTTACTTTTGTCTTTTCTAGCCCCTTTTTTTCTTTTTTGACGGTCTGGACACTCTGAAGACCAATGCCCTTTCTTCTGACAGATATAGCAAGTATCTTGACTTTTATCTCGAAAGGAAGGAGAGTAGTCCGTCGGCTGGTCTGAAGAGAATTTTCTAATGACCCCTCGCAAAGCTCTGATGAAACGTTCGATTTGGCTAGTCTCTTCCATCGTTGTGCTCGGTTAGAGAGTGAAATGAATAGTGAAAGGACAAGACACACACCCTTTTATATACGCTGGTCTGCCATGACTATAAATTAGTCCATGGTGTTTAAACTTGAATCATTTGACGTTTTTCACTCAAGATGAAACGATCCTATTCATTCGAGAAGAAAGAAGAAAGTAAGAGGCAGAAACGTGATCTATCGCCTCGTACCAGAGCTGAAGTCTTGGCACAAATTCATGCCAGTGATTTTGAAGAGGACATGAGTGAACCAGAATCCGAACCCTCTAAACCAAGTTCACCACCCTTAGTCAACCCTGAAAAATACTATTCCATTCGAGAGACGGAAAAGCGCTCCTCTAGAAAATTTAGAACCACGGCTTACAAATACACGGTGAAGTTTAAAGATTTCAAGGCTGAAGTACCGTTAGAGAAAGCAGAAGGGTTCATCACTGGGGTGTGGGATTCTTTGCTTACCGCACTCAAGCGACAATGTCAACCCAAAGAACACGATCACTTGAGCCTTTCCATACAACACGACGGTTTGAAATCCCCTGTTTGGATCGAGTTTAGCACCCCTGCAGAATTGACTGCTTCCAAAGTCATGGACAAGATTCAACACGTGCAACAATCCAATGACCAGTTTGACATCACCGATGGAAAAGCCACACTGGACATGACCCACGTCTCTCCTCCTCAAGGGACTGGACGCAAAAAGGTCTTATTGGTGGACGACCTTCGCAACACCAAAACAAGTCTCGTCCGAATTAACAACCCTCAAGACCAGATGTGTTTAGCCCGTGCCATCGTGGTGGGACGAACCTATGCCAACAAGAACGACACGGCAGAATGGAAAAGAGCCTGGAAAACTATTCAACAATCGGACCGAGCCAAACAACGAAACGAAGCAGAACTCCTGTTACAACAAGCTGGCCTGTACAAAGACACACCCTGCGGCATTCCTGAAATGCAAAACTTGCAAGATGTCCTAGCTCCACGCTACACATTGAAAGTGCACCCTCAAGAAATGCGTGGGCCTCTGTAGTTTCGAGGCCAAGACTTTAAGGACGGAAAATACATTCATGTCTATTATCACGATGACCATTTCGATACCATTACCAGTATCACTGGATTCCTGGGATACAGTTATTACTGTGAGAAATGTGACTATGGCCATAATAATCGAGAGCAACACAAGCATTGTGGATTGAAATGCTCAGGATGTTTGGCCTCTTCACCCTGTCTGAGCGAAGGACCAGTGCCTTGTTCAACTTGTCTGCGCACGTTTGTCAGCCCTACCTGTTACCAACAACATTTGAAAACACAAGGTTCACAGCAGAAATGCGCTTGTCAACTGCTGAGATTGTGCCCTACGTGTGGACAAGGCCTATGTACCAATACTGTCAAGGCACACGTATGTCGAGGAAAGAAAAAATGTCACATTTGTCACCACATCGTGGACTTGGAACACCAATGCTACGTGCAAAAATACCAACCCCCACCAGAGAAAGAGGATGGTCACAAGAAGAAAGGCAATTTCATCTTTTTCGATTTCGAATGCATGCAAGAGACTGGCATTCACATTCCTAATTTCTGCGTGGCTCATCGAGCGTGCGAGAAGTGCATTCAAGAACCTATTTTCAGTCATTGCCCTCACTGCAGCAAGATTCCCGGAGGGCGTGAAAAAATCTTTCGAGGACCGAACACGTTAGCCGATTTTGCCCAATGGGTCTTAGACCCCATCGACAAGACGTGGAGCCAAGAGGACATCGAACGTTACGGAGATTGTCATCGTCATGCCACGGTGATGGCTCACAATTTTTCCGGATACGATGGACAGTTTCTTTTGATATACTATACGGAACAAGGCACCGAGCGTCCTAAAGTCACTTTGAACGGAGCCAAAATCATTTTCATGCAAGTGGGACAAGTACAGTTTAAAGATTCGATGAGTTACTTGGCCATGCCTTTGAGCCGAATGCCTAAAACGTTTGGAATGACAGAAATGGCTAAAGGGTACTTTCCACACTTTTTCAATACGGAAGCCAATCAACACGCCGTTCTACCCCATTTACCTGAGGCTCACTATTACGACCCCGACAACATGCGTACCGAACAACGAGAAGCTTTCTACGCTTGGTACCAGGCTCACGCCTCGGACCCTTTCGACTTTCAAGAAGAAATGCTAAAGTATTGTCGTTCCGACGTGGATATTTTACGGCGTTGCTGTGGTAAATTTCGAGAACTGTTCATGGAACACGGAGGGGTCGATCCTTTGAAAGAAGCTTGCACCATTGCCAAAGCGTGTTCCTTAGTATACCGGCAATGATTCATGCCTGAAAACACCGTTGCTGTCATCAGTCCTCAAACGACCAACTATGTCAAACGTCAATACTCGGTCAAAGCCCTACGTTGGTTACATTACTTGTGCGACAAGGAAGACAAGTGGATTCAGCATGCTCGCAACGGAGGCGGTGAAAAGACCATCGGAACGTATTCGGTAGATGGCTGCGACTTAGAAAACCCCAAGATCGTGTACGAGTTTAACGGTTGCTTATTTCACGGATGTCCCGTCTGTTACCCTGACCGTGGCACTAAAAATGAGTTTTTGCAACGAACCATGGAAGACTTGTACCAGGAAACTTGTCAGCGACGCCTAAAGTTAGAACAGCAAGGATACCAAGTGGTGGAAATGTGGGAACACGAGTACGATCACCGTTTGAAAACCGATCCCGAGTTTAAACGCCTCGTGGAAAGTTACCAGTTCATGGACCCACTGAACCCGAGGGATAGTTTGTACGGAGGAAGGACCAATGCCACCTGTTTGCTGTACCAAGCCGACGAAGAGAAAGGAGAAGAAATCAAATACTTGGACGTGTGTTCGCTGTATCCCTACGTGTGCAAATATTGTCGCTTTCCTACAGGGCACCCACAATTGTTCACGGAACATATCGACCTGAAAAACATTCGACAATACGAAAGCTTGATCAAGTGTAAAGTTTTGCCTCCCACGGACTTGTACCATCCCGTGCTACCTCACCATTGCCAAGGCAAACTGATGTTTCCTTTGTGCCGTACTTGTGCCGAAACGTGCAACCAAGATCAGCCTTGTCAGCACACCCAGGAAGAACGGGCCTTGACGGGAACCTGGGTCAGCGTAGAATTGTTCAAAGCTCTGGACATGGGATACCAACTGTTAGAAGTGTACGAAATTTGCCACTTTCCCAAGACACAACAATACCACAAGGGTGATCCCAGTCAGAAAGGTATTTTCGCTGACTACGTGGATGCTTTTCTGAAACTGAAGCAAGAAGCCAGCGGCTATCCTTCCTGGTGTCACACTCCCGAAGACCAAATAAAATTCAAAGAGAAATACAATGAACAAGAAGGCATCACTTTAAATCACATCGAGAAAAACGAAGGCAGGCGATCGTTTGCCAAAGTGATGTTAAATTGCTTGTGGGGTAAAATGGCACAACGACCGTGTTTACCCAAGACGGAATATTTGAGAGAACCTTCCCGCTACTTCCAGATGATTCACGACAAAACCAAATACATGAAACACGTGGACGTCGTTCGCGAGGATTTGATCTTGGTCAATTACGAAGAAGATCTGGACTTTGTACAAGACGACCCTTTTGGAAATGTCATCATTGTGGCTTACGTGACAGCCCATGCTCGCTTAAAATTGTACGAAGCTTTAGAACTGTTAGGGGAACGCGTCCTGTACTTTGACACGGACCTTTGCATCTGCATTCATCACCCGAGTCAACAGCACCCTAACATCGAAGGAGACCGTTTAGGAGCCTGGACAGACGAGCATCCCGACGACAAGATTCTAAGTTTCGTCAGTGGCGGTCCCAAAAATTACGGCTACGAATACCGGGACAAACAAGGAGAAGTGCACACGACGTGCAAAGTGAAAGGACTGACTCTGAATTGTCGTACCAGTCGAGTGGTGAACTTTGGGGTACTGAAAGAAGCCTTGCAATCGGGAGAGGATGGAAACTTTAAAGTGACCACTCACCAACCCAACAAGATTGTACGTTTACCCACTCACCACATCGTCAGTCGGCCCTTGGATAAAGTCTATCAAATCGTGTACCAGAAGCGAGTTCGACTTCCCAATCATTTCTCCTTACCGTATGGACACGTAGGTATTGGTCTGTATATAAAAAGGAACCCTAGGCAAGATCGATAGTTCATTGTGACTACCAAGACCGAGCGAACAAGATGAATACTTTCAGAGAAACACAAAACAAGTTGTTTAGACAGGCACAATTCAAGTGTGGGGCTTCTGAAGTGGAATGCGATTGTGAGCCTTGCGATGGGTACGATGCTGTACGTTGTGACCTTAGCCATGCCGTAAAGCATCATGGGAACTTTGTTCTCACTACCCCTATCATGGAAAGTGATGCTGTGCGTGTCAAACCTGAGGGATGCGAAAGTGATGCCGCTCGTCCTCTTGGACATTTTACTGGGTTTCGTTTTAAAGGGGAATGTTCACCTTCACGTCTACCCCCCCTGCGGATGTCATCCAGCCCTGAGCAAACTCTTGCCCATGTCACTCAACCCTCATCGAAACGAACCTGTGAAAGACGAATATTCGTTCCCTGTGCGTTTGTCGGAATACTGCGATTTTGAAAATCGTCTTCAATCGTTCAAAGGAAAATGGCCTAAGTATCTGGGAGGACCGACCCCCGAAGAATTAGCCAGAGCCGGATTTTTCTACTTGGGCGAAGGAGATAAAGTCAAGTGCTTCAGTTGCGGTGTGTCACTTCACCACTGGGAAGCGCAAGATTCGGCCTACGTAGAACATGGTCGATGGTCACCGAATTGTCATTACTTACCCTTAGTGGGACCGAGACATTGAAGTAACTTACCATAATCTGTTCATGGATACTTTACACGAGAACATTCGTGCTTTGCCTGTGGAGTTGAGAGAACGTATTTACCGAGAGCTGGTCAAAATACAAGTGAAACGTAAAGAACAATTGCAATTACGTCACCGGTGTTTGAACCACTGGTACCTGAATGCTATACAAGGACTGATTGAGTTGAAAGTGTTCCATTGGACAGACATTGATCAACGACCCCCTGGGTTTAAAAAGGAATGGTTTGCTCTGGATGATTCTATCTACTACATTGTAAACGTATTGCATCGAATTGAATAGGAACAGTTAACGAATTACCAACATCTTGTTCACAATGTCAACTTAGTGAAAGAGGAAACTTCTGAACGAATTGTAACGTGTAAATTAGTAACTAAACGATTTAGATTCGACACTGAATTAAAACCATGTCTGTGAAAACAGTACATGTCTTGTGTCAGACCAAAGAGGATTTAGTATGACCTATTCATGGATTCTTTGCTAGAGAACATTCGTGCTTTGCCTGTGGAGTTGAGAGAACGCATTTACCGAGAACTGATCAAAATACAAGTGAAACGCAAACTCAAAGTTATTGAACCGTTTTTAAATTATGCTTAGTTCCAAAGTATAAGAAGACTGATTATGAGTGGATATTACATCAGGCACAAAGGTAAACGAGGCTATTGGCCACCACCCAAGGATTCCAAAAACATTGTATATACTTATGGATACTTTACAAGAGAACATTTTGGGCTTGCCTGAGGAGTTGAGAGAAAGGATTTACCGAGAGCTGGTGAAAATACAAGTCAAACGTAAAGAACAATTGCATCCGTTACGTCACCAGATCTTTAACCACTGGTACCTGAATGGTAAGAGAACTGATTCGTCAGAAATTGTTTCAATGGTCAGACATTGTTCAAAACTTTGAGGTCGCTAATGATCGACATGTTCATAATTATGGTTACTTCGAGATTCACCTAGTGCAACGCATTGAGGAAGACGAGTTAAAGGATTACCAACATTTGTTACGTGGAATCTGCTTAGCGGAAGAGGAAACTTCTGAACGAACTCTGACGTTTCGGTTACAGTATGTAAGATTTAGATTCCCTACTGGAGAACGAAGATCTCTGGCTAGAAAGTACGTGTATTGCATCCGAAAAAAAGAGAATATAAAAACAGGCTGCCATGCCACGGCTTATGTCACATGTCATTGAACAGATTCCGTGGAAGGAACTCAATGACCATATTCAAACCGTGGACCATTACCATCGATTATTACAAGAACTGTATCCATTCAATTTGGGTCGACAAGTGGTGTGTGTCTTAGTGACTTGTTTTCTGGGATTTCGTTTACCAGCCGATTCTTTGTGGACTCTTTACGATCAGTACTTACCACCTCAATGGCCTTAAATGGTCACGAAAAACTCCTTTTGGTCAAAGCCTTGCGTTTTCATCTGGATACTTCTCGACCTCAACAGGAAAAAAAGATTCGTCAACTTTTAGCTACCCAAGACGTGTATGACGATGTGTTTGTAGCTTGTGACTTACATCCCCATTGGACAGATGTCCGTGCCTGGAAAGAATGGGATTTTGAGGCTTGGACCCAAGAAGTGGCCCAGTATGCACGAGAGTTGTTCAAGGAAAAAAGTTACTTTTCAACCCGTGTTAGTGACGGTGCCAGAAGAACCCGTCACCCAGGACGGGACTGTCGTGGACAGGCCTGAAAGACCCTTTCGGGAGGACACTTGTGTGACCTTACCCCCTACTATCGAACTAGTTAGAACATTACCCAAAACATGTTGTACAGACACTTGTTTTTATTCCACGTTAATGGTTATCATGTGCCTTTTATCCTTATACTTAAGCGTTTGGCTTTTATGTATTTTTGTCTTTCGTATTCATGTTTGAAACATTCAATAAACGTGTTCTGAAAAAAGTATATAAACTCTTGTCTTGTTTGTTTTCGTGTCACAAGTGACATTTCTCACACTATGGCTACCTCTGCTGTCTCTGCTCCCTCTTCCTCTACTGTCAAAGTCATCGACGAACACTTAGATCGTGCCAGTTGGGAGGCTTTGTATCTTCGCCATCCCTTTAACATGCTCATTGCTGGACCTAGCGGTTCAGGCAAAACCGAATTCGTCAAACGTTTGATCGAACATAAACATCATTTGATCGATCGGCCACCTCAACGGATCGTGTGGTGTTACAAAGAGTGGCAATCGGCGTACAGCCTCTTGCGAGAAAGTCAAGGCGATTCCATCGTGTTTGTGGAAGGCATTCCTAAAGAAGACGACGGCATCGTCTCTGACTCCCGTCAAACCCATTTGGTCATTTTCGACGACATGTTAGGAGAAGACGAAGAAGAAATTAGACTGTGGTTTACGCGCAAAGGGCATCACCGTAATGTCAGTGTCGTTTACATCACCCAAATTTTGTTTCAACAAAGTAAAGCCCATCGCACCATCAGTCTCAATACGCATTACGTGGTCTTGTTTAAAAGCCCTCGAGATAAATCGCAAGTGCAAGTCTTAGCCAAACAGTTAGGAACGCCTTGGCTCACTCAGGCGTACGACGATGCCACTCAAACTCCACACGCCTATTTACTCGTCGATTTGAAACCTACGACCCCCGATGATTTGCGATTTCGTACCCACTTGTTTCACCACTGGTGCCAAGACGGAGGGCCTGTCCTGTACACGTCTCCGTCCTCGACTTAATTTCACTCCACAAAAAAAATCTATAAAAACCTCAGACCCTTTTCGTCTGTCTCACACAGTGTGAACATGACGTCCCTTCAGTCGCATCTTCCCGTCAAATTGATTCGTGCCTTGTATGGCATCAGTCGAGAAAAAAATCCACAAATACGAGCTCGTGTCTTAGAAGCTAGTCTCAAAGAAGTCTTACGATGGTTCACGGTGACGGCACGTCAATTACTCCAAGGAATCATTCAGATTCCTCATCAAACCAAACTCTTTTTCGATCGAAACAAAGTCGCTTTGACCCAACTGGCCGATCCCCGCATCGACACTGAAACCAAAAAACAAATCATTTTGAAACCTGGAGGGAGCGGTACTCTAGGAGGGGTCATCATTCGTTCTCTCTTAAGATGGGATCCTAATGCCCCCAAACTTCTCCTCAAGAAAAAGTCCAACAAAGCCCCAAGAAGAAGAAAACGACCAGGTCCCCAAGAAGAAGAAGAACTTCTCCAGTGGCGGGACCCTCCTCTTACCAGACACCACCCCGGAAAAAGAAAAGAAGCCCCCAGAAAAAGAAACAGAGAAAAAGTCCCCAGAAAAAGAAAAGTCCACAGAAGAAAACTAGTCGCAAGAGAGGCACTTCGGCCAGGACGCAACCTTACACTCGCAAACCACGACCTGCCACGGCGGTGACTGCGTCTCCGGCAGCCTCAAGTTCATCCACTTCTCCGTTGATGACACCAAGAACTGAAGAGTACTTGGAGACGTTGATCACACCAAGAACTTCTCCGTTGATGACCCCAAAAAGAACTTCCCCAGTGGCAGGACCCTCCAACTTAGTGGCAGTGGCTGCTGCTCACAAAGTACCTTCTCCCAAAATGAAAGTTCAAGAAAGATCGGGCATGTTACAAAGTTTACTGGATTTGTCCAAGCAAGAACTGGCTCGATTTAGTCCGTTACGTACCCCTGCACGATGCGTCATGCCTGTCCTCAAACTAATACGACGTAAAGACAATCAGTGGCGACGCGTTCCAGTATAAAAAAGGCCTGTGACCAAGTCGGGGTATCAGTGTTTTTTGGTGCTCCTGAAGACTCAAAGATGTCACCCTCCAGAAAACCCCAAGGAAAGAAAAGGAAAGGACTACCACCACGTTTAGTCAAACATGGGGACATGTTATCTGTCCTGTCCAAAGCTTCTCCACCTCTACGAAAAAAACTCATTCAATCGGCCTCCAAAGAGGTCATCGATACCTTGTGCGAATGCTGTTTGAACGTCTTGAAAGGCACGATCCCTTTGTCCAAACACCAGAAACAATGCTTAAGCAAACATCGTCACGTTCTTCGCCAAATGGTTCAAAAGAAAATTCCCATTCGTCAAAAAAAGAAGATGTTGGTCCAACGTGGAGGTATTTTACCCCTCTTGTTAGGTCCCTTGCTGAAAGGAGTCTTGGGAACCATGTTGGGAGGACTGGTGGGAGCAAGATAAAAAGGCCCTCGGAAGTCCCAAGATCTCAGAATCGACCGCTGACAACCCCATGGAAGGACGAAAACTAGCTTTAGTGCCTTACAAACGATGGATGGAATACCATCGGTGGCAAGAACAACGCACCCCGCATTTACCTCCCAATCCCAATTTGAGCGAGATGTCCCAGTTACAACACGAATTGCAGTCCTTGATGGATCGCCAAGATTTGTCCGAAACAGAAAAATCGCAAAAGTACGGTTAACTCTTGCAACGACTGCAACTCTTTCACCAGAAAGCTTTAGACGAAACAGCTCTACCCACTTTGAAAGATTTTAAGACCTTGATGAAAAGTCCGGCACCATCATCACTACCACCACCACCACCACTACTACCATCCCCAGGGGTCACCAGAGATGCTACCCCACGAAGACCTGAGGAAGCAGAGATGCGAGAAGTGTTTCAAACACCGTCAGCAGCTCCCATTTCGAGTAAGATTGCAGCATCCTTGTTGACACCGTCCCCCACACCCCAACGAGAAGAAATGAAAGCTTGGGTTAAAAAGATGATGTCCACTCCTCCTTCGACAGAAGTGGAAAAGAAAGAAGGGAAACCAGAAGTGAAAAATGAAAAGAAGACCAAAGCCATTCCATTGCCACTTCCACCACTACCTTCGACTTCTACTCCCGTAGCCCATCGAACACGTAAATCCGTTTCCAAACCACCCTTTCGTCCCACCCAAAGTAGCATCACCGAAGAGTGGGTGACTTATTAACACACAAACAAACACAAAAAATGCAAAAAAGTCTTAGCCAGCATTTACTACGATCCCTCCCATCCTGCAGGTTACGCAGGAGTTCAAAAATTGTATCGTGCTGCTAAAACGCGACTGAAAAGTTTTCGTTTACCTCAAGTGCAACGATGGTTACAAGAACAAGCTACCTACACTTTACACAAACCCATTCGACGCAAGTTTGCCAGAAGTCGCACCCGAGTGGAAGGCATCGATCATCAATGGCAAGCCGATTTAGCCGATGTCTCTCATTTGGCCAGCTACAATCGTGGCTACAAATATTTGTTTTGTGTCATCGACGTCTTTTCCAAATTTGCCTGGGTCGTACCCTTGACTTCCAAATCGAGTAGCGAGTTAGTGCGAGCCCTGCAACGGGTGTTGAAACAAAGCGGTCGTCACCCTCTTCGATGGCAAACGGACAAAGGCACCGAATTTCTGAACCAAGCTTTCCAAAAAGAACTAAAGAAACGTGACATTCATTTTTTTACCACCGAGAATCCCGAAACCAAAGCCAGCATCGTGGAACGTTTTCAACGCACTTTGAAAGAACGCATTTGGAAATATTTTACGCATCACCACACTCTGAAGTTCATCGACATCTTACCGCACCTGGTGCAAGCGTACAACCAATCTTACCATCGAAGCATCGCACGTGCCCCGCAAGAAGTGACTCCCGAGAACGAAGTGTTGGTGTTTGAGCGCCTGTTTGGTACATCCCCGACGAGGGCTGTCCCCAAGAAAAGTGGAGAGTTGGCCGTAGGAGATTGGGTGCGCATTGGCAAAACCAAACGCACTTTCGACAAAGGTTACTTACCTAACTGGACGACCGAATTGTTTCGCGTCACTGGACGAGTGCATGGCCGTCATCCTGCCGTCTATAAATTGGAAGACATGAACGGAGAAGTGCTCAAAGCAACGTTTTATTTGCCCGAGTTACAACGTGTCACCAAAAAAGAAGACGACGTGTACGACATCGAAAGCATTCTGGAACGCAGAACCCGTAAAGTGGGCAAACGACGTGTCAAAGAAGTCAAAGTACGTTGGAAAGGATATCCACCCAGTTTTGATTCTTGGATCGACGCTTCGCAAGTCATCGAGTATAAAAAGAAGTGACCATCATGCCCTTTCACACAGACGCAGCTACGTCGACCACTCCTTCCCCTAGTTCTTCTGTGCAAGATTTACAAAAACAACCCTTGTGGGTGTGGTGTGGAGAACGTGTGCCTAAAACGCAAATCGTCTTTTTCTGCCAAATCTTCGTGGTGTATTGTGTCATCGGTGCAGCCATTGCCAATTTGAGTTTGCAACAAGGAGACAAACAATTGTGGACCATTTTATTGAGCAGTTGCATCTTTTACCTGCTTCCCAATCCCTCCCTGAAATTCTCTTCCAACGGGAACCACGGGAACCTTGTGTCCAGTGCCAGTGTCAGTCACCACTCCAATAACAACAACCCCATTTTGGGCGGAGACACACCTCTGACGTCCACTAACCCCTCGGACAGCCACAGAACTCTGGAATTATGAGTCACCAAAACCATGTTTACTTGACGTTACCCAGCGACAGTTCCATGAAGGTGTTTCCCAACAACACGTTGTACTGTTATACGGCCAAATTACCTCAGGCCATCCCCTTAGATCACGAAGCCCATTGGGAAGTGTCTTTAGTGGAAATCATTCACCCGACCCAAGTCCTCAATGTCCTTCCCAATCAAAATAAATTTGATGTGGAAGTTCATGACGAGCGAGTGCAACACTACTTGGATACCCATGTCAAATATGACAAGAAATCCCGTTTACAAAATCAAAATTACACCACCTATCACTTGATCATTCCCCCAGGCTATTATTTTAGTGGTCAACATTTGGTCAACACCATAGCCACCAGGTTTAATGGCGTGTTTCTGAAAGCTTTGGAGGATGCCAAAAAAAGTGTCACCCTGGAGTACCACAAAACAGCTCGTCGCTTCCTGATGAAATTTCCTGAGGGGGTAAAATCATGTCTTTCTTATTTTGTCCTGAATTGTTTGACATGTTGGGCGGAGACATGGACATGAGAATGACCATGATGAAGAAAAACCATTCACCCATCGTTTACGACAACGAGTCTTTTAGCAAGTTATTTCGTACCCCAGTAGAACTGAATCAAGGACTGAATTTGATGTTCGTGTATTCCGATGTGGTGGAGTACAACGTGGTGGGACACACCTCCGTACCGTTACTGCGTGTCATTCCTTTCAAAGTAGATTCTGCCACGAACGCTGACGAGGAAGGTGGAAACACTTACCACGTCCACCGCGAATTTGTCCATCCTCACTATTGCCTGTCAGCAAGTCGTATTTGGACACGGTCAACATTACTATAAAAGGAGATTTGGGACAAAATATTCCATTCACCAAAGGAAAAGTCACGGTGAAACTCCATTTTCGAAAACGGTTCTCTCACGACTCGTAAGTCATGTATCCAGTGTACCGAGGGGTTGCTCGACAGCGAGGACACGGTTTAGGAGATATGCTGAAATCGGCCTTTCGTTCGGTGGCCCCAGTCTTGAAACCGATGGTGACACGCGGATTGCACGCCTTGAAAGATGCGGCACTGACGCAAGGCAAAGAATTTCTCCAAAATGTCATCATCGACAAACAAAACCCTAAAGAAGCCTTCATGAGGGCAGGCAAAAATGTCTTGCTGCAAACGGGCAAAGACATTTTGGGTCGCCGAGACACACCTATAAATGCCCTGCACGCTACCGAGTCAGGCATTCAGCAAGGACAAGGCAGAAAGAGACGACGAAGAAAACACCCTTTCACCAGACTTCACACGTCTAAAGCGAGAAAGACAAAGCAAAGAAGACCCGTCCGAGACTTAGACGTTTTCGTTTATTGTGACACAGAGAAAAATGATGCACCGAGAATCTTGCGCTTGTTCCAAGTCGGAACTGGACCTGTTTGCCATGCCCCCAACGATGATGACGATGCAAGAATCACAATGGGTGGAATTTCACCCCGTCTCCTCATTGACAGCCTCAGCTCCCATCGAGTTTGAAATCAAAGGACAGCCCGAAGATTACATCGATCTGAATAGCAGTTACTTGTACCTGAAAGTCAAAGTTGTCGATGAGGACAATTCGCCCCTAGATGGCGATGAGGTAATAGCTCCCGTCAACAATTTCATGCATCCTTCTTCAGTGGAGTGGACTTGTACTTGAATAACAAACTAGTCAGCAGCAGCATGGATACTTACCCTTATCGAGCCTACCTGGAAAATCTCTTGACGTACGGAATAGACGCCAAGAACACCCATCTTAATGCCTGTGTGGTATGGGAAGCTGACGATGCGGACGAGTTTGAAACATTCGAAACTGATGCAAGCAAAACACCAAACAATGACGGATTAGTAGAACGAAGAAACAGAATCATGGGAGCCAACAAAAGTTTAGAACTGATGGATCGTTTGCATTTGGACATGTGGTTGCAAGAGAAATATTTGCTGAACGGGGTGAATGTTCGCCTGAGACTGAATCGTAGCAGTGCCGCTTTCCATTTGATAGGTAGTACCGCTTGCAAAACTGTCATCGAGGAAGCCAGGCTCTACGTACGACGCGTGGAAGTGTTACCTAAAGTGGGAAACGACATCAGTCAGACGTTGAGCAGAACGACCGCTAAGTATCCGATCCGACGCGTGGAAGTGATAACCTTCACCATTCCCAAGGGACAGCGATCCATGATCGAAGATCATCTGTTCCAAGGACAGCTACCCAAACGTTTGATCGTTGGTATCGTCGAGAATGAAGCCTTCAACGGAGCTTTGGCTAAAAATCCTTTCTTCTTTCGACCCTTTGGCGTGTCCATGATCGAAGTCAGTCGCGATGGCGAGACCTTGTGTACCCGACCTTTCGAACCTGACTTTGAGAAGAATAATTACTTGAGATCGTACTTGTCGCTGTACGAAGCCACCGGTAGGTTAGGAACCAATATCAGTCACGGCATTAAGTATGACGATTATGCAAAAGGCTATGCTTTGTGGGCTTTTGATTTCACTCCAGACCAAGGCAGCGACGAGGGACATTTCCATCCTATAAAATCCGGCCAGATTCGTGTGGAAATTCAGTTTGCAAACCGAGTCCCTGATGTAACGGTGAACGTCATCCTGTATGCAGAATTCGATAATACGATAGAAATCAACAGTTTGAGAGAAGTCATTCTAGATTACTAGAAGCCATGGAAGACTGTTATCCCTCTTTACCTAGTGGAGAAACTTTGAAGATGGAATGTGAGGAGACCATGGAAAAAGAAGAAGTTATCATGATGAAGTCAAGATGGCCAGAACAAGAAGCCCATTTAGTCTCCTGTTTTGCCAAACACTTGGTCGAAAAAATGACGGAATTGATCAAGAAAAATTGTTATGGATGTCAAAACGATCATCCCAGTCAAATTCAACACGATAAATGCCTGATGCTGAGTCAAGAAGAAAAATTGGACGAGTATCTGGACGAGGCTTGGAGTCTCATCTCGGACGAAGACGTGTGGCACCAGTGGTATAAAGACTTGCGTGAACATTCTTGTCCACCATTAACCACTCAAGAGATCGATCGTATCGAAGCTCTCCTGAATCAGAGTGAGGAGACGAAACGAAGAAACGGTTATTTGTCAGACATTTTCAAGCAAAAAGTCAGGATCGAATTGATGACTTATTATTACCTGTGAAGAAGAAGAAGAAAACACACAAAACAATGGATACCTGGGAACTTTATTACCTTTTGAACCACAATTCGTATACGGCTTCTTGGAATCCTGTCGTCTGTGCTAAAGATGAACTGCCTCATCGCAAACCTCAAGACCATCAAGCTTATGTGATCAACACGGACGACAGTCATCTCCCAGGAACCCACTGGGTAGCCGTTTACTTTCCTCAAGAAGGATGTGTGGAATATTTTGATTCGTACGGATTGCCCCCTTTGGAAGACGATATCATTGACTTTATGAGAAGAAATGCTCAGACCACCCATTCAATAATGTGAAATTACAAGGCACAGATTCCTTGGTGTGTGGACAGTACTGTGTGTATTTTCTGCATCATCGCAGCCTGGGTTATTCGTTAGAACATTTAATAACTCATTTTGATCCTCGTTCTTCTTCTAGAAACGATGTGAAAGTAGATCGATGGTTTTGTGACCATTATGCTTATCTTTTGTCTCAAGCTAGGAAACGTAGTGTCCATCAATGGCCTAATGATTTCCAACAGTGGAAATCACAATTTCATTCACAACGTTGTCAGCCCTGTTTAAAGTAGAGTGTAAATTGAAAAAATGAAAAAAAATGTTTGATGTTATATTGTTGGATTATTGTTAAAAATGTCAGAGTTGTTGGTTAGTGTTAAGTGATTTTGAATAAAAAAATGTTGTGTTTTGAAAAAATGCCTTTGTCTTTTGTTTGGCTATAAGAATGTTGATTCATGCTCTTTGACTTCTTACTATCCCTCTCATGACACTCATTGAACGTTCCGGCTCGAAAACCGTGGAGGGATGTTTTCCTTCACGTCCGCGCTTTGACTTTAAGAACCGGGGTAGTTTCCAGTCTAACTATCCATTGTCGACTCATCCTCCTACGAAGATGTGCTCCAAACTAGCTAAGCTAAACGAAGCCTACGTGAATTTACATAGGGTCAGACACAGTCTGATACCGAAGCCAGAAGAGATAGAGAATGTGAGAATGTTAAAAGTCACTGAAGACCTGGTAGAAGAGCTCTTCAGAGAAGAAGTGAACAGGGAGAAAGAAGAATGGACAGAGAAGTACAGACTTCAGAGACAGCAGCAGCAACAGCAACAACAACAACAGCAGCAGCAGCAACCTGAAGCTGACAGAGGCTTTGTCGATTGTCGTATCGACACAAAAGAGTTCTTCTTCTCTTTCCGAAGAAGCAGACCTATCGCCAGAAAGTCTATCCTCAGAGGACATCGCATTCTTAGAAACTAAAAGATTGCCATAGCAAACAAAAAAAAAACAGCCCTTTTCAGGGCTACCCCAATACTCTAGAAAAGAAATAACCATCAATTTGCCAATGTGTGTAGGTAGAGTAGTGTGAATATAAACACTAACTCTTTTTTATAGTGTTTGGGTATGTGTTGGTGTATAGGATTGTGTGTTTGTAAGTGCTCACGTACGTTCGTGTGGATAGTAGATTAAGATGATGGTTTTTTTTTTGCTGTTTGAGGTGTGGGGAGAGTAGATTTGGGGTTTGATTGCTTTGCGTATGTGGATAGTATATTGAAGTGATTAATGAAATTTTTTTTAGAATAGTGATGGGAAGTATAAAAAAGTGAGTGAGTGTTTCTTTTAGGTCCGCGCGTTGTTTTTGGTCTAGGTAAGATCAATTTTATGTCTTAGGGGATGTTTTCCTTCACGTCCGCGCTTTTAGTATAAATTGAAACTCGGTGGGCAGTCTAGCTACCCTTGTTGATTGATCAAAACCAGAATGAACACCAGACTAGCGAAACTGTTGAAACTTCATGTGCATCTGGAATATGCCAGGCGCCTGTTGAACGAACTGGCCGCGGAGGCCATTGTCGAAGAGGGAAGAATGAGAGAGGAGGAGGAAAGAAGAAACAAAGAAGAGGAGAAGAGAAGATACAAAGAAGAGGCTGAGAGAAGATACAAAGAAGAGGAGGAGGAGAGAAGAAACAAAGAAGAGGAGGAAATCGAGAGAAGAAGAAGAAATTTCAGAATCCCAGAGACAGAAAATTGGGATTCTGAAGCTATTTATCCTGCCTCTGCTCTCTCCCCAAAAAAAGTAAAAAGCAACTGGGGAACAAGATGTGTATGTGACGCCAGGCCTGGAAGGTGCCATCATTAACCAGGTGTCCATGAAGTTCCAAAAAAACAGCCCTTTTCAGGGCTACCCAATACTCTAGAAAAGAAATAACCATCAATTTGCCAATGTGTGTAGGTAGAATAGTGTGAATATAAACACTGACTCTTTTTTCATAGTGTGAGTGTATGTGTGTTTGTGTTTGTGTTTGTAACTGCTCACGTAAGTTTGTGTGAATAGTAGATTATGGGTTTGTTTATTGTTTCTTAGCGTATGTGGAGAGTATAGTTTGGGTTTTATTATACTTAATGAGAAAGTAGGGGGATGTTTTCCTTCACGTCCACGCGTTGTTTGGTCATGATCTAGGTAATATCAATTTTATGTCGGGGGATGTTTTCCTTCACGTCCGCGCTTTTTATATAAGAACCCACAAGGTTCGTCGATCGCACCATTCTACAAAGAATAAAAAAGAAGATTGCTTCGAACCACCTTGACAAAATGAAAAAATTGCAAGACGTTTTGGACAATTTAGGAATAATGGAACAGATGTTAGTAAGACTCAATGAAGACCATTATTCTTATAGTCCCCATCGAGTAAAGATGGAAATTAATAACTTAAGAAAAGTAAAGGACATAATAAGTGGTGTCATGAAAGAAATAAAGGAGGAGAAGGAGGATGAAGAGGAAAGGATAAGGATAAGAGAATGGAATGAAAAAATTGAAAAAGAAGAAGAAAATGAGAAGAGGAAGAAAGAAGAGGAGGAGAAGAAAGAAGAGGAGGAGAAAAAAAGAAGAGAAAGAGTGTAGGAGAGAAAATAAGAAGTTGGTGGAGAAAAAGAAGAAATTAGAAGCAGAAGAAAGCAGAAGAAACCCAAAGGCCCTTTTCAGGGCCACCCACATTTCTCGAAAAGAGAATGACTTTCGATTGCCTACCCTTTTTTTATTTTTATTTTTTATTT
This sequence comes from Sinohyriopsis cumingii, assembly GCA_028554795.2. Lineage (NCBI taxonomy): Eukaryota > Metazoa > Mollusca > Bivalvia > Unionida > Unionidae > Sinohyriopsis > Sinohyriopsis cumingii. The sequence continues at coordinate 95,333,785 of CM068826.1, forward strand.
TTATTTTTTATTTAAAAAAAAATAATCCCATGTTCAATTCCCCTTGTCCCTAGATAGACCCACACTTTATTCCCCCATGTTCAATTCCCCTTGACGCTAGAGTTGCCCACGATTTTTCTCCATGTTAAATTCCCCTTGACGCTAGAGTTGCCCACGATTTTTCTCCATGTTAAATTTCCCTTGACGCTAGTGTTGCCCAGGGGTCTTTTTAATGCTAACTCCCATTGACGCTAGGGTGCCCCATATTACTACTGGTACCCAAATTAAGGGTGATAATATGGCATGCCTACAATAATATGCCCTGTTAAAGAAACTCAAATGATTCTTGTGGAATGTTGCTCAAAACATAGTTTGTAAAACACTATATCAATGATATTTACAACAGCAACAACAAATTAAAACCCGTGCTTAAGGATTTTTTGCGGGTGGGATAGGTGTCGGCGGGGTGTGGTGGTAGCAAAACTGTAGCTCTTCAAAACTCTGTTGTTGTTGTAGGGTTTAACACCATTTCTCAGCACAAGATAGGCTATACATGGCGGCCAGTATAACTGGTGGAGGAAGAACCCTGGAAAACCCAAGGAAGAACCACAGTAGTAAATGGGGATACCGTAGGGACTAGGGGACTTATTATTAAAAACATGGGTTTTGTACCGTAGGGACTATAGGGGAAAATCCGTTGTACTATAGGGACAACATAATGTTATTTTCCCATAGTCCCTAGAGTACAAATAACTTTACAAAAAATCATAGGTATTATAGGGACAAGGAAATTGAACATGGGGAAAATAACATTAGTTTCCCATTGTGGCTCTACAGTCCCAAGGGAATGGAACATGGATGGGTTTGCATAGGGACAATGGGAATTTAACATAGGAATACAGGACCGGTACTTAGGGGACAATGGGACTGTAGCATGGTGGGTTTGTCTAGGGACAATGGGACTTTAACATGGGTGGGACTATAGAGAGACAAAAGGTATTAGGACTGTCTAGAGGACAATGGTAAAAATCAAGCTAGAAACAAAACAAACTCTTGCTTTACTATTCACAAGCCCCTAACCAGGGTGTATTGCCTATGTTAAATTTCCCCTTGTCGCCAGGGACTGTCTAGCGACAATGGGAATTTAACATGGGAATTTGAACAGGGATGGGTCTGTATAGCGACAAGGGAAAATGAACATGGGAATATATCTTGGGTTGTATAGCGTCAAGGGAAATTGAACATGGGAGATGGAGATAACACAGACAAGAGACAAACACTGAGTTGACAAGCCAAATCTAACCCCTAAGCTCAATTATCCACACAGAAGGGAAGGTTAAATAACCACACACTCTACTATCCACACAAACGTACGTGAGGGCATACAAAACCCAATTATATACTATCCACACAAACCTACGTGAAGGCATACAAAACCCAATCATATACTTTCCACACACGCTAATCAGCCAAATCAAACCTTAATCTACGATCCACACACGCTAAGCAGCCAAATCAAACCCCAATATACTATCCACACGCTGACAAGCTAAAAACATAACCACAATCCATGGGCAGGGTTATACAGTGCAATGTCACTCGTGTCATTCTTCAACATTGTTACAATTTTTTTTTCCGAACGTGTGTTTTAGTTTTAGATTTCAGAGTTAACCATAGGTAGGGTTATACAGCGCAATGTCACTCGCGTCATTCTTGAAAAAGCCTTGTGTTTGTTTCCTTTCTTGAAAAAACGGTAGATCTAAAGTTAGAATTTTTCCGTGACACATTGCAGAGCCAAAATAAAGAGAAAGCTACGATACCTGAATTGTACAAGCTCGTCCACTCCAGATTTTATTTCATCCAGCGATTTACTGATTTACAATTTGTAAGGATGTAAGTGTTTCAAAAAAAAAAAAAAATTACATGACAAACGGAACATTTCACAGAAATAGGGTGACTACTGGTCACAATTTTGGAGAGGTATCTTCACACAGGAACAGAAACCATTAAGATTTCAAACAACACTACTATGAGAGAGAGAGAGAGAGAGAGAGAGAGAGAGTTATTCCTACTGTAGAACATATCAAGACACTTACGTTTGTTTTTACAGTCTATTTTCGTGAAGAAAGATTCAAAGAAACACTCATTCCACTCAGATAATCACAGCCATAGAAAAATTTCACCATTATTAAATATCACCAGAGTGAACTGCAGATTTAGGCAACGAAAATTCCCTCCTTTTTTGATAACGTTTATGTAAAGTTCTCACAGAATAGTTCATCCAAAATATGCTGTGATGTATTTGACTATAAATCTGATACAAATTTCTGCGGGATCGCCCAGGGTACGATTGTTCTTGCGTTAGTTTTACTTTTTTAAATTATTTTATTAATCGACTAGCAGTGAGACACGACTTATCTCGACACTGTGTGAAGAGATACTGAAGTCAATTCGTAGTGAACGCGGTCAGAAAATAAGTCTAGCCAATGAAATCGTTTATGATGAGCGATGCATTGTTTTGTTCGAAGTTAGTGAGGCAAAATAATGCCTACGCTCTTGCATTGTTACCATTGCAGTGCAGACAGACTGAATATGAACTTGAATCGCTCTGTTGTGTATTGTACCATTTCTTCTAACCGTATCAACTACTGAAAGGTCACAGTACTGGTTCACTTTTCTGAAATTGTCAATTTCTGTTTTTTTACCTCACTTAAACATTTTGACATACACACTCACATAGGTAGAGTCAGAAGTGTTACAGTACTGAGTGGCATGTTTTGTTTTTTTAAATTGTGAATCTGGGGTTTTTATGAAGTAAATAAACTAAAGTATAGTGAACCTCAAGGATGGTGACCCAAGCTGTCTGTCTATTGACGCGTGTATTTACTTCAGAAGAAATAGGACCTCTAAAACACAAAGATATACGGCAAGCATTATTAGAATGAACACATCGGCAGCTAACTGTAGGAACAAAGGCGGTGTTTTCCTTCACGTCCGTGTAACTTAGAGTTTCAATCCGCTTTCAAGACAAACTTGTATCCTTTTGTAGGGCTTGAAATAAAAAACTGAACAAACGTAAGCACTTTGCTCTAGATATTTCCTTTTACAGCAACAGATCGAGTCGGAACGCTACATTAGTGACATGGGAGGGATAGAGAGAAGTCAAACAGCATGAATCATGATACCCATAGCAAAACAAACGACAAAGGCATTTTTTTCAAAACACAACATTTTTATTAAAATCACTTAACACTAACAATTCACAATTTTTTTTCAACAATAATCATTCAATTTAACAATAAACATTTTTTCAACAATAATCATTCAATTCAATAACAAACATTTTTTCACACTCTTTTTTACACAAGATAGACAACATGGTGAATGAAATTGAGATTTCCACTGTTGCAAGTCATTGAGTTATGGATGGACACTACGTTTCCTAGCTGAAGACAAAAAATAAGCATACTAGCACAAAATCATCGATTTACTTTCTCATCGTTTCTAGAAAAATCACAATCAAAATAAGTCACTAAATGTTCTTTTGCTGATAATAAGTTATCAATTTCGATCTCGACTTTCTCTTTCAATATGTCAAAGAGGGCTTTGATGTAATGGATTTCTTGAGCCGTTAATGGAGGACAGAACTGTTCACGCAAGTCTTTATACCACCAACGTAACACGTCTTTTTTAAACAGACTCCAAGCTTCGTCCAGATATTCGTTGAATTTTTCTTCTTGACTGATGTTTTGACATCCATAGTAATCATGCTTCATCCATATCGTAATTGTGTCTGCCAGGTATGTAGCACAGTAGGAGACCAATTGCTGTTCTTGTTCTGGACATCTCGACTTGATCAAGACGTCCTTTTCGTCTTTGTCTTGGGATTCTCCTTCCACGGTCTCCTCACATTCCATCTTCAAAGCTTCTCCACTAGGTAAAGAGGGAGAACAGTCTTCCATGCTTCTAATAGTCTAGAATGACTTCTCTCAAACTGTTGATTTCTAGGGTATTGTCAAATTCGGCATACAGGATGACGTTCACTGTGTGATCTGGAGGTGGATTTGCAAACTGAAGTTCCACACGAATCTGGCCGGATTTTATAGAGTGGAAATGTCCCTCGTCGCTGCCTTGGTCTGGAGTGAAATCAAAAGCCCACAAAGCATAGCCTCCTGCATAATCCTCGTACGTAATACCGCGACTGGTGTTGGTTCCTAACTGACCAGTGGCTTCGTACAGGGACAAGTACGATCTCAAATAATTCCTGTCACCAAACTTAGGTTCGAAGGGTCTGGTACATAAGGTCTTGCCATCGCGACTGACTTCGATTTTGGTTACGTTGTAATGTTGAAACTGGAAAGGGTTTTCGTTGTGAAGTCAATTGAAGGCTGAATTCTTGACGATACGAACGATCAAACGTTTGGGTAATTGTCCTTGGAAAAGATGATCTTCGATCATGGATCGCTGTCCAGCAGGAATAGTGAACATTTTCACTTCCACTCTTCGTATCGGATACTTGGCGGTGGTTCTGCTCAAAGTGTGACTGATGTCGTTTCCCACTTTAGGTAACACTGGTCAACAGTGAAATCATTACTGACTTGAAAAGGCCCTAATCTGTAGTATTTTGGTGTGCCGAACACGAATATAACCGTGAAAAATTTATATTGGCTCTCGTTTTGAAGATATTCATATACCTCATTTTCTATGTTTCACTGTGTAAATTTCTCCAGTAGGACTGCAGCAACATCCGGAATAATGATGTAACATTGCATAATACCATCATGCTCACATCATCCACAGTTGATTGCATCATTTTCTGATGCAATGCAATACTAATGCCATGCGGCTGCTGAAGTAAGTTGACGTCAGCAGTGTACTATACATGTGTAGGCCTATTATACTAATGCCAGGCGGCTGCTGAAGCTGACATAAGCAGTGTACTATATAAAGCCCAATCAGATAGGTTCAGCATTTAAAATATTTTAGACGTTGTGCGAGACAGTTCAAGCTACTGTTACATAAAACTTATTATTTTATCCATTTACGTACAATAAAGAACAGTAATGCCTCGAAAGTGTGTTAATACCGCGGACAGTTTTTGCTATATTTGTGGGGAAGTGACATTTGCCAACCAGAAGAAAAGTATCAATTCTCAAGTGAAGAAGGCATATCATCTTTACTTCGGATGCAAGGTTGGTGACCAAGACAAGCCTTGGGCTCCGCATATATGCTGTGCTACATGTACAACACAGCTTTCACAGTGGTTGAATTGCAAAAGGTCATCAATGCCGTTTGCAGTCCCAATGGTGTGGAGAGAGCCAAGCAACCACCTAAATGACTGTTACTTCTGCTTGGTTCCTCCTCTTTCCGGCGGAATAACGAAGCGAAAGAAGTCGAGAATAGTCTACCCAAACATTCCGTCTGCATTGAGACCAGTTCCACATGGTGAGGGACTTCCTATTCCAGAACCTCCAGCAGAATATTCTCTTGATTCATCTGACGAAGACAAAGGTGAGTCGACCTGTTCTTCTCCTGGTCCATCAGCATGCAATGATCCAGATTTTCACTGTGGTGCATCATCAACCCCACACAGAATAACACAGGAAGAACTAAATGACCTGATTCGTGATTTGGACTTATCAAAGAACAAGGCAGAATTGCTAGGATCAAGACTCCAACAATGGAATCTTCTAGAAGAAGATGTCACAATTACTGCATATCGAAAGCGCCACCAGCAATTGGAGCCTTTCTTCAGAAAGGAAAGTAATCTGATATTCTGTTCCGATATTGAGGGCCTCATGAATGCTTTAAAAATCACTCATGACCCACAAGAATGGAGACTATTTGTGGACTCTTCGAAACTGAGTCTCAAGGCTGTGCTTTTGCACAATGGAAACATTCTTCCATCTATTCCAGTAGCGTATGCTGTCCACATGAAAGAGACATACGATAACTTAAGGCAGCTACTGAATTCCATTGAGTATAACAAGTACAGCTGGCACCTCTGTGGTGATTTGAAGGTAGTTGCCCTTTTAATGGGACTGCAGCAAGGATATACAAAATACATGTGTTTCTTATGCGAGTGGGATAGCCGAGCAAGGGAAATGCACTACATGAGGAAGGAATGGACTCACAGGCAGAATGTAGCCATTGGAGAGAAGAATATCCAACACCCAGCTCTGGTTGAGGCTCAGAAAATCTTGCTACCACCCCTTCACATCAAACTAGGTTTGATGAAGAACTTCGTGAAAGCCATTGACCGGACTTTGCCAGCATTCCGATACCTGCATGAAAAATTCCCTCGACTCAGCGAAGCAAAGATTAAAGAGGGAGTTTTTGTGGGTCCTCAGATTCGAGAGCTTTTCAAAGATGACCGGTTCAACAACTTGCTGGAAGGTGACGCGAAACAAGCATGGAATGCTTTTCGCCTAGTTTCTACAAACTTCCTCGGAAATGTTAGGGCAGAAAACTATAAGGAACTAGTAGAAGACATGTTGATGAAGTATAAGAAACTTGGCTGCAATATGTCTCTAAAGATTCACTTCCTTCATTCCCATTTGGATTTCTTTCCTAGCAACTGTGGTATTGTTAGTGATGAACACGGCGAACGTTTTCATCAAGATATCGCAACAATGGAACAAAGATACCAGGGAAAATGGTCCACTACAATGCTGGCTGACTACTGCTGGACACTCCTCAGAGATGCTCCCGAACAGCTGTACAAGAGACAGGCGAAGAAATCTAAGATGTAGTCAATGACTTGATTTTTTATAGGTAGGCTATTACAGTTGACCTTTTACTATTGGAATGCATTTCGTTATGTAAACATTAATTTCTTGCAGATTACAAAAAAACTAGAGCCAATTTTGCAATTTGACTGTCATATTCGTGTTCAGCACATAAAAATTGATAAGAATTGACTAATTTTATTTCAGTAACATGACTTTTGTAAAAATTTGTTGTCCAGTGTAACACTTCCACGCGTCGCACGTAGAGCCTGGCTTCTTGGATGATAGTTTTGTATTCGTTGGCAAGGGCCATCAAATGGAAAGCGGCACTGCTACGATTCAGTCTCAGGCGGACATCCACTCCGTTTAGCAAATACTTTTCTTGTAACCACATGTCCAAATGCAAACGATCCATCAGTTCTAAACTTCGCCCTTGCAGAATTTTCTTACGACGGTCATTAAACCCCACATTGTGAGGATCGTCATCTGCTGTCAGGACTGTGTCGTTAAACGTGTTCTCACCTGCTGTGTCAGGTTTCCATACCACGCAAGCATCCAGATGAGTATTCTTGACTTCTTTTCCGTACGTCAAGAGACTTTCCAGGTAGGCTCGATAAGGGTAAGTATCCATGCTGCTGCTGACCAGTTTGTTATTCAAGTACAAGTCCACTTCGCTGAACAAGGAATGCATGAAAGTGTTGACGGGAGCTACTCTAGCATCGGCTCCTGGATTGGTGTTGTCCGTTTTGATAACTTTGACTTTCAAGTACAGGTAACTGCTATTCAGATCGATGTAATCTTCGGGTTGACCTTTGATATCAAACTCGATGGGAGTTGATTCCGTCAAAGAGGAGACGGGATGAAATTCGACCCACTGGGATTCTTGCATCGTCATCATGGTGGGGTGCATGGCAAAGAGATCTAGTTCCGACTTGGAACAGGCACAAGACTCTCGGTGCATCATTTTTCTGTGTCTCAATAATTTTTAGTAATCAAAAACGTCTAAGTCTCGAACGGTTCTTCTTTTCTTTGTCTTTCTAGCTTTAGAAGTGTGAAGACTGGTGAAGGGGTGTTTTCTTCGTCGCCTTTTTCTGCTGTGTCCTTGCTGTGGAGTCAGGGAAGCGGGAATGCCTGAATCGGTAGCGTTTAGGGCATTTATAGGTGTTTCTCGTCGACCCAAAATGTCTTTGCCCGTTTGCAGCAAGACATTTTTGCCTGCCCTCAAGAAGGCTTCTTTAGGGATTTGTTTGTCGATGATAACATTTTGGAGAAATTCTTTGCCTTGCGTCAGTGCGGCATCTTTCAAGGCGTGCAATCCTCGTGTCACCATCGGTTTCAAGACGGGAACCACCGAACGAAAGGCCGATTTTAACATATCTCCTAAACCGTGTCCTCGCTGTCGAGTAACCCATCGGTACACTGGATACATGACTTACGAGTCGTGAGAGAACCGTTTTCGAAAATGAAGTTTCACCGTGACTTTTCCTTTGGTGAATGAAATATTTTGTCTCAGGTCTCCTTTTATAGCAATGTTGACAGTGTCCAAATACGACTTACTGACAGGCAAATAATGAGGATGTACAAATTCTCGGTGAACGTGATAAGTGTTTCCACCTTCCTCGTCAGCGATCGTGGCAGAATCCACTTTGAAAGGAATGACACGCAGTAACGGTTCGGAGGTGTGTCCCACCACATTGTACTCCACCACATCGGAGTACACAAAGATCAAATTCAGTCCTTGGTTCATTTCTACCGGGGAACGAAATGACTTGCTAAAAGAATCGTTGTCGGAAATGACTGCTAGCTCACCTTATTGCTCAAATTTCTTTCTCATCTCCATGTCTCCGCCCAACATGCCAAACAATTCAGGACAAAATAAAATAGACATCGTTTTACCTCCCTCAAATTTCACCAGGAAGCGACGAGCTACTTTGTGGTACTCCAGGGTGACACTTTTTCTGACACTCTCCAAAGCTTTAAGAAACACGCCATTAAACCTGGAGGCTATGGTGCTGACCAAATGATGACCACTAAAATAATAGCCGGAGGGAACGAACAAGTGGTAGGTCAACTTTTGAGTTTTGTCATCATAGGTTTTATTGTCATATTTGACATGAGTATTCAAGTATTTTTGCATTTGCTCGTCATGAACTTCCACCGTAAAAAAATTTTGATTAGGAAGGACATTGAGGACTTGGGTCGGGTGAATGATTTCCACTAAAGCCACTTCCCAATGGGCTTCGTGATCTAATTGGATGGCCTGAGGTAATTTGGCCGTGTAACAGCACAAAGTGTTGTTGGGAAACAGCTCCACAGAACTGTCACTGGGTAAGGTTAAGTAAAATTGGTTAGGGTGACTCATAATTCCAGAGTTCTGTGACTGTCCGAGGGGTTACTGGAAGTCAGAGGAGTGTCTCCGCCCAAAATGGGGTTATTGTTGTTGTTGGAGTGGTGACTGGCACTAGCACTGGACACAAGGTTTCCGTTCTTCCCGTTCGAGGAGAATTTCAGGGAGGGATTGGGAAGCAGGTAACCGATGCAACTGCTCAATAAAATGGTCCACAATTGTTTGTCTCCTTGTTGCAAACTCAAATTGGCAATGGCTGCACCGATGACACAATACACCACGAAGATTTGGCAGAAAAAGACGATTTGCGTTTTAGGCACACGTTCTCCACACCACACCCACAAGGGTTGTTTTTGTAAATCTTGCAGAGAAGAACTGGGTGAAGGAGTGATCGACGTAGCTGCGTCTGTGTGAAAGGGTATGATGGTCACTTCTTTTTATACTCGATGACGTGCGAAGCGTCGATCCAAGAATCAAAACTGGGTGGATACCCTTTCCAACGTACTTTGACTTCTTTGACACGTCGTTTGCCCACTTTACGAGTTCTGCGTTCGAGAATGCTTTCGATGTCGTACACGTCGTCTCCTTTTTTAGTGACACGTTGTAACTCGGGCAAATAAAACGTTCCTTTGAGTACTTCTCCGTTCATGTCTTCCAATTTATAGACGGCAGGATGACGGCCATGCACTCGTCCAGTGACTCGAAACAATTCGGTGGTCCAGTTAGGTAAGTAACCTTTGTCAAAAGTGCGTTTGGTTTTGCCAATGCGCACCCAATCTCCTACAGCTAACACTTCACCTTTCTTGGGGACAGCCACCGTCGGGCACCTACCAAACAGGCGATCAGAAACCAGCACTTCGTTGTCGGGAGTCACTTCTTGCGGGGCACGTCCAATGCTTAGATGGTAAGATTGGTTGTACGCTTGCACCAAGTGCGGTAAGATATCGATGTACTTCAGAGTTTGGTGATGCGTAAAATATTTCCACATGCGTTCTTTCAAAGTGCGTTGAAAACGTTCCACGATGCTGGCTTTGGTTTCGGGATTCTCGGTGGTGAAAAAGTGAATGTCACATTTCTTTAATTCTTTTTGGAAAGCTTGGTTCAGAAATTCGGTACCTTTGTCCGTTTGCCATCGAAGAGGGTGACGACCGCTTTGTTTCAACACTGGTTGCAGGGCTCGCACTAACTCGCTGCTGGATTTGGAAGTCAAGGGTACGACCCGGGGGGGGGGGGGGCCCGAGTGGCCGAGTGGTCTAAAGCGCTCTTCGTTACGGATCACTGCCATCTTACCTCTGTCTGCGGCGGTTCGAGTCTAAGATTCAGCCAATGTGGGCATGCGAGAAAGCTTGCCAGTAGCTTCTCGTGGGTCGGTGGTTCTTTCCGGGATTTTCCGGGTTCTTCCTCCACCATTAATACTGGCCGCCATGTATAGCCTATCGTGCTGAAAAATGGCGTTAAACCCCACAACAACAACAACAACAACGACCCAGGCGAACTTAGAAAAGACGTCGATGACACAAAATAAATATTTGTCGCCACGATTATAGGTGGCCAAATGAGAGACATCGGCTAAATCGGCTTGCCATTGATGATCGATGCCTTCCACTAGGGTGCGACTTCTAGAAAACTTGCGTCGAATGGGTTTGTGCAAAGTGTAAGTAGCTTGTTCTTGTAACCATCGTTGCACTTGAGGCAAACGGAGACTTTTCAGTCGAGTTTTGGCAGCACGATACAATTTCTGAACTCCTCTGTAACCTGCAGGATGGGATGGATCGTAGTAAATGCTGGCTAACACCTTCTCCATTTTTTTGTGTGTTAACAAGTCACCCACTCTTCGGTGATGCTACTGTGGGCGGGCCGAAAGGGTGGTTTGGAAACGGATTTACGTGTCCGATGGGCTACGGGAGTAGAAGTGGAAGGTAGTGGTGGAGGTGGTAATGGAATGGCTTTGGCCTTCTTTTCTTGTTTCAATTCTGGTTTCCCTTCTTTCTTTTTCACTTCTGTCGAAGGTGGAGTGGACATCATCTTTTTAACCCAAGCTTTCATTTCTTCTCGTTGGGGTGTAGGGGATGGGGTCAACAAGGACGCTGCAATCTTACTAGAAATGGGAGCTGCTGACGTTGTTTGAAAGACTTCTCGTATCTCTTCTTCCTCAGGCTTTCGTGGGGTAGCGTCTCTCACGATCCCTGGGGATGGTGGTGGTACTGGTGGTGGTAGTGGCGTTTGGGATGGACTTTTCATCAAGGTCTTAAAATCTTTCAGAGTGGGTAGAGATGTTTCATCTAAAGCTTTTTGGTGAAAGAGTTGCAGTCGTTGCAGGAGTTGACCGTACTTTGCGATTTTTCTGTTTCGGACAAATCGTGGCGATCCATCAACGACTGCAATTCTTGTTGTAACTGGGACATCTCGCTCAAATGGGGATTGGGAGGTAAATGCGGGGTGCGTTGTTCTTGCCAACGACGGTATTCCATCCATCGTTTGTAAGGCACTAAAGCTAGTTTTCGTCCTTCCATTCGATGTCAAGGATCAATTCTGAGATCTTGGGACTTCAGAGGTCATTTTTATCCTGCTCCCACCAGTCCTCCCAACATGACTCCCAAGATTCCTTTCAGCAATGGGCCTAACAAGAGGGGTAAAATTCCTCCACGTTGCACCATCTTCTTCTTTTGTCCAATGGGAATTTTCTTTTGAACCATTTGGCGAAGAACGCGACGATGTTTGCCTAAGCATTGTTTCTGGTGTTTGGACAAAGGGATCGTGCCTTTCAAGACGTTCAGACAACATTCGCACACGGTATCGATGATCTCTTTGGAGGCTGATTGAATGAGTTTTTTTCGTAGGGGTGGAGAAGCTTTGGACAGGACAGACAACATGTCCCCATGTTTGACTAAACGAGGAGGTAATCCTTTCCTTTTCTATCCTTGGGGTTTAGAAGAGGGATGTTTTCTGGGGGGTGACATCTTTGGTTCTTCAGGAGCACAAAAACACTGATACCCAGGCTTTGTCTCAGGTCATTTTTATACTGGAACGCGTCGCCACTGATTGTCTTTACTTCGTATCAACTTGAGGGACAGGCATCACACGTGGTGGAGGGGTTTGCAACGGACTAAATAAAGTCAGTTCTGGCTTGGACAAATCCAGTAAACTGTGTAACATGCCCGATCTCTCTTGGACTTTGATTTTGGGAGCAGGTACTTTGTGAGCAGCGGCCACTGGCACTAAGGAAGGGGAGGAGGGTGTCACCCCTGGAGGAGAAGTTCTTGGAGACACGGGCTTCCGTGGTGTCATCAACGGAGAAGTGGATGAACCTGAGGCTACCGGAGACGCGGTCACCACCTTTGCAGGTCGTGGTTTGCGAATGTATGGTTCCGTCCTAGCTGAAGTGCGTCTCTTGCGTGTTTTCTGTGGGCTTTTCTTTTTCTGGGGTGGTGACCTGGTCTTGATACCGTGGCTCTTTTTCTTCTTGGGGCTTCGTTTGGCTTTTTTCTTGGGGAGAACTTTGGGAGCAGTAGGATCCCATCTTAAGAGGGAGCGAATGATGACCCCTCCTAGAGTACCGCTCCCTCCAGGTTTCAAAATGATTTGTTTTTTGGTTTGAGTGTCGATGCGGGGATCGGCCAGTTGGGTCAAAGCGACTTTGTTTCTATCAAAAAAGCGTTTGGTTTGATGAGGAATCTGAATGATCCCTTGTAGTAATTGACGTGCTGTCACCGTGAACCATCGTAAGACTTCTTTGAGACTGGCTTCTAAGACACGAGCACGTATTTGTGGATTTTTTCTCGACTGATGCCATACAAGGCACGAATCAATTTGACGGAAGATGAGACTGAAGGGACGTTATGTTGACGCTGTGTGAGACTGACAAAAAGTGTCTGAGGTTTTTATAGATTTTTTTTTTTTAGTGAAGTTAAGTCGAGGACGGGGACGTGTAGAGAACAGGCGTCTTGACACCAGTGGTAAACAAATGGGTACGAAATCGCAAATCATCGGGGGTAGTGGGTTTCAAATCGACGAGTAAATAGGCATGTGGAGTTTGAGTAGCATCGTCGTACGCCTGAGTGAGCCAAGGCGTTCCTAACTGTATGGCTAAGACTTGCACTTGCGATTTATCTCGAGGGCTTTTAAACAAGACCACGTAATGAGCATTGAGACTGATGGTACGATGGGCTTTACTTTGTTGAAACAAATTTTGAGTAATGTAAACGACACTGGCATTACGGTGATGCCCTTTGCGCGTAAACCACAGTCTAATTTCTTCTTCGTCTTCTCCTAACATGTCGTAAAAAATGACCAAATGGGTTTGACGGGAGTCAAAGACGATTCCGTCGTCTTCTTTAGGAATGCCTTCCACAAACACGATGGAATCACCTTGACTTTCTCGCAAGAGGTTGTACGCCGATTGCCACTCTTTGTAACACCACACGATGCGTTGAGGTGAACGATCGATCAAATGATGTTTATGTTCGATCAAACGTTTGACGAATTCGGTTTTGCCTGAACCGCTAGGTCCAGCAATGAGCATGTTAAAGGGATGGCGAAGATACAAAGCCTCCCAACTGGCACGATCTAAGTGTTCGTCGATGACTTTGAAAGTAGAGGAAGAGGGAGTAGAGACAGCAGAGGTAGCCATAGTGTCAGGAATGTCACTTGTGACACGAAAACAGACAAGACAAGAGTTTATATACTTTTTCAGAACACGTTTATTGAGGTTTCAAAAATAAACACGAAAGACTAAAATACATCAAAGTCAAATAGTTATGTACAACGATACAAGGCACATGAAAACGATCAACGTGAAATAGAAACAAGTCTCTGTAAAACATGTGTTTGGTCACTAAGATGTCTTAGGGACAGAGTGTAATGTTCTGACAGTCTTTACATGAGGTATTGTCACACAAGTGTCCTCCCGAAAGGGTCTTTTGGGAATGTAAACGACAGTCCTGTCCTGAAGGGAATGGTTGTCCTCGGTAACGGGTTCTTCTGACACTTGACCATTTACTATTGGCCTTGCATATGATTCCTTTTGATATACTGTCCGATATCGATGTGACCGTACGGCAAAGTAAAGTGGTTGGGAAGACGCACTCGCTTCTGGTACACGATTTGATAGACTTTTTCCAAGGACCGACTGACGATGTGGTGAGTGGGTAAACGTACAATCTTGTTCGGTTGGTGGGTGGTCACTTTAAAGTTTTCATCCTCTCCAGACTGCAAGGCTTCTTTCAATACGCCAAAGTTCACCACTCGACTGGTACGATAATTCAGAATCAATCCTTTCACTTTACACTTCGTGTACACTTCTCCTTGTTTGTCACGGTATTCGTAACCGTAATTTTTAGGACCGCCACTCGCGAAACTTAGAATCTTGTCATCAGGATGTTCGTCTGTCCAGGCTCCTAATCGGTCTCCTTCGATGTTAGGGTGTTGCTGACCCGGGCGATGGATGTAAATGCAACTGCCCGTGTCAAAGTACAGGACTCGATCCCCTAACAGTTCTAAAGATTCGTACAATTTTAAGCGAGCATGGGCTCTCACGTAAGCCGCAATGATGACATTTCCAAATGGATCGTCTTGTACAAAGTCCTGATCTTCTTCGTAATTGACCAAGATCAACTCCTTACGAACGACGTCCACGTCTTTGATTAATTTCGTTTTGTCGTGAATCATCTGGAAGTAGCGGGAAGGTTCTGTCAAATATTCCGTCTTGGGTAAACACGGTCGTTGTGCCATTTTTCCCCACAAGCAATTTAACATCACTTTGGCAAACGATCGCCTGCCTTCGTTTTTCTCGATGTGGTCTAAAGGGATGCCTTCTTGTTCCCAGTATTTCTCTTTAAATTTTATTTGGCCTTCGGCAGTGTGACACCAGGAAGGATAGCCGCTGGCTTCTTGCTTCAGTTTCAAAAAGGCATCCACGTAGTCTGCGAAAATGCCTTTCTGAGTGGGGACACCCTTGTCGTATTGTTGTGTCTTGGGAAAGTGGCAAATTTCGCACACTTCTAACAGTTGGTATCCCATGTCCAGAGCTTTGAACAATTCTACGCTGACCCAGGTTCCCGTCAAGGCTTGTTCTTCCTGGGTGTGATGACAAGGTTGGTCTTGGTTGCACGTTTCGGCACATGTACGACACAAGGGAAACATCAGTTTGTCTTGGCAATGGTGAGGTAAGACGGGATGGTACAAATTGCTGGGAGGCAAAACTTTGCACTTGATCAAGCCTTCGTATTGTCGAATGTTGGCCAGGTCGATGTGTTCCGTCAACAATTGCGGGTGCCCTGCAGGAAAGTGACAATATTTGCACACGTAGGGATACAGCGAACACACGTCCAAGTATTTGATTTCTTCTCCTTTCTCTTCGTCGGCTTGGTACAACAAACAGGTGGCATTGTTCTTCCTCCGTACAAACTATCCCTCAGGTTCAGGGGGTCCATCAGCTTGTAACTTTCCACGACACGTTTAAACTCGGGATCGGTTTTCAAACGGCGATCGTATTCGTGTTCCCACATTTCCACCACTTGGTATCTTTGCTGTTCTAACTTCAAGCGTCGCTGATAAGTGTCCTGGTACAAGTCTTCCATGGTTCGTTGTAAAAACTGATTTTTAGTGCCACGGTCAGGGTAACAGACGGGACATCCGTGAAATAAGCAACCGTTAAACTCGTACACGATCTTGGGGTTTTCTCAGTCCCAGCCATCCACGGAACAATTTCCGATGGTCTTTTCGCCTCCTCCGTTGCGGGCATGTTGAATCCATTTGTCTTCTTTATCGCACAAGTAATGTAACCACCGTAGGGCTTTGACCGAGTATTGACGTTTGACATAGTTGGTCGTTTGAGGACTGATGACAGCAACGGTGTTTTCAGGCATGAATCATTGCCGGTATACTAAGGAACACGCTTTGGCAATGGTGCAAGCTTCTTTCAAAGGATCGACCCCTCCGTGTTCCATGAACAGTTCTCGAAATTTTCCACAGCAACGCCGTAAAATATCCACGTCGGAACGACAATACTTTAGCATTTCTTCCTGAAAGTCCACCTTGTGATGACAAATGTGACATTTTTTCTTTCCTGAACATACGTGTGCCTTGGTACTATTGGTACGTATGCCTTGTCCACACGTATAACACAATCTCAGGAGTTGACAAGCGCATTTCTTCTGTGAACCTTGTGTCTTCAAATGTTGTTGGTAACAGGTAGGACTGACAAACGTGCGCAGACAAGCTGAACAGTGCACTCGTTTTTGTCCTTCGTCCAGACAGGGTTGAGAGGCCAAACATCCTGGGCATTTCGATCCACAATGCTTGTGTTGCTCTCGATTGTTATAGCCATAGTCACATTTCTCACAATAATAACCGTATCCTAGGATTGCAGTGATGGTGGTAATGGCAACGAAATGTTCTTCGTGATGATAAAGGTGAATGTATTTTCCATCTTTAAAATCTTGGCCTCGAAACAACAGAGGCCCACGCATTTCTTGAGGGTGCACTTTCAATGTGTAGCGTGGAGCTAGGACATCTTGCATTTTTTGCATTTCAGGAATGCAACAGGGTGTGTCTTTGGACAGGCCGGCTTGTTGTAACATGAGTTCTGCTTCGTTTCGTTGTTTGGCTCAGTTCGATTTTCGAATGTTCTCCCAGGCTCTTTTCCATTCTGCCGTGTCGTTCTTGTCGGCATACGCTCGTCCCACCACGATAGCCCTGGCTAAACACATCTGGTCTTGAGGATTGTGAATCTGGACGAGGCTACGCTTAATACTACGAAGGCCGTTCACCATAAAGACCTTTTTGCGACCAGTCCCTTGAGTAGGAGAGGTGTGGGTCATTTTCACTGTGGCTTTTCCATCTCTGATGTCAAACTGGTCGTTGGATTGTTGCACTTGTTGTATCTTGTCCACGACTTTGGAAGGGGTTAGTTCTGCGGGTCTGATAAACTCGATCCAAACAGGAGATTTCAAGCCGTCGTGATATATGGATAGTCCCAAGCGATCGTCTTCTTTGGGTTGACATTGTCGCTTGAGTGTGGTGAGCAAAGAATCCCACACCTCGGTGATGAACCCTTCTGCTTTCTCCAAGGGTACGTCGGACTTGAAATCTTTAAACTTCACCGTGTATTTGTAAGTCGTGGTTCTAAATTTTCTAGAGGGTCGCTTTTCCGTCTCTCGAATGTGATAGTACTTTTCAGGGTTGACTGGTGAACTTGGGTTAGGTGCAGACTCACTGGGGTTCGATTCTGGTTCACTCATATCATCTTCAAAATCACTGGCATGAATTTGTGCCAAGACTTCAGCGATAGTACGAGGCGATGGATCACGTTTCTGCCTCTTGCTTTTTTCTTCTTCTTTCTTTTCGAAATGATTCAGTCGTTTCATCTTGAGAGCAAAACGTCAAATGACTAAAGTTTAAACACCATGGGCTACTTTATATCCATGGCAGACCAAGCGCCTATATAAAGGGTGTGTGTCTTACGGTCCACTATTCATTTCACTCTCACTGGATCAGAATAGACCTGGCATAAAACGTAAGTGTCTCTTTTTTGTAGAATAAGAACATAGGGGCTAACTAAAACTCTAGAAAAGAAACAGTATTCCATTTACCAATGTGTGAAAGTGGAGATTACTTTTTTGCTAGAAGATTTAAGGCTTTCTATTGTTGTAACAGTATTTATGCTGTATAGTCTGTTGCTGCAAAAGGAAATATCTAGAGCAAAGTGCTTACGTTTGTTCAGTTTTTTATTTCAAGCCCTACAAAAGGATACAAGTTTGTCTTGAAAGAAGATTGAAACTCTAAGTTACACGGACGTGAAGGAAAACACCGCCTTTGTTCCTACAGTTAGCTGCCGATGTGTTCATTCTAATCATGTTTGCCGTATATCTTTGTGTTTTAGAGGTCCTATTTCTTCTGAAGTAAATATACGCATCAATAGACAGACAGCTTGGGTCACCATCCTTGAGGTTCACTATACTTTAGTTTATTTACTTCATAAAAACCCCAGATTCACAATTTAAAAAAAACAAAACATGCCACTCAGTACTGTAACACTTCTGACTCTACCTATGTGAGTGTGTATGTCAAAATGTTTAAGTGAGGTAAAAAAGAAATTGACAATTTCAGAAAAGTGAACCAGTACTGTGACCTTTCAGTAGTTGATACGGTTAGAAGAAATGGTACAATACACAACAGAGCGATTCAAGTTCATATTCAGTCTGTCTGCACTGCAATGGTAACAATGCAAGAGCGTAGGCATTATTTTGCCTCACTAACTTCGAACAAAACAATGCATCGCTCATCATAAACGATTTCATTGGCTAGACTTATTTTCTGACCGCGTTCACTACGAATTGACTTCAGTATCTCTTCACACAGTGTCGAGATAAGTCGTGTCTCACTGCTAGTCGATTAATAAAATAATTTAAAAAAGTAAAACTAACGCAAGAACAATCGTACCCTGGGCGATCCCGCAGAAATTTGTATCAGATTTATAGTCAAATACATCACAGCATATTTTGGATGAACTATTCTGTGAGAACTTTACATAAACGTTATCAAAAAAGGAGGGAATTTTAGTTGCCTAAATCTGCAGTTCACTCTGGTGATATTTAATAATGGTGAAATTTTCTATGGCTGTGATTATCTGAGTGGAATGAGTGTTTCTTTGAATCTTTCTTCACGAAAATAGACTGTAAAAACAAACGTAAGTGTCTTGATATGTTCTACAGTAGGAATAACTCTCTCTCTCTCTCTCTCTCTCTCTCTCCCTCTCTCTCTCTCTCTCTCTCTCTCTCATAGTAGTGTTGTTTGAAATCTTAATGGTTTCTGTTCCTGTGTGAAGATACCTCTCCAAAATTGTGACCAGTAGTCACCCTATTTCTGTGAAATGTTCCGTTTGTCATGTAATTTTTTTTTTTTTTTTGAAACACTTACATCCTTACAAATTGTAAATCAGTAAATCGCTGGATGAAATAAAATCTGGAGTGGACGACCTTGTACAATTCAGGTATCGTAGCTTTCTCTTTATTTTGGCACTGCAATGTGTCACGGAAAAATTCTAACCTTAGATCTACCGTTTTTTCAAGAAAGGAAACAAACACAAGGCTTTTTCAAGAATGACGCGAGTGACATTGCGCTGTATAACCCTGCCTATGGTTAACTCTGAAATCTAAAACCAAAACACACGTTCGGAAAAAAATTGTAACAATGTTGAAGAATGACGCGAGTGACATTGCACTGTATAACCCTGCCCATGGATTGTGGTTATGTTTTTAGCTTGTCAGCGTGTGGATAGTATATTGGGGTTTGATTTGGCTGCTTAGCGTGTGTGGATCGTAGATTAAGGTTTGATTTGGCTGATTAGCGTGTGTGGAAAGTATATGATTGGGTTTTGTATGCCTTCACGTAGGTTTGTGTGGATAGTATATGATTGGGTTTTGTATGCCCTCACGTACGTTTGTGTGGATAGTAGAGTGTGTGGTTATTTAACCTTCCCTTCCGTGTGGATAATAGAGCTTAGGGGTTAGATTTGGCTTGTCAACTCAGTGTTTGTCTCTTGTCTGTGTTATCTCCATCTCTCATGTTCAATTTCCCTTGACGCTATACAACCCAAGATATATTCCCATGTTCATTTTCCCTTGTCGCTATACAGACCCATCCCTGTTCAAATTCCCATTGTCGCTAGACAGTCCCTGGCGACAAGGGGAAATTTAACATAGGCAATACACCCTGGTTAGGGGCTTGTGAATAGTAAAGCAAGAGTTTGTTTTGTTTCTAGCGTGATTACCATTGTCCCTAGACAGTCCTAATACCTTTTGTCTCTCTATAGTCCCACCCATGTTAAAGTCCCATTGTCCCTAGACAAACCCACCATGTTACAGTCCCATTGTCCCCCAAGTACCGGTCCTGTATTCCTATGTTAAATTCCCATTGTCCCTATGCAAACCCATCCATGTTCCATTCCCTTGGGACTGTAGAGCCACAATGGGAAACTAATGTTATTTTCCCCATGTTCAATTTCCTTGTCCCTATAATACCTATGATTTTTTGTAAAGTTATTTGTACTCTAGGGACTATGGGAAAATAACATTATGTTGTCCCTATAGTACAACGGATTTTTCCCTATAGTCCCTACTATACAAAACCCATGTTTTTAATGATAAGTCCCCTAGTCCCTACGGTATCCCCATTTATTACTAACCACCGACCCACGAGAAGCTACTGGCCGGCTTTCCCACGTACCCACGCTAGCCGAGCCTTGGACTCGAATCCACGCAGACAGAGGTGAGATGAAAACTCTGTAGAGGATTTTATGAAATTTTGTTTTCAGTGTAAACAACGCATACAGAGAGAGAGAGACAGAGAGAGAGACAGAGACAGACAGACAAACAGACAAACAGACATAGAGTTTACGGCAACGGCAACGGCAACGGTCCGTAGCAATAAGGACAGATAACAAATAGCTACACCATGCCATTCCGACAAACAACAGTTTTGTTTTGTTTGTTTGTTTGTTTGTTTTTGTTGGGTTATTTTGCACTTTGATAAGTCGATGCACCGGTGCTATCCATATACAGGCATGCTTCTCTTTCCCCTTAGTTTCTGTGATAAATGTCTTGCTTATTACATGCCTGCATAAAGAGCTGTATTTAATCTTTTGATTTGTCTTGCATTAAATAATATAGGGCAAGGATGAGTAATACAATAGTATTTATTAATGGTGAACAGAACAGAAAACCAGCACATCCTACGCACACGAATTAATTACAAACATTGGGTGAAGCAGACGACTTGCAGAATCTCTTGTAACCATTCTTAACCCTTGATATATTAACAAATATATTTTGTGAAGTGTAAGACAGGCCGAGAAATATACTGCCTAACCTTGTAAAATTGGCATAAGCAAAGGAAGACGACATGTTTACGGCACAAAAAGTGTCGATGCTAATGCCAACACTAATTGAATGCATTATTTAATTGTTGAATGATTCACAGTCAGAAATCACTTTTGCTATTTACTGGAAGGGAACCCTGGCACATTCTTCGTTCTTCGATAACCGTATGCTTCACACTCAGAGAATAGCTCCAGTTTATTTATTATTGCACTTCCAGACACAAGACAGTTGAACGTGTGCCATAAAACAAAGATTTTTTTTTTATTATAGTGAAAAGTACTGCTTATTTCTTCGCTGTTTATCGGCCAAGATGTGTGTTATGTAAAGTGGCTTCAGCTTAATGCCTGAACAATATAGGTTAATTGAATTAATTTTCCGATCACACAGTTTCTGCATCATACCGCCATTATCGTCTACCGCCGTTCTTCTGCATTAGGTTGAGACAAAAATATAATTTCCTACTTTAATTGTCATCATAATAACGCAGGTTGGTTACATATGCGTTAAACATCCTTTTATTTTATAATATATTTTTCAATCAGTAACTGAATCGTAACACGTTCGATTTTATTATGATGAATATACATTTGATATGCGGAAAAATAACACACATAAAGACGTGTGTGTGATTTGGATTTATAACGTAGCTTTAACAATGTTTCAGTCATATCTTTATGATATATGCAGTGTGGCAGTTTATGGTGATATCGAGCACTGTGGCATCATGCCGCAGACATGTAGCATGATGTCCCACCCAGTCACATTATCCTGACACCAGGCCGACCAGTCCTAACACTAACCTCTCAATGCTGAGCGCCAAGCGAGGCAGCTCTAAGTACCACTTTTGTAAGTCTTTGGTATGACTCGGCCGGGAATCGAATCCACGACCTAACGCATCCGAGGCCGACGCTCTAACCACTAGGCCACCGGAGCGGTCAACACACACAAAGACAGATAGACACACACACACACAAGGTCATAAATAAAACACAGGAAAACTTCAGATTCCGAGGTGAGATGACTCGCGTGAAATAAAATGTGCATATTTAATTTCTATATTATGATTCATAGCTTCCATTTGAAATTGTGACAACATTAGAATAAAGAAAAATGTTTTCTTAATGCATAAATACAGACTCGCAACAAAAATAATTACTGCTTTTAAGTCCAGCTCGAACTGGATAATCATTATGTATATTTAATGTGTATTGTGTTTTTTGGTTTTTCTCCGTGATTATATGTTAAATAATTTTGTATTTTGTAATTGACCTTTGTCAAAAGCAAATTAATTATCACCTGACTAGTGATATTTGTTTTGCAAACAGCATAATACATAGCTAATATTTCTCTATAAATATAGATTAAATACTCAGATAATTATTACCGGAGATAAACATGCTTCCTTGTGTCTGTGTGTAAGGCATTCTTTTTCACTTGGAAATTCCTGATCTCGTTGACAAACTAGAATGTTTTAGGAAAGAAATGGACATACATCCCAGCTCTATAATTGCGACTTTGCTTTTTATATTAATACTGTTTACTTCAAAATTAGTCTTTCCTATTTAACATCCGTAGTGGAATTAGTATTTTTGTTGTGTTCAGTTTGGATGGATTAATTGATTTAAATTGTTCACTGGAATTACAAAATACACATGGACTAAATAATTATTTTGGAATTATATTGAATTCGTTCATTGTAATACATCAAAAGACTGTTGGCACATGAGCAAATTCGAGACTACAGGTACATCCGTATATTCAATATTGGAATTAAATTGGAACTCTGACCATTGGACTTGGCATATAACTTCTGTGACTATTTTGGGATTTAATTCATTATACTTTTTGAATTTTCGCTTTTTATTCAAGGGAAATAAATTGTTGAATATTACAAAAACGTTTCGGTTTTCGCTCATTGCTGTTACTTAATTTAATACCTTAGATTCGGAACGCTTCATGATAATGATCTGTCCCGCTTTAAATTTCCCAATCCTTTCCTTTAGTGATGGTTGAGGTCAGAAGCGAAAGAAAGAGGGAGTAATGGGTATAGTCAAACAGGAAAGCATGTTTTAAAGTCTTGATGACAAAGAATAAGTAAACCAGAAACAAAATAGTTTATTAAAAATAAAGATATATTAGTAAATCATGATCCTCCGTAGAATGATAGATAATTGACAGGCTTTACTGTTAGTGAAAACTGTAATCAAAAATGACCCAATGGCTTCAATACAGGTATTCCAACGGATGCCAGTGGGTGTCATTAGCTGCTGTTCGAACCACCTCTGTTATTTACGTAACAAGAATTGACAGGGAAGCATTATTTTATTCAATGCAGTCGTCGAAATAGCCAATGCAATGGAATGCGATAACATTTTTGCAGAGAAATTTCCGGTAAACAAAATGATTGATTTTCAGTAACTTACTGTCTCGATATAAATCCGAGTCCAAATTTGTCTCGCAGAAATTGCTGAGGAAGTAAGAATTCCTGGCAGATTGCATGACTCAGACAGGAACAACATTCACTAATTGGCAATTTGTTAACCAGAAAGATATTTCAAGCATAATTATTGTCAACCATTTCTGATTATGTGCTCATGTACACAAGCTCGTGCATAACGACTTTTTAGAAGCATACATATCGATCTCAAACTGAAATATTCTTTTGTGAGACTTAATAACCCTACATGAGTGCTCATAAATTAAAAAATATTAAAAAATAAAGATTCATTGACTTAAAAATATAAAAATGTAACATTTTTGAAATAACAAAGATTTTTGGAGTTGATGGATTGTTATGTATATTTAAAATGTGCTGTTTGCTTGACCTTTTGTTCGTAATTGAGCGTTGGAGCTTGTGCCTACCTAACTAATGTACTTTTTAATATGCTTACTTGGATTAGAGTTCAGAACATTTTTTTTCGTCGGAAATTATTTTTATTCTTAGTGATTTTAATCAGGTGGTTTGCAACAATATAAATAAACAAACTTGACCTTGTTTACGAATTTGATGTCAAATTTTCATTCGAAATTACTTAAGTTAGCGGCATTTGTTGTGGCATACGTCAGATGACAATCAGTCTATTGGCAGATATAGATTTCAAACAAACCAAGCAAAACAAAGTATTCATTCCTATTTTAATAACATATTTTGTGGAACCACTTTTAGATGTATTCAATTATAATTTGAGAGGAATTATTTATTTAAATTATCATTGGCATCTCAAAGTGCTCATTGACATTTTGGACTAAAACATTATGTTCGTATTACTGTGAATTCATTCAAAGACATTCTGGATTATATCATTGTGATACATCGATACTAATGGCAATTAAATCGGAACGCTCTATTCGTTTCGACTAAAAGGATTATCTGAGATTTAATTCACAATACTGTCAGTTCCTGTTTAATTTTCACTTTTTATTCTCTTAAAATAAATTATTTTTTTAATTTGAATCAATTTGTTTGGTTTGCTTTAACTGTTACTTAGTTTAATATCTTATATTCGCAACAAGATGCTACAGCTATCATGGGAATTGTTTGCTTGAAATCTATATCTGCCAATAGACTTTTGTCCAAACATTTAATGACATTTTTCATTTCCACAGAACCCATTTGGTTCAAGTTAATTATCGTCATGATAAAATGTACCATAGCGTACAGCATAGAAACAACCCTTTTGTTTTTGTGGCATAGTTTGGAATAAGATTTTCACATACACATACACACAGAAACGCACAGATACACACGCAAGACTTATGCATCTGTTTTTCTTTGGTTACTTATTTTGAGATTAACCGAGTTCACATTCTCTATCGAAGTTTTCCAATCATTTTGCAGGGCCTGTCCTTTTTAAAAATGTATTTCCACAGCTCTTTCTTTGCTCATTGTTAATGACACCGTGGTATGCATGCTGTTTGTTGGGATCTAGTTTAAAAATTACATTTTAGAACGGAGACATTATCATTATGTATTTCAGATCATTCTCTAACGTTTCACATTTATAGTTGTTTAACAAATTATTTCCATCTGCGAGAGTTGTCTTATCCATACAAATAAAAGGAGTATTATTCAATACGTATATGTTTAAATTTAAAGTGATATCTTCATAAATTATCTGGATAAAGTAAAAGTACTTCAATATGACTACTATGAACAATAGAACAACACAACAGAGTGGCTTTTGCTTGTGCATTAAATTTCCTTTCTTCGGGATAATATGTTTTATATGTTATACAAGTAATTTATTTTATAATATTCATTTGAATTAATTTTCATTATAGAGAGTTTTTATATATCCACCTGACCCGGAATAAGGAGTTTTTAGTAATTACAATTGCAAAATAACTTTTGCAAAAAGATGAACAAAACCCAAAGCGACTGAATGTATATATACATCACATGTACATTTCAAAGTATGCCATCACATCACTCAATTTCTTTGGTAAATCTTCACTGTTCACCAAATGTAGCTTTGAGACATCTAAATTATAGATAAATTATCAATTTAGAATTAAATTTTCAACAAAAAATGTGTTTCGTTACAAAGTTTTAAATTTGCAAATAATTATTTTGACCATTAACACTAACATTGTTTACCGACATTTATTGTTCAAAATCTCTCAAAAATCTTAAACTGTAATTACTTTTCTGATATTTCTCGCTGAATTTAAGGTTTAATTTGTTTTCATTTCACTAGAGACTTGTTGGACACTATTACAATTGTATAATATATACACTAGTGTTGCATTACCAGTATTATGAAATTAACAGATCCTTTTATAAGTATAGCTATATACACTAGTATTACATCACAATTGTTACAAAAATAACAGATCCCGTCATGAGTATAACCAATAATAAAACACTATTAGTAGCCAGAATGATTTTATTTTTAATCGGAAAAAAATTTGTATCTAGAATAATTATGCTCGAAATTCTTTGTATTTTTATAGAACGTATTCAGTCATAATAAAGGTTATCCGCTGTGAGAAATAGAATAACACAAAAATGATTAATTGTTATCCAGGAAATGATAAATAGATTTAACACTTATTGATTACCAAGACTTGTATAAAAAAATTATTCTCTTTTACAACGTTATGTTTCTAGTTTTTGCAATCCCTACGGTATGACAGAAACAAACTTGTAAAAATATTTAGTAATTTTGCCCAAGTCTGATATACATACCCCACCCCCCAAAAAATACGTTTTCATTATCAGCAAGTGTACTACTTGTGATGAGTTTGATTATAAAAATGTATACATGGATAAATTATTTGATAAAGAAATTAATCTGCGATAGTTTGCTTGCCATCTCGAGTGATTAAAAGTCAGTGCTCTAATCCTAGATAACTTTAGTCATTGCCGCGTGTATCTAACTTGTTATTAAGTGGTATTGTCTTTAATTTATGTAGTCTGTAGTTCCTAATACATTTATAGAATTTATTTTCTACTTTTTGTTGAAAACACGCGCAACGTATTTGGCAACATTATGAACAAACGTGTCAGTTTATATATATATATATATATATATATATATATATATATATATATATATATATATATATATATATATATATATATATATATATATATATATATATAAAGAAATGTAACTACTATGTTTTTTTTCTTCCATGTACATGTATTGTTAAGTTTTATATGTCCCATTCGCCGTTTCGGGGGGTATTTTTTTAGTATATTTTCGTAATTTATACGTATGAGTTCGTCTATCATTGTAGACAATTCGCTGCGAAGCATTGTACATATCTAAAACCAGTCTAATCAATACATGCTCAGAAAGTCTTAAGTTTCATAAATTTGTGATGTTGTCTCAGGAAAAGGTATTTTCACCCGTGACATATCAGTCAAATTAATGAAATTTTCACAGTGGCATACGTTAGATGGTCTCATCAAGTATAAATGCAATTTTATTTTCATTTCCAAATATCTAAATATCCATTATTTTTTAATTTGAATAATGCGCGTGTGTGTGTGTGTGTGTGTGTGTGTGTGTGTGTGTGTGTGTGACTTGGATTTTTAACGTAGCTTTAACAATTTTTCAGTCACATCGCTACGATGTCTGAAGTGTGGTAGTTTATAATGAATGTCTAGCACAGGGGCATCATGCCGCAGACATGTAGCATGATTTCCCACCCAGTCACATTATCCTGACACCAGGTCGACCAGTCCTAACACTAACCTCTTAATGCTGAGCGCCAAGCGAGGCAGTTGTAAGTACCATTTTTGTACATTTTTGGTATGACTCGGCCGGGGATCGAACCCACGACCTCCCGCAAAATTTGAAAAGTATTATCTAAAAGTTCAGCAACTGATAAAAAATAAATAATGGAAATAAGTATCCATACCAAGTATTTGAGGCTAATATTTCTTCTCAGGACATTTGCTAGATGAAATTACTATTTATTCAATGTAAGTGTTCTGTACAGAAAAATACTGATCAAGAGAATTAGTACATCTTCTTGCGAAGACTCATGCATAATTCCGATACATTGAACATGTCCATAATATTCATAACTATTGTAAGAAGGCGGGAATTTATAATCAGCTAGTTCAAACGTTCACATCAATACTGAGCCGAGGAAGATAGTCGAACATGAGGTTTGGCTTAAGGTCGTTGTCTCTTTGATCGTTCCAATGACCTAAAGGCAACTGTTTTCCCTAAGGAGTGACCTCCTGAAGAGCCACACTCGCCATAAGTTCGACATCATCTCTAACTATGATGAGGCATTGCCAGAGCTTAGGATGGTCGACAAGCAGCTGAACTTGCTTAATGACACTGGCCCAATTCCAACTAAAGAGTATACCTCCATCCCATTATAGACGGCTAACGCGAAAGACACGAGAGAGAGAGAGAGAGAGAGAGAGAGAGAGAGAGAGAGAGAGATCAGATCAACGCTGTTACTAAACAGCTTAATGACAGGGCCAAAGCGACGACAACAAGAACCAGGCCATTGCAGTAATAGTAGCTGGTACAACTACCAAGGAAATCGGGGAAACGGAAATCGAGGTAACAACAACCGATGGTGTGGCTATAGTAGAGGAGAGCATCATTTAAAAAGAGCAAACGCATCCTTAGAAGGACATATGGGAGCAGGTAACCACCCTAAAGGCCAGAATACGCTATTTCAGCGTTTGGTTGGTTCTTCCAACTCTATTATTGTTTACTTAAACAATATCCCGGTCACGGCCCTTATTGATAGTGGGTCAGTGGTGATTACTGTATCTAATAGTTTTTTATTCCTCACTTAGTGATAAGCCAGTACCTCACTCTCTCGAATCACTGGGTCTCAAGGTCACTGTTGCAGATGGTTCTCTTCTCTCTTACCTAGGATACATTGAGTATCCAATTTTAATGCGGTTTTTGTGTGATTTTGAATTTAGTAGTCCCTATTTTAGTGGTAACGGATACAGAGTCCAACCGTACCTGTCCTGTGGTTATAGGGACAAATGTCATTTGTTTTTTTTTACGGATTACATGCTTGATAATCCTCCTACGGATAGAATTCCAGATGCATGGTTGATAGCTATGGATAGCATTGAGTGTAAGCCGCTTACAGTCAAATCTACCAATGTGCGTACTGTCAACATTGCGCCGATTGAAACCATTACTATCAACGGCATTGCCCGCAATGTTGATGCTCACATAAGAGAATCGATTACAGAGAACTTATGAATCTCTGAACATTTTACAGTTTGCCCAAAGGTGATCAGGGTTAATCAACAGGGCTCACATTCCAAAGTTCAGGTCAAACTTTGCAATATGTCTGCCAAATGTGTGCCAATATGACCTAAGTCTGATATATGTCTCATAAGTGATGTCAAAGTGGTCGACCACTTAGCTTCTGATTTTTCCCTCAGCAGGTCAGATAACAGTTTACATTTTACTCCGGAAGATCTGAAGGGTAAGATCGACATGGAAAATCTGACCCCAGAGCAACTGGATAGATTCAGACAAGTTTTAGGTAAATGGATCTAGATAGTTTAGAAGGGCCCCACATACTTGGGAAAGACTGGCCTCATCAAACATTAGTTAGTACTCAACGATGATAGACCTTTCAAGCAACCATACAGAAGAAGACCCACCGGGGATGTATGAGGATGTGAGTCAGCATATTAAAGGAAATCCTAAATGCTGGTACAATCAGGGAATCTGATAGTCCATACTCCTCTAATGTTGTGTTGGTCCGGAAACGAGGTAACATCCTGCGTTTCTGCATTGACTACAGGAGCCTCAATGCAAAGATCTGGAAGGATGCCTACATGCTTCCGCGGTTTGATGATACCGTCGATATATTGCGAGGGGCCATGTCCTTCTCCAGGCTGGACCTAAGATCAGGATATTGGCAAGTCGAGATGGAGGAAGAACACAAGCAATGCACAAACTTCTTGGTAGGTCCACTAGGCGTTTATAAGGCGATGAACATGAGTTATGGTTTGTGCAACGCCGGAGCTACAGTTCAACGTCTTATAGTGAAATGCATGGGTGAAATGTACCTCAGGGAGTGCCTCATTTACATAGACGATATCCTCATTTTCTCGAAGACGTTCGATGAGCACATGGACCGTTTGGCGGCAACGTTCGCACGCTTACACCAGCACGGTCTTAAGCTGAAACCCTCTAAATGTCGTTCATCTGGGTAACGTTATATCTGAGGAGGGTGTGAAGACTTCCCCAGAGAAAACATCTGCTATTAAGACTTGGCTAAAGCATAACAGCATTAAGGAACTGAGTCAATTTTGGGGGTTCGCGGGTTATTATCGCCAATTTATCAAGAACTTATCGCAGAGAGCACAGCCTTTAAACGCTCTATTAGAGGGTTATGGAACAACAAAGGCGTCTCGAAAGAATAAGTCCAAAAAGAAACAAGTAGCTCCTTGAACTTGTGATGCTGCCGAAGAAACCGCCTTCGCCACCCTTATAGACAAGTTGACCTCTACCCCGATCTTAGCATTCGCCTACTATGCTAAACAATTTATAGTGCAAACTGATGCTAGCAGCTCTGGTTTAGACGCAGTTCTATATAAAGAGCAAGATGGTATAAAAAGGATCATTTCTTACCCGAGTCGCGGATTGAAACCCAGTGAAAGGTGTTATCCAGCCCATAAGCTCGACTTTTGGGCGTTCAAATAAATGGGCCGTGACGGATAAATTCCATGACTATCTCGTAGGTTCCTCCATCGAGTTGGTCAAGGGCAGCAACCCAATGACATACATCCTTTCGATGGCAAAGCTTGACGCTACAGGGCATATATGGATTGCAGCTCTAGCATTTCTCCATCAGATATAGAGCTGGCGAAAATAACGTTGGCGCCGACACCCTCTAACATTTACCACTAATGTTTCCCGACTTGATGGAATCCAATATGCCATGCAGCTACCGTCTCTGTTCCCTTGATTGATAGTGTTTCGGATGGTTCTGCACCTAATTCGGCCGATGAGGTTTTCTCATCTGACCGTTGTAACATTATTAATTGGGACAGAGAACAGATGACTGATAAAACAATAGCAAAAGTTATTGACCTTAAGAGTAAAGGTTAACGGCCCAGTGAAAAGTATCTCCGGAGAAAAATTCGTCTGCGTAGAAATTTCTCCGCGAATGGAACCGCCTTGTAGTTGAAAACGGCGTTGTCTACAGAACCACTTCTCTTGGTCAATCAGGGAGCTTGTGATCCCAGAGTCATACCGGAACCTGGTCCTGAAAGGTATCCATAACGATATGGGTCATCAGGGCAAGGAGAAAACACTTTTGTTAGCTAGGCAAAGGTTTTATTGGCCTGGACATGAATCGCAAGTTGTATTCTTGCGAACGGTGTATACGCAGAAATACACCGGTTAGGGAAATGGCTGAATTAACCCCAATTCACACCACTCGCTCTATGGAGCTAGTCTGCATAGACTTTTTGTCACTAGAGCGGTATAAGAGAGGGTTTGAGATTATATTGGTTATATTGGCTCAGACAACCGCTATAGCCCATTAAAATGAGCACTTTTTTTATTCGATATTACAGTTTTCCTGAAAGGCTTCACAGTGATCAGGGACGTAATTTCGAGTGCAGGGCTATAAAAGAGCTATGCAAATTAGCGAACATGCAGAAGTCTCGATCCTCCCCGTTTCAAGAACAGGGAAATAGTGCCTGCGAACGCTTCAGTGGAACGCTCTTAAAAATGCTAGGGACATTGGAGGAATGGCAAAATTGGATTGGAAGTCGTACATTGCTCTAATTGTCCATGTATATAATGCTACTAAGCATGATTATACTGGATTCTCACCCCATTTTCATATGTTTGGGTGGCATCCCCGGCTTTCGGTTGACGTTTATCTGGGTACCGCACCAGATTTTGGTGAGACTGCTCTAAAGCCTCACACGTACGCGGAAACACTGAAAGACCGCATCCGATTCGCTTACATAGCCGCGGCGAGGGAGCCGAGCATTAACCATGCTAAGAACAAGGTCCAGTACGATAAACTCCGAGAATCCAGACTTGAAGTAGGGGACCGAGTTCTAGTGCGCAATGTTGGACTAAAGGGGAAACAAAAATTAGCCGACAAATTGACTGAGGACATATATTAGGTGATATCGATCCCTCATTTAGAAATGCAATGTACAAGGTGACAATGGTAGCAGGTCCGAAATCTGTACGCACATTGTATCTTAATATGCTTTTGCCCTTCGACTATCTTCCTTGCGATCCAGCCCCCATGAAATCGGTTTGGAAGAACCCGAGTGTACAAGAAGTAACCCTTACAGAGTCGAGCTCTGAATCTCTGAGTTCTGATTCAGACAACGACAGGTATGTGATACCACACAGACGACCCACTTGGGTCGGGAGGGAGATTGGTAGACCCAGTGACCACTCCACACATACCGCCTCTGATAGTAGATCTCGAACTATTATCGACCGCCATATTAGCCAGCCTCGTGAAAGCATAACCTTTCAAAATAGTGGGTCTATACAATATGAAAGTAGTTTAAATGAACCAACAACTCATTTTTCTACCCCCTCACGTGTCTCGCATGAGAACACTCAGCTTGGATACCCAAAGGTGTCTGTCGAAAGGTCAGTTCAAAACACGACCGTATTAGAAGGATACCCAGAGTGTCAGTCCGTGAGATTAGTCCAGAGCCCACCAGCACTACAGGTGTCGCGGGAAGACTCAGGCCAGCAACCGGTAAGACATTCTACCAGAGACCGAAAACCACCCGACCAGCTAGGCCAGTGGGTGAATTCGCAGACGATTTACTATGTGTGAGATAATGAGATCTATCCGTATCTTTCAGACATTTTTTGTTTTTATTTAGTAGGTTGGAGTGATTCTGAATATCACATTTATTGTCAATCTAACACAAAAATATAAATATAAGGAGACAATTTGACATAATTTCGTATGTAGTTGTAGTTTCAATTTCAGTGGTTGTAAATATTTAATTTTTTGCCGGGCAATTTGACTTAATAAGCTCTGTAGTTCCGTTTATTGTTCACTTGTCTTCCATGGTATGAACTAATATTACTGCGGAATGATAGACAAATGTGGGGGTAGAGGTCTTCCGGGGGAGAATCGGGTGGGTTCGAATCCCACTGGGGCCGAATTACTAGGTCAGCCACGCTTGTACCACTACGGAAGAAAAAGAAAGAGAATATGTAGTAATAGAAAACCGTTCTTGTATGGTTTTCATTTTAAAATGAAAGAGGATGAACTTTCGTATTTTTTATGGTTGTTTTAAAATCTTGATATATGTGAATAACTGTCATGTATTAATGTTTTTATTTATTTCTGAAGACACGATGTATATTACTGATCGATCATTTGTTCAAGCAAATTTCGATTATTTATTATTTATTTTTTTTTGGCTGCAGGCACAAATTTGTTAAATGTCAGGAGATACTTACACTTAGGGAGGGAATATGCGACCCAGGTGCGTGGTTATCATGAGTGATTGCGTGAGTGAATGAGTTAGTGAGTCAGTGCACCAGGCGCATGAAGGAGACGATAACGTCGAGCGCCATGCACTTACTAAATGCCCTAGGCGCTCGTCGTATCGTCTCTCGACTAATGACACCTTTTTCATTGTGTCTACGCCTATTATGACGAATGCAAATCGCGAGAATTGTGGTGTTGGACCACCCATTTAGTACGTACGCAATAATCTGGCAAAGCTTGATCCCTCACCCCTCCCTGTACAACACCCGACACAGACACACACACACACACACACATATATATATATATATATATATATATATATATATATATATATATATATATATATATATATATATATATATATATATATATATATATATATATATATATATATATATATATATATATAGCTGACTCTTACGAACATCAATACTTACAATCAAACACCTCGATTTGAGTATAATAACCGTTAGCTCACAAAATTCAAAACTAAAATTCAAAATATAATCATGCAAAAAGGAAGTCGATTATTTTTTGATTATAACATGCACCCTCGTTAGGCATGTATGAAAAAGGATGCACAATTTTCAGCTAGGACAGACAGCATAATGCAGACTACATCAGAACTGAACAAGCGCGTCAAAAATGATATTTCAAACAATATTACCACTTTAGAATATTTATTCAAAAATTCATTTATTAGTAATAAAAAATAGATTTTAAGTACACAAATATGGAAAGGATATTTTGAAAAATGAAAAAACAAATGTTTCCACATTGATGGGATTTAAATTTAAATCGCTCGCATCATCGGAACAGTGCAAATATCCACTAGATTATTAAAAATAGCCATGCAATCTCGAAATTCCGTCAGTGAGATGTAATATATCAGAACTGACAAAGAACAGTACGAATTAAAGGTTCAAACTTGAAACGTAGACAAATCAAATCAATTAGGCGATAAAATATACAAAATTTATAAATATGTCTCATATAAAAAATATACATATACTGACAGAACTAGTCTAATATTGATATATCGAGAAAAATAATGCATTAATAATGAAAAATGATACTTTCAAGATCAAACGATATTTCCAGAGGAGTCAAATGTTTTCATAAACATTTTGCATTGCAAAATCCGGAGAATGAAAACACCTGTGCTATCTGTTTATCACCTAAGCACAGCTAGGCAAATTGATTGTTTATCCATATTTTTGTTTTACATCCGACGATAAACAAGTGCATACATTTAAACATAAATTAATTTAGCTGTCACAATATATGAAAATAAATTGAGAAGGAAATCCCGATGATCATTAATCAAACAGGAAGATAAATATTCGTTTCAATATCCAAATTTTGGGAAAAAAAACCCTAAATCAATGGAGCCGAAAGCAAAATGCATATGTTGTAAAAAAATATCAGTGCATTTCATTTTGTATTTAAAGCACAGAACCTATATTTTCTAGTCTAATAATATGTAACAGAAGAAAGAAAAAAAACGAGAATCTGAAAAAAGCATTTATTATTGGTTCTGTGCAGGAGTATTACATTCTGAAGCTATGTTTACCTGTAAAAGTAAGATTATGAAAACAAAATACCATATCATACCCAATTCCCTCATCAGTTAATTTGGAAGTGTGTGCTTTGTTATCTTTTCTTTTAAAGTAAGAGTGTGTAAGACAATACAGTATACTAAAGCGGGACATTTAGTGCATTGGTACGAAACAATGATTTGTCCCTGTGTCTCAAAACAATGATTTGTCCCCATGGCTCAAAACAATGATTTGTCCCTATGGCTCAAAACAATGATTTGTCCCTATGGCTCAAAAACAATGATTTGTCCCTATGGCTCTACAACATTCAATTCACTCAGATTACTGATTACATTGGAAACAAATCATCACTTATCTGAGAAGAGATGCTGTTTTGAATAATTTCAGTCTTGTAAGATTACGACAATTAGATTCCATTGTGTTGAAAATATTCTTTGGGAAGCATCTTCATCAACGATGTCTCAGATTCCATCCAGGCCAGTTACTGACTTGTTGTTTGGATACCATTTCCCTATAAACGAGGAAAAG
Organism: Sinohyriopsis cumingii; assembly: GCA_028554795.2. NCBI lineage: Eukaryota > Metazoa > Mollusca > Bivalvia > Unionida > Unionidae > Sinohyriopsis > Sinohyriopsis cumingii. The sequence goes on from CM068826.1 coordinate 95,368,754, forward strand.
GTATAAAGAAGGTTTAATGATCATGTATTCAACTGACTGAATAATTCACTGAATTAATACACAAAACATAATACACATCAACACACGAGTCTTAACTTTGATAAACCCAACAAATATGAACATTGAAACACAATATCTTAGTTTCGGGCAAGTGACGACCCATCAGCATTGGCATTCTCTGCAACCCAACGATGCTTGATTGTGAACTCGTATTGCTGCAGGCACAAGGTCCGTCTCAGAAGCCATTAGAGTTTCCCTTTCGTTTTTGGTAAACCAGTTATGGCCTATTTTGACACTGAATTGAGCACAGGCCCAGCTGGTAGACTTTGTTTCTCAGTTTTAGAATCATTCTGCCCTCTAAGTAAGATCTTGCCGCTGGAATACTCTATACGATGTTTCTCTTTATATGGTTTATGGGCTCAAAATAGTCCCAAAGCTCAGAGCACAGTACAAAGGGATGTTGACGACGACTAGTGTATCTACAAGTACATTCTTCAAGTCACTGAATAACTTTATAGCATTCAGATCCCATGCAACACTGTTAAGTTGTCCCTTCTTTGTCATGATACAGCATGAAACTGAAATCGCGACCAAATGCATTGTGAATTTTCTGCAATAGCTCAGCATTTACAGAAAGGATCGAACCTTTTTCTTTGTTGTCAGGAGTGGGACCATAATCCGTCCAGCGCCAACAATGTGAGCAAGACCAACAATGGTATCATTTCCAATGTCACACTTGCAAGTTTCGACTGTCAGATTGTATTCTCGCAATCTCCCTAAGACTGATCTTATATTCTGAAGACGCTCATCTCAGTTCTCGCTGTAGATGATGATGGAATCAAATAATGGTGCAAAACATAATGTAACTAGGACAGCAACAAGTCCAGCAAGCGCGAAAGTTTATCTGGCGAAGTTTTCGTCCCTAACAGACTAATAGTAAATTCACACAGTCCAAATTGTGTCACAAATACAGATTTTCTGTAGACAGAGTATATCTCTTATATAGCCAATAACCATTCCTCGTGTTACATTTGTTGATGTATTTTGTGTTTCTCAACTTCACAAAGAGTTTCTGTATCCCTGGAGTAGAATTGGCATCAGACAGTGTGATGATGTGTGACTTCCTGTAAGCAACACAAAGTCGTACTTTCATCATTCTTTTTAACATTTGCTATTGGTGAACATCATTTTCGGGTTGTATATGGTTTTATCAATCCTTGTTGCAATATTTCACCCAATACAGCTTTGATTTCAGTTCTCTTTGCATGGGGAATATGATACGATAAGGTTTTTCGTGATCGTGATATACGCTGTTGTCCGAAAGTTGAGTGATTAAGTTGGACTTTCCTGGATTGGAAGTTACCACGTTTACACACTCAGCGCATAATTATCACACCTCTTCTCGCTGTTCTTTCGTCAATCTGCTACTCAGACTGATGTTATCTGAACCCTCTCTATCAGCCAGGGTGACGTTACTCTGGTATCTTCCATCAAACTCTTACACACATTTGCTGTTAACAGTACAGCCCTATTGTACGAATGCAATAGGATAACATGGAAGGTTACGAGTCCTCGAGTCCTCGCCTACCACTAACGTAAATCGTGTAATTAACGTCATTGACCTTACCCATGACACAATAATGCCACTTCCAGCAAGTCTTCATCTTCAATCAATCGGATGTAAGCAAAAACATGACCTTGTCATCGGGTCTAAATTGTCTTTTAGTAGCATTCTTGTCGTAACATGATTTAACTTTCTTTCTTGTGGCACTCTGTCAGATTTTATTTTACTAACTCGATTACATCGAAACAATGTGTTCAACAACCGACGTCTGCGTCTCACCCTCATCGGTAAATAGGTCCTTAATTATCTGCATTGTGCCTCTTGCTGGCGAACCAGTTACCAGATAAAAAGGGCAAAAATCAACTTTATCTTGTATACCTGTATAACAAATCCCCTCGCCACCATTTGTAGAACACAGTTTTTTCAAGAGAGCTCTAAGAGTATCATTAAATCTTTCAACATTTCCATTCGATTGTGGCCTTTAAGAAGAGATTATCATCCCTGTTATGTTCAACGTGTCGTAGGGCTGTCGCAGAAGAGCACTTGGTAAAGCTGGTCACTTGGTCAGTAAGATCAATCTTAGTTATACAAACACGAATAAATAAGCCAATTAAAGCTTTGGCCACTGTACTGGCATCAAAGTTGTTCAACAGATATCCATCGCAATCTTAACAAAAGGTACAGACACGACTGTGGGACGCACCATCGGAGCTTTCTCCTACCCTGTTGGTCTTTGCTGTCATTTGACAGAGGCCACATGCCTGAAAACGTCTCTTGATGTCATCAAATATTCATGGTCAGTAGCATGACGTCGCTATTCTTTCATTCGTATTCTCTCTTTCTAGATGAACAACGAGAGGTTATCATGTGCCATTTCAACCACAGGCTGGTGTACCTGCTTCGTCAGTACTACCATGATTCCATATTTTTCTCCAACTGACAACTTCTCCTATCTTTTCAAATTTGCGTTTTCTCAGAAGAATGCATTGTCCACACATCATGCATGACATTGTCTTTTCTTGCTTGCCTGCCAAAGATTCATTATTCTTTTGATACCGAGAAATTTAATTCACATTAATATTATGCAGTTGATAACTGACAAGTCCTTCTCGTCAGCTTCAGTTTTAGGATGATTACTCTCATTCTTTTAAGGATCAGTGTTACTATCTTCAACCAGAAATAGTCTGTCCATACGCATGTAGCCCAGTTCGTGGAATCGGATCCCACTTTCTTAAACTTTTCTTTCCTTTTTTTTCAATTTCCTTGTTTAAAGCCTTGCTTAGCTCATATTTACTGCCACACGACCATTTTCGTATGGCTTTTCTGATTCTACAAACGCTAATTTCGCTAAGTAGGTTGCTTGGTTTATTGCTTTGTTCGTTTTAGGACACACTGTATGTGCCTTCTGAGAACAATAATAACGCGCTAAGTAAAATATATAACTAACTTAGCTGCTGTCTTTACTTGCTGGTCTTCTGATATATAGGCCACTTCTTTCATCGAGGATAACGAAGCATTTGACGCAGTGTTGTATCGCTTGTTTCGATTTAGATCAATATAGCCCTCGGCTAAACAAAGAGGCCTTATTTCTTCGAGTCCACTTTGCTTGTTCTGGACGAAGAACTTTAAAGATAAATTCTTCACGAAAACATTCCAGCGCATTTACCTCTTGAACAAATTCCAGGTATTAGTGTATTCCTGTCATCTGTTCATGATAGGTTTCTTCCGGTTTCTTACCAACTGTAGCAATGCAAAGTAGTCAGCGTCATTCGGCTAAGTAGGTCATTCAGTGCCTTCATAAAATCTGAATAACACTTACAGGCCTCTGCCACCACTTTTGCTGACCTCTCCGATCAATAAACTGCGCATCTGTAGACATTGTACATTGTCATGACAATGGGCTTGCGCAGCAACTGCATTAATTCAGAAAGGTATGTTAGTACATCTTCTGTCTAAGGATCAAAGGTTTGTAACTTCACCTGTATGTATACTGCACTGCATTTGCATCTGACATTCCGTCTGTGGACATCTTAACTTTTCCAATTTTATTTTCAACTTTTTCAATGCGTTAGCTCGGTGTTTGCTTTGATTTCCTTACAGGTAGATCATCCTTTATTTCCATTTCTCCTTCTTCTGCGTCACTCAAATCTATTTCAATGTCCACAGCCTGTATCAGGTTTGATGGTCTTTCCTTCGTGGTCTGTCTCTTGCAATGCTGTGTTCTTCCATAACCTTTTCTTCCTCATCGATGATTATACCTTGGATCACCATTTTAAATCTTATTATGGTTAGATTTGATTTATCTTCTTAAGAGGATTCTCATACACAAAATTACAGAGTACACTTGATCGCATTTAACTGCCACATTGTATCTTCTCCAACTGTAATGTCAGACACGCTGATATTTCAACACAGTTCACTGCAGTACTTGTTAAGTCTAAATTTGGTAATTATACTGTTTGTGCTAATGTTACTGACAAATATTCAAACAACTTTACAATACCACTTACTGCCACCAAATTTTGTAAGGGGAACGAACGTTGCAAACAATAACATCCAAGACAAAAGTAATTTCGAAGTACTTGTTTTTATTCATACCAACTATAGTACAAAACGAATGCCTCTTACACAGAACATGCACCACGGCGATAGATATCAAAGGCCTATTAAAACGAATGCCTCTTACACAGAACATACACCACGGCCATAGATTATCAGAGGCCTAGTGATGCCTCTTACACAGAACATACACCCCGGCGATAGATTATCAAAGGCCTATTTCATGGGGAAAACTACAGAACAGAGACCAAGTCTGAGTTCGCTAATAATACACCTGCTTGCCTTTACTATGTTGACAAGTTACGATCAGATTTGTGATTGTTACGGGGTACAAAAGTTGCAAGCAATAACATCCAACACAAAGTATATTCCCAGCCAATTTTTAATGTTCACCCAAGCTAGGGCTCAAGACGACTGCCCTTTACAGAGAACAATTCTTTAGTTTTACACCAGGGCAATAGTTTATCAAAACAACAGTGATGACAAATGCAGACTCCAACTCCTATGGGTCAGAATCTTTATCAATATCAGATGTGAACTAGGTAGAATTTGTTTCTAACATTACCATATCTGACCGCTTAAAATTCTTTAAACTAACACTACCATGTACACCACTGTCTCTTGTCATAATGATAATCAATATTTATACAAATAAATTGGAGGGAAGTGTTAGGCATTAATATGACGGCAACACCTTCCCCCTTAAGAGAAAACTAGTTTTCGAACAAAATTATAAAGGATGGATAAGCAAGATCGAAGGGTTAATATTTGGCTGTATACAGTTCTATGCAATTACCTTACTTCAAGAAATTTAAAAGTTCTAGCATCTCCCTGGCAATTAGAGTTCTATCAAATAGCATACAGTGCAAGCATTCAATGAGTCACTAAATATTTCCATATTCCGAATACAACATTTAGCACAACATCTAAAACAAACATTTTGGATTCACCTAAAATCAAACTGATGTGCATTACGAAAGTACTTAATTAGTGCACAAGCTATAATACGCATTATCATATGGGTCTTAATTCAGATAGGTCCAACAAGAATGAACACTAAAACACATAGTCTTAGACTCCAGCACGTGACAATCCATCAGCATTTGCATTCTCTGCTCCCCAACGGTGTTTGATCGTGAACTCATATGGTTGCAGACACAGGGACCATCTCAGAAGCCGTTGGTTTTTTCCTTTGTTTTGGCTTAGCCAAGTTAGTGGATTATGGTCAGTTTCAACACTGAATGGAACACCACACAAGTAGTAGTGAAGAGATTATATCGCCCATACTATCGCAAGGCATTCTTTCTCAATTGTAGAGTAATTTTGCTCCCTGGGCAATAGTTTGCGGCTGAAATACACTATCGGATGTTCGTCCTTATTGTCACTGTACTGACTCAAAACAGCTCCAATGCTCACATCACTTGCATCCGTTTGCAGTACAAATGGGCGTTCAAAAACAGGATTGATCAAGATAGGTGCCTTTACAAGTGCACTCTTCATGTCACTGAATGACTTAACAGATGTCTCATCCCATGTAACACGATTTGGCTGTCCCTTCCTTGTCAAAATACAAAGCGGAGCCGAGAGCTCAGCGAAATTCCTGATGAATTTTCTATAATAGCCCACCATTCCTAGAAAGGATCGAACCTCTTTCTTTGTTGTCGGGAGTGGGAAGTCAACCTGTCCTCCTCCATCAAATTCATCACACACAGTTGCTGATAACAGTACAGCTCTCTTGTACTGACGTAATAAATTACTATGGTAGGTTACTTGTCCTCGCCTACCACCAATGTTAATCTTGTAATTAACGTCATTGACCTTACAAATGACACGATAAGGTCCCTTCCAGTGAGCTTTCATCTTCGATGCATCAGATGGCAACAAAACTAGGACCTCATCCCCCGGCCTAAATTCCCGTTTGGTAGCAATTTTGTCGTACCATGATTTAACTTTCTTTTGATACTCTGTCAGATTTTCTTTCACTAACTCACTTACATCAACCAATCTCTGGCGAATCGAAAGCACATGTTCTACAACTGACTTATGTGTCTCACCCTCACCAGTGAATAGATCCTTAAGAATCTCCATCGGCCCTCTTACTGGCCAACCATACAGCAGCTCAAACGGCGAAAACCCAGTTGCTTCATGTGGTACCTCCCTATAGCAAAACAGTGCGTAAGGAGGCATCACATCCCAGTCTTCACCGTTCGTGGAACACAGTTTCTTCAAGACAGCTTTGAGTGTGCCATTCAATCTTTCGACATTTCCATTGGATTGTGGCCTGTAAGGAGAAGTTGTGATCCCCTTGATGTTCAACATGTTGTAGAGTTCTTTCAGAAGTGTACTTGTGAAGTTGGTACCTTGGTCTGTAAGGATAATCCTAGGTATACCAACCGACTAAATAGGCCAATTAAGGCGTTGGCCACTGTTTTGACATCAATGTCCTTCAAAGGAAATGCTTCCGGATACCTGGTAGCTTCATCTACTATGGTTAGTATATATTTGTTCCCAGCCTTTGTGCGCTGTAGTGGGCCAATAATATCCATCGCAATCTTGACAAAAGGGTCAGACACAATTGTTGGACGCACCATTGGAGCTTTCTCCTTCCCTGTTCTCCTTGCTGTCTTTTGACAGATATCACAGGCCTGACAGTGCCTCTGAATATCCACAAACATTCCTGGCCAATAAAATGCGGTTGTTATTCTTGCTTTCGTTTCCTCCCTTCCTAGATGACCAACAAGCGGTCTATCATGTGCCAACTCCATCATTGCTTGACGTAACTACTTTGGCAAAACTAATTGGATTCCATATTTTTCTCCATCCGACGACTTCCACTTCCGCTTTAAAATTCCATACTCCCAGAAAAATGCATTGTCCATGCCTTCTACTTCACTTGCAGATGACAGGGCCTTTTCTCTCACTCCAGCCAACGAGCTGTCATTCTTTTGATACTGAGAAATTAATTCCACTTTAACATCGTGCAGCTGATCAAGCGACAAGTTCTTGTCATCAGCCTCATCTTCACAATGGATGTCATCCTCATCCTCATCAGGACCATGTATGTGGAATTATTTTCTTACATTAATATATGCGACCGCTGAAAGTCCTTTAAATTAACACGATTTTCGTATCCCTTATATTGTAGTAATGGTAACCAATATTTATCCAGTAACCTTGAGGCGAACGTTTCGTATTAATTTGAAGGCAGTAGTTACATTATAATTTTATTACTTGCACATGCACATGTTTACTCATAAATGCAAACATACAAGCACGCACGCGCGTCAAACACACTTATACGTGGCAATAGTGGTCAACAAGTTTGTGAATGAACATACACAATAAATATGTATACCCTTTCAACATCCAAGAGTCATCCAGATATATGTAGGATAGCACACACAATGGTGACAGACACATACCCAAGTCCTTTGGGTAAGTCTGATAATCAGGATCAGATGCGTGAACTATGTAGAATTTGGTTTATATTATTACCATATGTGGCCACTTCAAGTCCTTTAAACTAAACCTACCATATACACACATGCAACTTGTCTTAATGATAATCAATATTTATATAAAAAACTTTGGCATTAATATGACGGCAACACACACACACACACACACACACACACACACACACACACACACACACATCATATTTGGATACGATGCTATGACTTTATACTACGAGACTTTAATATGTCATTCCAGCTGGTCAAGAAAGTATTTTTTAATGAAGTTTTAAATGAAGAAAGATAATTTCAATTTTGTATATACAGAGGTAGGGAAGTAACAAAGTTGGATACTAATACAGTAAAACAGTGTTTAAAATGGTTGATTCTCGACCATAGAATCTGAATTTCGTTATTGCTGGTACATCAAAAATGAAATGTGATATAAATGCATGTAAAGGTTCACTTTTATTACGAACTGAGGAAAACAAGCTCCCTCTCTGGATTAGTGTAAGCCTATTCATTGATACATAGATTAGTGTAAGCCTATTCATTTATATTATATATATATATATATATATATATATATATATATATATATATATATATATATATATATATATATATATATATATAAGTGTAAGCCCATTCACTGATACATAGATTAGTGTAAGCCCATTCATTGATACATATATTAGTGTAAGCCAATTCATTGATACAAAGATTAGTGTAAGCCTATTCATTGATACATAGATTAGTGTAAGCCTATTCATTGATACATACATTAGTGTAAGCCAATTCATTGAGACATAGATTAGTGTAAGCCTATTCATTGATACATATATTAGTGTAAGCCTATTCATTGATACATAAATTAGTGTTAGCCATTCATTGATACATACATTAGTGTAAGCCTATTCATTGATACACAGATTAGTGTAAGCCTATTCATTGATACATAGATTAGTGTAAGCCTATTCATTGATACATAGATTAGTGTAAGCCTATTCATTGATACATATATTAGTGTAAGCCTATTCATTGATACATATGTTAGTGTAAGCCTATTCATTGATACATATATTAGTGTAAGCCTATTAATTGATACATAGATTAGTGTAAGCCTATTCATTGATACATATATTAGTGATACATAGATTAATGTAAGCCTATTCATTGATACATAGACTAGTGTAAGCCTATTCATTGATACATAGATTAGTGTAAGCCTATTCATTGATACATAGATTAGTGTAAGCCTATTCATTGATTCATATATTAGTGATACATAGATTAATGTAAGCCTATTCATTGATGCATAGATTAGTGTAAGCCTATTCATTGATACATAGATTAGTGTAAGCCTATTCATTGATACATAGATTAGTGTAAGCCTATTCATTGATACATACATTAGTGTAAGCCTATTCATTGATACATACATTAGTGTAAGCCTATTCATTGATACATACATAAGTGTAAGCCCATTCATTGATGCATACATTAATGTAAGCCTATTCATTGATACATACATTAGTGTAAGCCTATTCATTGATACATACATTAGTGTAAGCCCATTCATTGATACATACATTAGTGTAAGCCCATTCATTGATACATAGATTAGTGTAAGCCCATTCATTCATACATATATTAGTGTAAGCCCATTCATTGATACATATATTAGTGTAAGCCCATACATTGATACATAGATTAGTGCAAGCCTATTCATTGATACATAGATTAGTGTAAGCCTATTCATTGATACATATATTAGTGATACATAGATTAATGTAAGCCTATTCATTGATACATAGATTAGTGTAAGCCTATTCATTGATACATAGATTAGTGTAAGCCTATTCATTGATACATAGATTAGTGTAAGCCTATTCATTGATACATAGATTAGTGTAAGCCTATTCATTGATACATAGATTAGTGTAAGCCTATTCATTGATACATAGATTAGTGTAAGCCTATTCATTGATACATAGATTAGTGTAAGCCTATTCATTGATACATAGATTAGTGTAAGCCTATTCATTGATACATAGATTAGTGTAAGCCTATTCATTGATACATAGATTAGTGTAAGCCTATTCATTGATACATACATTAGTGTAAGCCTATTCATTGATACATACATTAGTGTAAGCCCATTCATTGATACATATATTAGTGTAAGCCCATTCATTGATACATATATTAGTGTAAGCCCATTGATTTATACATATATTAGTGTAAGCCCATTCATTGATACATATATTCGTGTAAGCCTATTCATTGATACATATATTAGTGTAAGCCTATTCATTGATACATGTATTAGTGTAAGCCCATTCATTGATACATATATTCGTGTAAGCCCATTCATTGATACATAGATTAGTGTAAGCCTATTCACTGATACATAGATTTTCGGGTGTCAAACACACTACACAGCTGAGGCTTTCTCGAAGCCTAACATGCGATCTTATTCTCAAATGATCAAATCTGAATCGAACCGATAAAAAGAACCTTTTACATTTACATCCCGCTCTGTTGTTTTTATTAACATCCAGCTCTGTCCAGAACTGAGTTGTGCCAGATCCAGTATTCTGCATTACGGTTCCTCGTCTTTCGTTTTCAATTAATCATGCATTATCGTTCTTCTTCATTCATTTTTATTTAATCGCCATCAGAATTTTAAAATTTATTGACTTCTCGATGACCTACTATAGATCAATGCCAAGACCAGACACATGCTATTTTGGTAAGGAAATGGCATCAAGCTTGGCACTACAGAAGGTTTTCGAAATTTGTTCATTCGTGCTTCCTTGCTCTTTATAACTGCTCTTTTGTTGGGTAGTGTATCTTTGACAAAATGTTTTTTTTTAAAGTTATTGTTTGCTTTTATTAAAAAAATAACTATAAAACTTGGTTTACTGGGACAGATTTGTGTTGATATACATAGTTCTTTCTTCCCAATCAATATCTTTTCTCAGACTTTAAGTCTGACAACGATTTATTTAATTCCTGTAGGGGGCATTCCAATAATGTATTGTGACATCAAAATATATTTTACCTTGTGTGAAAATGGCATTCACACAAATACCTTCAAAGACGGGATTTTGAATTATACACCGGGACAATACATATTTTCTTCCAAGGGACGAACTTCAGCGTACATCAAGATATCAAAGTTCAAACCTAACTGAAAAGGCAGGTTGGCATTTACTGGTGATAATTGATTAACTATGGATTGTCATGTATTAGTCCGGAAATTAAGGTTAATTGTTGAACTCGGGGCTTGAAATCAACAATGTTAATGTATCTAAAACATGCCATTTTCACCATTTGAATATTGTATAGTATGTTGGCGCGCCATTTGTCAGCAACCGTGCTGAACATATCAAAATTCTTTACTGAAAGTGTATCACTAGCAAATTTCTTAACTATGAGTACACTTTTCATGTTAGTTCCTTTTTATAATTATATAAGACTGGATCGCATGACACATGCCTTGTGCAGGAAATGAAAATATATTACTTCAAAACATATGACTAAATGTTTCCCCCTTGCTTTTACAAATAACGAGAGATTATAAAACATAAAGTGTGCATTCTTTCAATACTCAGAAATTTTAAGATTTGAGGACTTTTTATTGGATACCTTGTCAGTTGTGAAACAGTTGTTTTTCAAATATTACATGAAAGAAGTACACATAAGGATGAAACATACGTGCGACGAAAGTACATACAAGACATAATGACATAAGACAAGGAGACACTTACACTCACTATACTTATGTGGCAAGGTAGCTACGACAGTTTACCTAATAAACGCGTCATGAATACTGAGACATTACGTTTCAAATATTTAAGAAAGAAGATACAAATACACTGACAAGAAGATATTAAGACAACTGACATGTCAAACATTCCACATGAAACAACTAAAAGTGTAACAATAGCTAACAATATGGTACACGATTTATCAAAATATCAAGTTTAAGAGATAGGTTAGTATAATAAAGTTTGCTTCTTTTTGTAGTAAATAGGAGCAAAATATTGATCTTGTCAATGTGGAGACTTTGTTTCTTGGCATTTATTCAACCAGACGTTGATGGGACTAATCTAACTGTGTTTTTTTCCAGATGGAAATTATCTTGTTTAAAATTTTAGCAAAAAAGTTCCAAATAAGAGAATAAAAAAAAAAAACAGCAAATAATCCGGCGAAGATATTTAATGTGGCACAGTATAATTTTATCACTACTTACGTAACAAATAGCGACTTTAAGTACATGTATGTGATTTTGTACCGGATTAAATCCATGGCATATTTAAAGGTGCTAGTATATGCGTGCATCAGGAAAGAGACTTGAATATGAATGAGGTACCATTTGATAACTATGTCAGGCGAAACTGGAAAAGAGATGAAGACTGGCCTTTGTTTAGCTAAATGACCAAAGGTTCAAATGTTGCAGACACGGCGTTTGTACTTGGTGAAATAGTTGTGATAAAATAACAATTTGCTGTATAGGAAGGGAAGAGGGAAAATGAAGAAATTTCGAAACCCTTGAGGGTTGTATGTTAATAATGGCGGTAGAAACATCTGAGAACTGACTGGATAGTTACTAGTTAGGGGTGTGTTTCCCACGCGAAATCTCGTGCTTTTAACATAACAGTTTTTGCACAAGGCGAAAGGTCTTGACCCCGAGGGTGAGCGAAACCGTCATAAAGGACGTGAAGTTGAGAGTCTGTAAGAGAAACGTAATCAAATATATAATGAAACGATTCTGATAAAAAGGGAAAAAAGAGAGCGAACCTCGAACAAAGAGGTACTGTCTTAATTTCATAGATAACTTTTCTTTAATATGAGTCTTAAGATAAGCGTTTGAATCTATTTGTCTTAAATTATATATGAACCATGTATGCTACGAAGGAATGGTTAGGTAGCAAAAGTGTAGGATAAGCGAAGAAGTTATATATATTTCGTTAAATAAGATGTGAATTATTCTAACCTATGAATTGGTTGTAGTAACTTTTGAGCAGAAGTATGTGTGCATGCGTCCGACATCTTGTTCAAAATAGTGATTAATAGTTCACACTGCGTCATTAAGCAAGAGTAGACAATGATATAGATCGATTAGTACTGGTAGCCAGTTCTATTGGATAATTACATTAATTTTCCTACAATGTGCTAACTGTCGATGGAAAGAGAGAAGCGAGTGTATGCAGACAAATACGGCATAGCTCGTATTGGATGCAAGGGTATGACCTGAAGCCAATCAACAGTTACGTGCATGTTGTGAAACGTGATATAGTTTCCTCTGAGTGTACCGGGGGTGGGGGAATGTTTGTTCATTTCAGAAAGTTGGAGATGATTAGGGACTTGGGCCGCATTTATTTTATTTTATGATGAAAATTGATTTCACTCCTAATACAAGGGCTTCTACGACAAAGCATGAGAGTCCACGCCTAATACAGGGCATTACATTTCTAATATAAGTGACTGAACATCTATTAAGAGGCTGAACGACCAGGAGAGATCCCACTAAAGGTGGTTGTGACACATAAATAGGCCAGAGGGAATCCGAGGGTATTCCAGTTCAAGACGACCCCTACCGACAATCTATGTTTACTCTGGAGAGCAGCCAGTTACCAGGCTATAACGGCATGCCGGACAATTAAGCACTCACTCGATCTCTTGTTGAACTTTGCCCTATCAGTATGAAACGAAACTGCTAACTGCATTTAAGAACTTTGAGTTAGTTGAGTTATTTTCTTTCCTTTTACAGTTCTGGTATAGGTGCCTCCTGCAATTGCCCCTGTACAATTTATTTTGCTGTATCTAGTTAATTAAATTATCATGTTCTGAATGCATCGGATTCGTGTTGTTCTATCCATATCTCTGCTCAGATTTCCATGTATTCCATCCATTAATTTCCTTTTAATATTTTCTCGATCCGTGCTATAATACCAAGTACTCTCATCGTCATGGTATCGATAACCAACCAAAAGACACACGAAAAAGACATACATACATACATACATACATACATACATACATACATACATACATACATACATACATGCATACATGCAAATAAAAGCTCTGAATAATTAAAAGAAACTAAAATTAAGCAAAAAGAAGAAACACATCCAGAATAAGAGTTACAGATTTTCATCCGTATTTTAAAAAGGTGTGTCACGTTTGCTAAGCCCCAGCTAAAGTCATGTATAAGCTATAATCTACCCGTCTTGGGAATATTACGTCGGCCTTGTGTTTGATCTCCAAAGATTGCCGCGGGGTTAGTGTTGAACTCTTACACAAGGTTACCGTGACCAGCCAGAGACCGGAAACTTGAGTCGGCAAAGGCGACTGGTCGCGTCACTTAACAAAGGCTTGCTGTTATCACATCTATATGTTAAAGGTTAGTCCAAGGATCAAAAGGAAAGCCCACGGGATAAACCAGGCGTGTTCTTTTCCATCCCCATGCTGACAGACAGCGAGAGGAACATTGTCCATTAAGCTTGATTAGATCGGTCCACAGCGATATACAATCAAACATTGAGATAGAGGGCGTGATTACAATTCAGACCCGAATGATACCTTCCAAACTCGTAAATAGTTTAGTATTCGCCTGGAAGGATTGCAATAGCGAACGAAGCCGCTCGTAATCTGTCGGCAGAATTTAGAGGTAGATTCTAAGGAAAGACAAAGCTTTGAACAGGGCAGGAAGTTATTTCCTCGATTTTTGCAGAATATTACGGCATCATAACTGTAATTATATGTAGCATTACGCGTAATTACTAGGATCGTTTAATATGTAGAATTACCTTTGTAGTGTTTCATTTACATGCGTATTGGAGAAATGGTCTTGAGTTTTACGTAGAGAATTACTAGATGCTGGTGGGATTATGTAGAGTGTTAGCATGTGGTCAGAATTAATTTTGGAATTCGCTATTATGTTACTTCGTAGTAAACCAGTGCATTAATTAATGCGTTATGTTAGAATTTGCACATGCTTGAATTGTGCATTTAGAAAATGGTTGAAGTATGTAAGATTAGTTACTATGGACGTATGCATATATCAGAGCACGGTTTTGAATATTTGTGTACTTTGTATGAGTTGTAAGGTAAAGAAATGGGTATGATCATTGTGATATTTAGTATAACGGAATTAGGAATATATACTGCTGTGACGGAATTTATTGATGCATGTATAAGAAGGAATTGATACCGTGTTGTATTATTGACGTTGTTTTACCATTCAAGAACGTATGGATATCTTGATGTGAATTAATACGTGACCGAAGAAGTTTAATAGCCGTTATCTGATGATAGGCTCTGTGTAGTGTGAGATGAGAGGGCTAAGCAATACGATTGTACCGTCCTTGTATTTTCACAGGAAGCTTTTTAGGGGACAGAGAACTTCTGGTTCCATTGGGTCCCAAGTCTTCAAGCGTTATAGACGGAATTGAGACTGTAGCCGAGACAATCGAAATCAACAGAAGTGTAGTCGTGGGAGAGGAAGTGGAGGAGAAGGAGTCTAGAGAAAGTCGAGGAGGAGGAGGAGAAAGAATTAGGAGGAAGGTCGGGGAGGAAGTGGAGAAGGAACTGGGAGAAGTATGAGAGAGAAAGGATACAACAGATGAATAGAAAGACAAAAGCAGGTGGAAATCAATATCACATTGCTAATCAAGTGGTGCAATTGGCTTATTAAAGGGTCGAGCGGAAGGAATGTAACTGGAAATTTGAAGCATTTGATTAGTGAATTGTTATTAAATTGGTATTCATTGAACTTCAACTCTTTTTTGTATAATTTAACCATCTAACCGTCTGCATTGCTGACTGGGGGCTCGGAGCTTTACATCCATCTTTCTCTAAATTTAGCTTCCAACCAATAACCTGAGTGGGACTCCTGTGATAGTTTTTAAAAAATATCGGGAGCACCCACCCCAACCATATAGCTCGTCACAAGTTGAATAAACACAGGAATGTCTTATGTGTAATACGATACTGCACTTGCCTATTTTAAGTTTACGTCGGCTCGATCAATATGCCGCCAGTATTATGTAATTTGCCTCAACTGAATTCAACAACATTTCTTGACACGAGATTGAATACAATTCTCTCAAAGAAGTAGACTATATCGCCCAGGGAGATTTGATGCAACATGTAGTTTCATAAACTTCTGATAAATGAAGCAATTACTTTTTAATTTATGTGGCACGAATCTAGACAGTATTAACCCTAATTGATCATTAGTCATACCAAGCTGGACCGAGATCATAGCATTGCGACTAATCTTTCAACACTCCGAAAACGTGACGGGTATTTACGTATTAAATGGAATTATCAGATCTAAACGTGATGTTGCTAAAAGAATCCATACACAGGGTTGAACAAAGAGCATGTTGTCTGATTGAAATTAGGACAAAGTTTGTAGCTAATGTACCTAACGCTGCAGTTTTCTGTTTCGTACCTATCTTTGAATTAAAGCGGCCTTAGCAAGGGTTCCGAACTATATCAGATCTATGTGGATATGGACGGTAATGAAATATAAAAAATCCAAAATCGAAAACGCACTTTAGCACGAATAAGAGCTTATTCAAAAGGATATCTAATCAAATTAAAAGCTTTCGATATATTAAGTCAGTCAGTCAGTTGGTCATACATGCATGCATGCACACACACGCACGCACGCACGCACTCACGCACGCACGCACACACACACACACATGCATACATACATACATACATACATACATACATACGTACGTACGTACGTACTCTTCTTCAGATGATTATAGAATGGTCCCGACTATTAAACAACTTTACTGAGGCAGAGTGGATTAAAAGGTTAAAAATTCATAAATAATACATAATACATAAATATGGCTAATTTAAACTACACGCACATTTTCTGAAGTACGCGCGTAAAGCGTTAGTAAATTGAATAAAACAAGAATTTATGCTTAGCTAAGCTAATGCACTTGAAAGTTTGCGCCTTTCTTCAAAGCAGATCACTGTAAAATTTCATTACATAATTAAAAAAAATTCTTTTCGGAAGAAATTGTAATAGATCCTTTTGTGGAAAAGACACGTCTTTTCTTTCTATTTGGAGGCGTTCAAACGATAGACAGATAAATGTACTGATAGGAATTTCCGCTGTAAAATTTAGCGTGGTTTCTGTATAACAGACTGCTAGGGTTAGATAGAAACCTCGATATTATTCTTGTCATGGCATTTAGGGGCGATGAAGTCGTTGATGTTGTCGAAGATCGCAAGAAAAGATGTGCAGTCTATTGACACGATAAATTTTACAGGGTAGATTTGCCTTTGCAGCGATTAGATAACCATTTAATCTTTCCGGCTGTTGGAAAATAAAAACTTTGTTCCTATATTGTTTAAATATTGTACGTTTATTGTCACATCCTGCAACTGTAAGAATTACAGACAGAATCGTGCTTTATCGTAGATCTACATTATTCAAATTCGTATAGCTCAAATGACCTTCACAATCGGTATACGTTGTAACTGTTCCAAAAAGGGATGATCAATCAATTTTGTTGCCATTGTCCAAAATTACAGACCATACTGAGGATCAAAATATCCTCAAAAATTACTTTTATATGGTGTTTAAATTAGTACCACATATGGTATTGCAAAAAGTGGATTAATAGCTGAAAAAAGTGCGTGATTTGCCTTTGGCTGTTTAGGACTGCAACACAAGGAAAAGAGTCTATAGTGCTATAAATTTGGTATCTGTGAGATGAGATCTTCACGACTAAAGGTTGAGATTGGAACGAGATATTTTACTCTAAATTCATTAATTAATTAAAATCAAACATTTTAATGGCGAATATC
The DNA here is from genome assembly GCA_028554795.2 of Sinohyriopsis cumingii. Taxonomy (NCBI): domain Eukaryota; kingdom Metazoa; phylum Mollusca; class Bivalvia; order Unionida; family Unionidae; genus Sinohyriopsis; species Sinohyriopsis cumingii. Next base: position 95,386,190 of record CM068826.1, read on the forward strand.
CTGATTAAGCAGGTCAGTTGCAAAGCATAAATTTATCAAAATTATTACACTGTGATCTGACATGTGTGCGAAACTTTTTCATGCATGGACCATTTCTTACAAAATCAGTAATATAAAAAACAAGAAGCATTAATCGGAAACGAAAACAAGCTGTCAACATGCACGATGGGAACAAATAGATCCTCAAGAGTAACAGGAGCTATGTTAGTGGACCAAATCTCCATGAATACGATTTATATTTCACAATTTAATTAGGTGCGGACATATAATGGATTGTCCAAAAAAATCAAACAAGCTATTTCCATTATCTGCCTCGTCCATTCAGTGACAAAAATAATAAAATACTTTAAGGTTGTGTTTAATGACAGTGAGTCCAAATCATATCGGGACTCTTTCAAGTCACGAAATATTTCTTACTTTGCATTACAAAATGATAGCAAACTCATGCAAAGAATTGAAAAAATAAGTTTCATGTTTTTCTTAATTCGCTTTGGCTTCGGTCAGGGTAATACTCAGACCAGAATCACCTATTCCGGTCAGTTTAATACTCAGACCGGAATCACCTATTCCGGTCAGGGTAATACTCAGACCAGAATCACCTATTCCGGTCAGGGTAATACTCAGACCAGAATCACCCATTGAAATATAAATGCTCTTGACAATACTTTGCATTTTAATACTACAGTGCAGCAAGACAGGCTGTTGAATATGGAGGGGAGCATATTGTAAGATACAAAGACGCAGAAGGAAAGTAGATCTAGGCACTTTCGAGCAGCCATGTACAGCTTGCATCAATGAAGAATAGAAAATTCATGAATAGAATTATGAATGTTGCACTTGCAAGCAGCCATTGACAATAATGTATCAAGAAAGATTAGAAAATACATGCATATAATTATGGCGGTAATCACCCTCCATAATTGAACAATTGTGGTAGGTAAGTCATGTCGTGTGATAGAGACGTCTTAAGCGATTTTACAAGTAATTGATTTTAAGAAATAGAGAAGACCTCTAAATAAATTGCAATGACAAATGTTCAGAGGCCCCAGAACAATTTAGCGTGTCATATATTTGCTAATACTACCTAAGCAATGTATAAATTCCCTCAGCTATGTCTGGTGTCGGCCTTTCAAGATGTGTCCGTCAAATGTTATCTTTAATTTCTTCCCAGTCTAATCCACAAAGATGTGCCGTATTTCATCTATAGCACTCTTGCTCTAAGGAAAGATGGTGCATAATCTCCGTCTTATGCAGCCTCTGTTACCTAAACAAGTAGTAACTTTTCTGAAAATAGTGGAATGATTTCGACTCAGATTTAAAGAAAGCTATCCGCATCTAATGTTTTAATTTATTTAGTGATGTCAGCCATAAAAATATAGAGTTTCCACTATCAAAAGCAAAACATACTGTTATATATATTTGGACTTGTGTTAAAACCTTTGTTACTATTTGAGATTTAATTCAAAATACTGTAAGTCTTCTTAAATTCTCATTTTTTATTCTAGGAAAATAAATTATATGTTGAATTTTACACATTTATTTTCGTTTTTGCTCTATTTTGTTATTTTTTTAAGACCTTAGATCGTAACTTTATGGCCTTCTTCTGAACAAAAGTATTTGAATCATTTTGTCTGTATTTAATATATTAAATCCCTGCAATTAAGGCCTTTCAGTTTAGTATTAAAAGATGTCGATAAAATATCCAATACAGTCGTTTTCTCTAGAGGAAGAGAGCAAACTATGTATCTTTATCAGTGTGGTGTGTGACAGAACAAGAAGAAAAAATGGTTATGTACATTACAAAGAATATGCCGTCAAAGTTAACTTGCCATACAGAATGGGACGATTGAGCCCAGTTATTGTGAATACAATAATATATCCGTAGAGACCGCTTAGTTTTATGTTTTCCGACAAACAACATATAAGATGAAGGAGGTTGTCTTGAAACAGCCAAAGGTCTGTGACAATCAACCTGACCTGCCTGAAGAATCCTACCCGGCATCTAAAGTTTTTATTTATTTTATGATGTATTCCATTAAAAATATATAGTTTCCACTAACAGAGGCAGAACATACTTGATCGACTTCTTTCAGAACAAAAATATTTGAATCAATTTGTCTACATTTAATATACATAATCTCTACAATGAAACATTTCAATGTGGTACAAAAGATATAGAAAAAACAAACAATTCTCAACATCTCAAGGAGCAACCAGAACTCCAGTATCATCGACAAAAGTATATAATGATTACCAGTATCGATGGCATTACGGGTTTACTGACACAAACACTACTAATACGAAGAAAACCTTAAAATACCGGAAATATATGTATTGGATCCTTCTCTTTAAGTCACTGACAGAAGTAAGCAGGTCCGAAAATGTAATAGGCGTTGACACGACATTTGTTTCCAGTCCCTTCCATCCAAACATTTGTTGTTTTAAATCGCCAAAAAGACGTGTCCCAATAATAAGCAGTCCATAACAAAAAAAAAAAGAAAAGTTTTTAGCTTTAACACTTTAAGAGTGATTTCCTAAAGTAATAAATCAATATTTAATTTCAAAAATCTAAATCCTTGAGGATAATAAAATTATAATTAATAATTGTATTTAATTGGAGATGTTCTCCAAAGTGAAAAACCAAAAGCTAGAAAAATTAGACTTCTTACTCTTCTTGCACTATTCATATTTTCATTTCTTGGCATTTAACAAAACAAGATTAAACCCGCCTAAAGCAGGCGAAAACAAGACAGTTTGCTGATCAGTCATCTTTCGAAATGATTTTTCGTCCTTGTTTTTGCATTTGTAGCATGAGAGAGAGAGAGAGAGAGAGAGAGAGAGAGAGAGTGTGTGTGTGTGGATGGCAGATTGTCTTTAGACTCGGAAGGCCTGGAGACCAAGATACCTTACTGAGCAACGTCATCAGAAATACGTTCTACAATGAAAAATGTCATAAATGGTTGCAAATGTATTGGTGAGCATAAGGGACGTATAACATTTTCGTTTCGCTTGATTCAGCCTGTTTATTAAGTTGCTTGCCAAGAGACTTTGTTATGTTGGGCAACACGGCAGCTCATCCGGCCAGGCATGACAATCGAACCCAGTAACCTTGCACGTGAATCCAGCACGCTAGCTAGATTTGCCCACAAACAACTGTCTTCTTATTTCCGCGTTGGAGACGTTCAACCAACAATCGATGGATCGATTGATGTCCACAGCAAAGTTCAACGGGTCTGTCTTCATGACTGAGTTTGATTTCGTCCCTGATAAGGGGTAAAGTAGCGATAACATCGTTAATGTTGTCGAAGATCTTAAGACATGGCTTACAAATGAGAGACACGATAAATTTGACAGGTTGATTGGCCCTTACAGCAGAAGCGACTCGGTAATAAATGATTCTATAGTACATTATACAGGCTATTAGATATATTTTCTTTCATTTGCTAGTATAGATTGTAAATCTTCGCCATATCTTATCTCAATGGCATAAAGTGCCGTACCAAATTCCTTAAGATCTGCATTATTCAGATTTTGAATTATTTCGGCAGAGCTCAATTACTGGTCTGTGAAGAGCTACTTGGCAGTTCCAAACAGTACAGTAATGACTAAGCAGTTTTGCCTTCCTCACTACAGTGGACTTCTTATCACTCCCGACTAGGATTCACGTAAGTAAACATGCATCATAAACTGTCACACTGCCAACATCGTAGCAATATGACTGAAAATTCCTTAAAGCTACGTTAAAAATCCAAAACACACATAAAAAAACACACACAAATAAAAGAAAGTTAGTTTGTTTCAATTTTATCAAATTATATCACGTCTTTGTGAAAACGGAAAGCGTGTTTATGGTCAAAAAAACATTGATACTTTGTAATTAGCGTCATATAACGAAACTAATCATAACAGAAAGTATTTCCTCCTATTACATGATACACATCAGTGATCTGAGTGGCTCACTTCATTCAATTTGTCCCTGTCTCCTTCCTTCGTTCATTAATTATTGTATGTCTGAAACTCTGAAGTCAGAGAATACGAGAGGACTGGTTTATTCCCATATTTTATGCATGGTGTAAATGATTAGTTTCCTCTTTAGAAAGTGATTCACTGAGGAAAATAAGTGTGTGATTCACTGAGGAAATAAGTACGCGATTCAGTGCAGAAATAAGTACGTGATTCACTGAGGAAATATGTACGATTGTCATTGATTAGAATTCAGATGAGACATTTTAGTGACATGCGTATTTTTTCATGTAAAATAAGAATAGAGTAAGAACTACCAAAGTTATGGGAAGACAATTACCAATCAGCATGCGTATTGCGATCACAGTTAGGCCTAGATTAATCGTCATGCGCACCAGTGGTTATGTCAGTGAAGCAAATCCACCTGCAACTGATTTACAGGATACTTGGTACCGTATATACTCGCTTATACGTCGAGGCCAACTGATATGCCGTCGAATAATTCACTGGCATATCTGGGTATATACAGTTCCTTAGGAGTAATCAGCAGAACAAATACTATCGATCCTGATCTGCAGCTCATCTTGCAAAGGCAGATCAGGATTTATGGTGTTTGGACTAAACTTGTAATCGTGTACAGACGGTAATGATGTGTGGATAAATTTCAAAACGTCTAAATCAATCGTTGGTCTTTAATTAACAAAATTCAAAATTCAAAATACCCTAGTCTTGATTGCGTGAAGTCCATACTTGGTAGGGTGAAAGTTTCCATGTCACGATGTTTATTTCATTTTAACCCAATATGACAGTCACAGCTCCACTTACAAAGGGAACAATATAAATATGCGATTTTTAGCGAGGTTTCATTTTTCTTTACATGGGGGAGGGGGGGGGGCGGGGGCGAGTGACCGAGTGGTCTAAAGCGCTCTCCGTTACGGATCACTGCCATCTCACCTGTCTGCGTGGGTTCGAGTCTCGGATTCGGCCAATGTGGGTATCTGAGAAAGCTTGCCAGTAGCTTTTCGAGGGTCGGTGGTTCTTTCTGGGGATTACCCGGGTTCTTCCTCCACCACTAATACTGGCCGCCATGTATAGCCTATCGTGTGCTGAAAATTGGCGTTAAACCCTACAACAACGAAACCTTTACATGATCTTACTAGAGAGGTAGAAATGGCCATTAACACTTACAGGTTAACGCTAGAATGCTGATAATTGTGTATTAAAGATTCGTCAAAGAGAGTAGGACTGTATGACATATACAATGGGTAGATTGTTTGTTTGGTGCTTAATGAAACATCAACCCATAAATGGCTATCTTGTACGGAGCTTATGGATGTAGTCTACCCTGCTCTCAAAGATACCAGAACAGCCGATTAGGCTGATCTTTACATGATTCGAATTCAAGCTATGGCATTCGAATCCGGCACCCTCTCTCTCTCTCTCTCTCTCAAAAAAAAAAAAATAAAAAAATAAAAACAAATGGAAAGTTAGAATGTGCTTTACAATATATGACATTCTATCTCAAGTACCGAAAGTAAAAGTAAAGAAAAGCTACAGGCGGTGGACCTGACTGAAGCATTGAAGGTTTGTGTCCTGCACCCTTTGCTCCTCTTTTTAAAAAAAGAATTACAACTATTTCGTGGTATAAAATAAGATCACTATTTATAGCTCAGAACCTCAGCAACATCCACTGCATAAAGGTGTGCAATATTTCTTTATCGATTCTCTAGACGTTACAGCACACAGGGTCGGATCGTACACACACACACACACACACACACAAACGTTGTCACTGGTCTCTTGAAATTTGACCATTGTTTTATTCATGCGCACGTTTAATGTGTATTATGCACCCTTTGAGTAAATATACACATACATTTTTGCTTTCATGCAATTTCGTGGAAAATTTGAGCCCTTTTGAAATTTTGGAACCTACCATCCCCCCCCCCCCCCGCCGCCAACACTTGACCTGATCTGACCCTTGCACATATATTTATGTTCTCTAAATACTTTTAATATAGTATGTTAGTTAAGCATAAATAGTTTCTGTTGAGAAGTGTCCACTGAGTACTATGAAGGGAGATAATGGAATATTTCCGATGTCATGATTTCTATTAGATATCGATCAAACTTGAATCCCCTGTCACCTTTGAAAAAATATCAGTTCGCAACACTACGTTGATTTACGACTAACAAGAAACAGTCTCGTAAACACTACGCTGATTTACGACTAACAAGAAACAGTCTCACGTGTTGCAGCTGATGTAATCAAAATACGGACTGATTTAGTATTGATTTGTGTACTCCATGTGTATTTCAGTGGTACATTTCATTTATGAGACAAATGATAGCGTACTAATAATGCTAATGAACTGAAATGTGACTTAAATGTTCTTTGCACCCCCAAGTATCTGGGTAGTCAATTTATAGAATAGTATTACGTTGTTCTGGGACATTTTTGTTCTGCAACAACAATAACAAAAACTATCTTACCATCACACTGCCACTAGTGGTAGTATTAATCATTGTTTCTTTTAGCCTTTTTTCTATGATTAGTCAAAGTACATTAACAATTTCGTTCCTTTGCCGAAGATACTTTCTGTTATTTCTCACTGAAAGACTCATCATTTCTGCATATATGTAACACATAAAAAGAAATTAAACGAATAAAATTATACAAAACAATCTTAAAAAAAAATGAATCTCAACAAAATGTCCATGCTTTTTATCTCAAAGTCATTTTCCTGCAAACATATTCTAAGCAGTTCTTTCAATATGAAATTTCAAATATGCGAATGATTTTTTTCTTCTAATTTGATGGATGAAATTATTGATGCTGTATGACCATTTTGTACGTGTTGGTGATTTCTATAATTTAATCACACCAAAAGCTGATCTTTGGACAAAACTAACATACACAAGGGACATGTATTTTTCGGACAATGAAGACAAAACTGACCTGTTCAATCTGCGTCACTAAAATAAATAGTTTTTAAATATTTAATTACACTTAGCATTAAAGTTCAACAATTGTTAACTAATATTTCAGCATAGCAAACGCTAAACAACCTGGAAAATGTATAAATAGAAGTTGTATTTATTGCATGCCCAACTGAGCTAATAGACTTTCAAATGTTTCTTTCTTCGAACCAAACGACCATGGAATTGCAATGCCACACAAAGTACCATGAATGCAGTCTTGGCTGAAGTACTGTAATAACCGTTTTGCCCGTACACAAATGTCTTTTTCTTTCAGCGTTGTTGGAGTTCAACCAAACGACAGATGATCGACTGATGTCGGCAACAAAGTTCACCATGTCTTTCTTCATGACTGAGGATTTTGTCCCTGATAAGGGGCAGACAAGCGATGTAAGTCGTTAATGTTATCGAAGATTGTAAGATATGGCTTACAAATAAGTGACACGATAAATTTGGCACGGCTGATTGACCCTCACTTGGAGGTATATCTGAAACAACTCAGTAATAAATGAGTCTATATAAAATCGTACAGTCTATCACGAACAAATGTGGGTTTTTTTTCAGCTGCGAGAATTTGATACTTGTTCATCGTAGAATCTCGTACGTATGGTCTATACGTTATTTAGAGTTGTATTACCTCGGCTAACGTCTAATATCGGACTGTGCAGAGCTATTTGGCAGTTCACAAGCGGTAATGATTAAGCAGTTTCACTTTCTTCGGTGCTATGGAGTTCCGATAGACCAGACGAGGAATCACGAGAGTTAAAGCAGCAGGGAAGGTGAACAGACCAATTTTGGAGCAAGTCTTCTTTGAAAATAAAACGTCTTACGAAAAAAATGAAAATACAAGGTCAATAACGTCAAACCGAAGCCTCTAACCGACCGAGATTTTCTCTAATTGGGTTAGCTCATTTTGTTACTTTATCATTATCGCTTGTGTTTTGAAATTTGTATTTGTGTTTTGTTTACCCCTCGGACACTCATTTTGGTCGCACCCGTCCTGCTGATGTAGTGTGTGAGTAATTAAATCATTATTATATCTTCAATGGAATCTGGCACAGCTAGATTAGCTCGAGAGTGATTAGAGGCAATTAAAATATATTCCAGTCGGTGATTCTGTCAAGCAAAAATTACAAGAGCGCCAGGAGTCTCAGGTGGAATTTGCAGAAGGTAAAGAACAGGTATTTAAACCAATTGTTGAACCAACGAAGAAAATTGTTACAGCAACTGAGGCGGTTCTAAAAGCTCTTAAAACATTGCCGGTTTATATTGCTGGCCGTCTTCAAGCAGCTAATCAACCACGATCCCTGCAACCTGTTCAACCACAACCTGAAGTTCAACCACAACCTCTAGCAAGAGTCAGAATTAACATTACATATAAATGTACACCTAAAGGTATTGCCGCTATCAGAGACCCAGACCAAGTAATTAACATTGCCGCGTATGGATATCGTGATAGAGATAAGTATGTAAAACCCGAATATGTTAAAACTCTAGAAGCTGCCGATTGGTTTAGGGATGTATGTCGCATCGCTACTAATACTCCGCAAATCAGATCTGGGGAAGATATTTATAATTTGGCTTCTTTAACCAGAAAGTATATGAGTATATTGAACAAGTAAAGCAATTATACTTGGTGGTCTTGCAACCCATTCACGAGATCTCATATCTTTCTGAATTATTTCCTTTGCATATTGATATCCAATCAATCGCTCAGCAAGTGTTCGATTAAATCGTTCAACAATTTCCTGATCGTGATGAATTGCTTTATTTCCTAGTCTGATTTTGACGTTGATTGACCAATCGCATGTGTTGGATATTCTCCAGGTTTTGGTTGATCTTGCTCTTGAAGTCGGATATAAAGTCGGGTTCCAGGACCACAATAATTATATCCAGGAATATGTTTTTCTCCTGGATACGGAACCCATGGAACTCATGGACATATTTCCTAATGAAGCAGCGATATCACCACCTGTTTTTCTTGACTTGTTAAGGGAGATAAATTTGTATCTTTCGCACCACATTTAACACACTTGCCTGTAAGTGTGCTCTTTTTATTTTTTGTTATTATTGTTGTTAATCCACTGGTGGGGTGGATGCTCTGCATCGAACATAACATAAATACATAGTATTTATTATATTTCTACAACATGGATGTCATTGATTTCTCAGCGACACAAAAGCAAGAGCCATTCAGGCATCACCCAGCGCTACCAAATTCTATCAGAGCAATTATCATGGGTCCATCTGGGTCTGGTAGGAGGTAATTATTACTTAACCTGATAATGAGATGGTTAAATTGGGATAAGATGTATTTGGTGCCTCCGTCAGTTGATGATCAGATATGCTTCGATGTGCTTACAGATTTTAATGAAAATGCAGAATAGTTGGACGAGGATGGTAATGATATTATTGATTTTATCACCGATCTTGATGAAGCCCCATCTATGGGTGATCTCGATGGATTTATTAATAATCTTGTAGGATACAATGATGTGATGCTGGACAAACAATTAAATCCAGATCAAATATTTTCTCGAGGCAGACACAAAAGCACAGACGTGATTTATGTTACTCAGCGATTTACACCAATACCTAAAGTGATCAGAGATAACTGCAATATTTTAGTTGTATGTAATGGAGTTGATACACATACTCTGCGAAATATTCATTAAACTTGCTGTTCAGTGGATTTGGATATGATTAAGTTCAAAAACTTCTCTTCAAAACCGCAATCTACCCCATACGGATTTATCACAATAAATTTGCATAATCCTAGGTCAAGATACGGTGTAGTTCTTGATAAAATGTTTGGTTGAGAGACAGCAGCAGAGAGGGTGCGACCACAAATGAGTGTCCGAAAGGTAAACAAAACACAAACAAATTTGAAAACCCAAGCGATAAACATACAGTAACAAAACGAGTTTACCCAATTAGAGAAAATCTCGGTCTGTTAGAGGTTTCGGTTTGACATTATTGACCTTGTATTTTCATATTTTTTTTCGTATGAAGTTTTGTTTTCAAAGAAGACTTGCTCCAAAATGTGTCTGTTCGCCCTCCCTGCTGCTGTTAAGAAGTGCGAATCAAGAAAAGTTCTAGTCAGCTTAAATTTAGCAAGTTATATCACGTTTTAATGAAAATGGAAAGTTTATTTATAGTCAAAAAATAATCACTGATGTTTTATACTTTATGTCATACAATGAAACGAATCATGATATAAATTTGTTCCTTCAATTTGTTTCGTACAGTTACATGACAGAATTCAGTGTTGTTGCCCTACTTCCTTCAATTTGTTTCGTACAGTTACATGACAGAATTCAGTGTTATTGCCCTACTTCCTTCAATTTGTTTCGTACAGTTACATGACAGAATTCAGTGTTATTGCTCTACTTCCTTCAATTTGTTTCGTACAGTTACATGACAGAATTCAGTGTTGTTGCCCTACTTCCTTCAATTTGTTTCGTACAGTTACATGACAGAATTCAGTGTTATTGCTCTACTTCCTTCAATTTGTTTCGTACAGTTACATGACAGAATTCAGTGTTATTGCCCTACTTCCTTCAATTTGTTTCGTACAGTTACATGACAGAATTCAGTGTTATTGCCCTACTTCCTTCTGTTTGTCCAGTGCTGAATTAAACCCTGTGGAGGCCCTTAGGCAGTCGAAATAGATTATCTCTTAATACGTTTTATCCATATTATTTTGATCCGTTGTCGTGGGGCACCTATGCAGGTGCCTACTCTGCCTAATTGATAATCCGGCATTGTATTTGTCCCTGTCCCTTTCCATTTTTATGCCCAAAACTTTAATTTCAGATAATATGAGAGGATTGTTTTATTCCCATATTTTATGCATTGTCAAAATGGTTGTTTTCCTGGGCAAAACTCCATTACAGTGAGGATATAAATAAGTACATGATTCAGTAGTGACATCAGTAACCACGTGATTCGGTGAGGATAAAAGGATCAATGGATTGGCATTGATTAGAATCGGGTAGAGATATTTTAGTGGCATGGATTTTTTATTTTAAAAAATATAGGTAAAATAAGAATTATCAGAGATAAATTAAAGATAAATACCAATCAATGTGAACATTAAGATCAAAGTTCAGAAGAAACAAATCATCACGCGCACCAATGATTTTATCTGGTGAAGAGCAAAATCTGGGGGGGGGGGAGGAATACTCACGTACACCAGTGGTGAATCGTCCTGTAAATGAGCAGGATGATAACATTGTCATTAAGAATGATTGAATTACAAAAGGGCTAAACCAGGCGATGGTGTGTCGGTTTTTAATTACAAAACTGAGAGTACTATACAGTCTTTCTTGATTGTGTGCTGTTCATACTAATATGGCAGACAGGCATGGTAAAACTTTCAAAGTCACGAAGTTTCTTTCGTTTAACACAACGTGACAGCCACATCTCCTCTTACAAGGGAGCAGCACAAATATAAGAACATTAGCGAGGCTCCATTTTTATTTAGACAATCGCACTAAAAAGGTAGAAATGCCACTTAACTCGTCGAACGCAATAAAACTGATGCACTGTCAACGCTAACTTTAGTACTGATACGTAGGTGCAAAAGACCCGTCATGGACGGTGGTGGCCTATCATTTAAGACCTATATAATGACTAGTTTGTTTGCTTGGTGTTTAACGACACATCAAGACATGAAGGGCTATCTAGTACCGATGCACTGGAAGTAAAATGCTTTGTTCAAAGACATCACTCTGCCACGAAAGCTCCCTAAATAATGGAAAAAATTATGAAACTTTTTATAATGAAAGCCATTTCGTCGCGAATGCCGACAGCAAATAAAAAATCGAAAGGCATGTCACTTTCAACCAATGCCCAGTTTCATACGCATTCTTGTGACAGAGCCACAATTATCAAACAACAGGAGCCACAAAAGTAAACCAGTAAGGCAGACAGGAAACAGGGATAGATGTGGTTCCGTTGGTTCCAGGAAATTCATATTACTGAGCTGTGATGAAATAGCGGGAATCGTAGAGAACGCAATGATTTTGTGTCTCGTGCTTCCCGAGTAGGTATGTGAAGCTAATTATAATGAATTTCCTAGAACCAACGTAACTATTTCTCGCCCAGTTCCCTTTCTCCCTCGCTTGCTTTATGCGAGAGAACTGAGCGAGAGGTTTCTTTTCTTCGACTACTTCGTATGCATTACGTAGATGATGGTTTTGATGAGTAAGCAATGATTGAATAATCAGATTGGAGTTTGATTAGAAATGATTACATATTTTTAAGGTTGGAAGATAATTTCTGGAAATAAAACACCAGCATGAGCAACTTCGACAGAGAAATGGATCTTCACGCTCAGGATAAGTCGTGTCAATAAACCAAGATAATTAACTACGTTTATGGTCCAGTCTGTCTGAACAAATCAAAAACTGTGTTAGAAAGGTTTTGTGGACAAGGTAAGTGGTAAGTCTTAACTGTACTGTGGTCGACTTGATATCGCGTGAATGCATTGTAAATATCGCACACTACCAAGTCTTAAAATCATCAAAATTACTTGTAATTAAGTTGAAAGTGAAAGGTATCTCAGCTTACCCCTCCCCTCTCCCCACCCCCATAATAGATTTAGCTGCTTACAATCCAAAATTGCATAGTAACACTAGATTGTAGATAAATGTATTAAAAGGCCGTGGTAGTGGACAATGGTTTCGAAACTCGAAGGGATGAGAGGCATTCATAATAATTATTAAAAATGAAAGACTTCAAAGACACAAATTTATACGAGGGAGTATAAGAATACAGAATTCAGGAAAAATAACTAATAATCATTCTTCTAATTCTTCCAAAAGATATTTTTTAAAAACATACTTATACTGTTGGCCATTTATGCTGTCGGTCATTCCAGCTCGCCTACCCACACTCCACACTGCATATGTTTTTTTTATGAACTGATCACGCACAAGCATAATCACAATTCGTAACTTTTTCACGATCTGATAGCGTACAAGCATAATCCCAATTCGTACATTTTACACGATCTGGTCAATACAAGTATAATCACAACTCAACTTTTTCACGATCTGATCACGTACAAGCTTAATCCCAATTCGTATCTTTTCCACGATCTGATCTCGTACAAGCATAATCAAAATTCGTAACTTAATACTATCTGATCACGTACAAGCAGAATCAGAATTCGTTCCTTTTACACGACCTGATCACGTACAAGCATAATCAAAAATTGTATCACACGATCTGATCCCTTACAGGCATAATCACAATTCGTATATTTTCACGATCTGATCTCGTACAAGCAGAATCACAATTTGTATCTTTTACACGATCTGATCTCGTACAAGCATACTCGAAATTCGTATCTTTACACGATCTGATCACGTACAGGCAGAATCAAATTCGTATCTTTTACGCGATCTGATCACTTACTAACATAATCACAATACGTATTTCTTACACGATCTGATAAAGTACAAGCATAATCACAATTTGTATCTTTTACACGATCTGATTACGTACAAGTATAATCACAATTTGTACATTTTACACGATCTGATTACGTACAAGTATAATCACAATTTGTGTCTTTTACACGATCTGATAACGTACAATTATAATCACAATTTGTATCTTGTACACGATCTGATTACGTACAAGTATAATCACAATTTGTATCTTTTACACGATCTGATAACGTACACGTATAATCACAATTTGTATCTTTTACACGATCTGATAACGTACACGTATAATCACAATTTGTATCTTTTACACGATCTGATAACGTACAAGTATAATCACAATTTGTATCTTGTACACGATCTGATAACGTACAAGTATAATCACAATTTGTATCTTGTACACAATCTGATCATGCACAAGTATAATCAAAACTCATAACGTTTTCACGACCTGATCACGTACAAGCTTAATCCCAATTCGTATCTTTTCCACGATCTGATCTCGTACAAGCATAATCAAAATTCGTAACTTAATACTATCTGATCACGTACAAGCAGAATCAGAATTCGTACCTTTTACACTACCTGATCACGTACAAGCATAATCAAAATTCGTTTCACACGATCTGATCACTTACAAGTATAATCACAATTCATATATTTTCACGACCTGATCTCGTACAAGCAGAATCACAATTTGTATCTTTTACACGATCTGATCTCGTACAAGCATACTCGAAATTCGTATCTTTACACGGTCTGATCACATACAAGCAGAATCACAATTCGTATCTTTTACGCGATCTGATCACTTACTAACATAATCACAATGCGTATTTTTTACACGATCTGATAAAGTACAAGCAACCTCACAATTTGTATCTTTAACACGATCTGATTACGTACAAGTATAATCACAATTTGTATCTTGTACACGATCTGATAACGTACAAGTATAATCACAATTTGTATCTTTTACACGATCTGATAAAGTACAAGTATAATCACAATTTGTATCTTTTACACGATCTGATAACGTACAAGTATAATCACAATTTGTACATTTTACACGATCTGATTACGTACAAGTATAATCACAATTTGTATCTTTTACACGATCTGATCATGTACAAGTATAATCACAATTTGTATCTTTCACACGATCTGATTACGTACAAGTATAATCACAATTTGTATCTTTTACACGATCTGATAACGTACAAGTATAATCACAATTTGTATCTTTTACACGATCTGATTACGTACAAGTATAATCACAATTTGTATCTTTTACACGATCTGATCATGTACAAGTATAATCACAATTTGTATCTTTCACACGATCTGATTACGTACAAGTATAATCACAATTTGTGTCTTTTACACGATCTGATTACTTACTAGCATAATCACTAGCATAAGGAATATGGATAATGGTGTGGCTATCTTAAAAGTGAATACAGATAAATGACTTCTTTAAAAAAAAGGAAACCTTGTCCATGACGGATGATAGGTTTAGAAATCCTTTAAATTTATAAGCTATTTTAAACAAACCTAGGGTATGTGCTATTTGTATTTAGGTCTCGTTTTATAGCTTTGTTAGATTTTATTGATTATTTGCTGATTATGGGGAGCCATTGTTGGGAAGATATTTTTGAAAAAGAGTATTTAGCCAAAAAATGACGTCATAATGTACAGTACTCGCGAGACTTTATGGCAGTATGGATTAGTTGCGAAAGTGGACATTCCCAAATTTCTTTACATAAGGAATTATGGAATATTCTTTTGTATAAGAATTTAGCAATTTGAGAAAGACAATTCATTATGTTAGATTTTTTCGTGATGCATGGCGTAAAGTACCAATCTGCGGGTTGAAAAGGCTTACTTGAAGATGTGTGAAGAAAAAACATGCATGTGTGAAATTAAAGTTTCGGGATGCGTGTTCATAACTGACTATAGATAACATTTCAAAATGTATACGCTAAGAGTTCGTTTGATTCACTCGCTAGTGAGACCTGCTTGCTTATTAAATCACGAAAGAATGTAATACATTTCATCTGAACAGTTAGCAATGTTTTCTCGTCAGATCTAGGGGCCCTTAGGCAGTCACGATCTCGTGCCCCCCTTCGCAAATTATCTCCTGGGGATTGGATCAAGAATATATATATATATATATATATATATATATATATATATATATATATATATATATATATATATATTAATATAGTAAGGATTGAATGCCCAGTTCTGTCGCTATTTAAACAAAAGGACGATAGTTTCGTTCTCTTTTGATCTGGCATGTCTAAACAGATGTGATTATTAAGCAAGGGGCTCAAGCTTTTGCAATTCCTTTGGATTCGTTGCAGTGCCGGATTAAACCTTGTGGAGGCCCTTAGGCATTCACAATCTTGTGCCCCCCTCCCCCTTCGCAAATTATCTCCGAATACGTTTTATCAATATGATTTTGATTCTTTGTCGAGAGGCCCCAAAGCCGGTGCATACTCTGCCTATTTGGTAATCCGGTACTGATTCGTTGGTTATCTTCTAAATAGAGTGGGATTGTAGTTTGATGTGCGAAAAATGTAAGAAATAAAAAAAAGATCGTCGAATATTCGTGACATTTTCGTCAAATATGAATAATGTCTACGTTATCCTCCATACAAATAATATAATTTTTCTTCTAAGTTTGACCTATACATGCCCTAGGAATATTCCCCCCCCCCTTTTTATCCATACGTATATACATGTACACAGTAAAGTTATGACCATCTGTGTATTCCTTCACTCTTGATTAGTAATTGTAGTTGACAACCTTTATCCAATGACAGCTCAAGGCGAGGGTTGGAAGGTGCAATTTGACCCATGGCGCCAGGCGAATGGGAGCGCCATTGGGAGTGGGTTTTTTTGCTAGTTAAATTTTCATAGCATTTCACCTTTATCTTGGTGTAAAGGGGACAATTCTTCACAAAATGTACGGCGGAAGGGTATTGGATTGGCAACTGATGTAAAACCTGCTACTTTGGATACGTAGGGGAGCCACTAAACAACATTGCCCCCGAGCGCCTCAAAACCTCGCGACGTCACTGTCCTTTTTAAAAAAAAAAATTGAACATGGCATATTATATTTTTGCTGTTAGTTCATATTCACATCACTTTTTCGGTGTTAGTACTGCTGCCCATACTTTGAGCGTTGTCTTTATGAATAAACGACTTGGGGCCTAGTGGCCGAGTGGTCTAAAGCACTCACCATTACGGATTATTGCCATCTCACCTTTGTCTACGTGAGTTCGAGTCTCAGGTTCGGCCAATGTGGGTGTGTGAGAAAGCTTGCCAGTAGCTTCTCGTGGGTCGGTTGTTCTTTCCGGGGTTTTCCCGGTTTCTTCCTCCGCAATTGATACTGGCCGCCATGTATAGCCTATGGCGTTAAACCCAACAAAAACAACAATAAACAACTGAATTTAATACAGTTTGAATGATTTTCCTCTCATAAACTCAGCAACAAATTATAATATTATTGACACAATGTATGCATAACTGTACTGTGGAACCTTTGGATACCGAACTCTCAGAAAACTGAGAGGTCGAAATCTAAGCAGAAGCATATTGAATATGATATGGTACACTGAAACATCTCATCGGGAGTGGGGGTGTGGTGTTGAGAAGTAAACAATTAGCGATAATTAGGATGTGGAACTATAGCTGTCTGTTAAAACATATCTAAATAAGCAAGTAAAAAATTCACACCCACGCCTATCGTGAGATAAGAGCTGTTTAATATACAAATTAGACGCTAATTTGGTCTTGTTTATTATTGTTTTGCCTTGTGAAAATAATTATTTTGGGTGGTGGTGATTGGTTTAGGTAATAATGACAACCAACTGTTCACAAACAGACAAATCTAATGGCATGAGCACACGGTGTATGAATAAACTAAGCGATAGTGAATATATTTAGGGCAAAACATTCGCCTAAGACATTATTTTTTTACATGTCTTTATATTTTTCATCTACAGACTCAAGAGCTCGACTAAATATTTTGACTTGGTCGAAAACAGCCACAGACATGATTGGCATTTCGAATGGCCAGCATCGCATGTCGAACTTTGGAATCAATATTTAATGTGTTAGATTAAAATTCTCAGTGCTCAGTGCCAAATAAAAAAGTAAACAGGCAAAGACATATACAACAAATTGCATTTCATCTACTATTTAAATATGCTGAAAACAGCGGGATTGGTTAGGATTCTTTCTCAGTAGCCCCGGGAGACCAAGTAGTCCAAGGCGCTCGACTTTACCGATCACTGAAATCTCTCCTTTGTACTACTGGGTTCGAGTCTCGACTCGACCAATGTGGTTATGTGAGAAAGTTTGCCTGTAGTTTCCCGTGGTTTCATGGTTCCTCCCGGGATTTTCCAAGGCTCCTCCTCCAACAAATATACTGGCTACCACGTACAACATATCGTGTCCTGAAAAATGGAGTTAAAACCATAACTTTGACGATTCAACAAAGTAAATTATGTGTCCTTGTAACTTGATATCCGCCATATCATGTGCTGAAAAATGGTGTTAAACTCACAAAACCAAACTCTCCGGCTCTGTCTCCTTAGATTTTAACCATAAAACTCCCAAACTGTCGTTATCTTGGCTTTAGTTCGCCAATCGCCCATATAAATCTCTATAAGGTTCCATTTGTTTTTGTTTTTCACAGAAAGATATGGTGTATGTGCAGCTGACAATTTATACTGAAAGAGCACACACATAAATCATTAAAAAGAGCACACACATACATCATTAAAAAGAGCACACACATACATCATTAAAGTGAGTACACACATGCATCATTACAAATAGTACACACACGCATCCTTAAAAAGAGTACACACATGTATCATTAAAAAGAGTACACATATACATTATTAAACAGAGAACACACATACATCATTGAAAAGAGTACACATATGCATCTTTGAAAAGAGTACACACATGCATCATTGAAAAGAGTACACAAATACATCATTAAAAACAGTACACACATACATCATACATCCTTAAATGGAGTACACACATGCATCATTGAAAAGAGTAAACAAATACATAATTAGAAAGAGTACTCATAAATATCATTAAAAGGAGTACACACATACATAATTAAAAGAGTACATACATATATCATTAAAAAGAATACACACATACATCATTTTAAGGAGCACACACATATATCACTAAAAGGAGTACACACATGCATCATTAAAAGGAGTACACACATATATCACTAAAAGGAGTACACACATATATCATCAAAAAGAGTACACACATACTTCACTGAGAAAAGTACACTCATATATCATTAAAGAAAGTACACACATACTTCATTGAAAAAAGTACACACATCATTAAAAAGAGTACACACATACATCATTAAAAAGAGTACACACATACTTCATTGAGAAAAGTACACACATGCATCATTAAAAATAGCACACATATATACCATTACAAAGAGTACACACATACATCATTAAAAAGAGTACAAACATACTTCATTGAAAGGAGCACACACACGAATCATTAAAAAGAGTACACTTTTGCATCATTAAAAATAGTAGACATACCATTAACTCGAGTACACGCGTGCATTATTGAAAAGAGCACACATATACATCATTGAAAAGAGTACACATATACATCATTCAAAAGAGTACATACATGCATCATTTAAAGAGTATAAACATATACATCATTGAAAAGAGTACACACATGCATCATTGAAAAGAGTACACAAATACATCATTAAAAAGAGTACACACATACAACATACGTCCTTAAATGGAGTACACACATGCATCATTGAAAAGAGTACACATGTGCATCATTGAAAAGAGTAGCACATGCATCAGTGAAATAGTGCAAACACTAATTATTGAAAATACACACATATGCATCACAGAAGGAGTATACACACGCATCATTGAAAAGAGTACACAAATGCATCATTTAAAGTTTATAAACATATACATAATTGAAAAGAGTATACACACGCATCACTGAAAAGAGTACACATATGTATCATTGAAAAGAGTACACATATGCATCATTGAAAATAGTAAACACATGCATCATTGATAGAGTAAACACTTGAGTCTTTTAAAAGCGTACACGCGTGTATCATTGAAAAGAGTACACACATGCATCATAGAAAATGATAACTAAAACCAGTTAATCTATGACAGAGGAAAAGGAGATGGTGGAATTCTACAAGCATGCACGTTTTATTTCCAGTAAATATCATTAAATTTGTTAATGTTAGCAGCATTTGTAATTATTTTATCTAGCTTAATTATATATACCTCGATGTTGCGGAAAGATGTCCTTCAGCATCCTGCGTAAAAACGCATTACTTATCTAAGGGAAGCAAATGCAGCTAAGCAAGTATTTATAACCTGCTAAAGTTAGCTCTCTTGGAAAGGTTTTAAAGGACTCGTGGATTAAATTAAATGCTGGGACAAGTATAGGGCCTACATATCTAATAATAGGCATGTTGTCACTTTGACACGGTTATGTCTAGACAGAGGAAGTAATGCACAAGTTCGATCTTTGGATCATGACATGTATAGTGTGAAAAATACATCCTACAGGGGACAAGATTACAATATAGAACCATTCGCAGAGGGATAATAATATTTTCGTTTAAATTGTAGCCGCCAAATCGTCGTTGTCATTGGCTTGACTTCGCTTGCGAAGATTTAGGAATGGGGAGGTCCACGTCTATTGCACGCGCGCTGGTGGCCCACAGAGGCTGCAGAGAAATGCCTGGGTTGTGGTGGGTGCTGCAGATGGTTACCGGTTTTTCTTCGCCATTGTTTTTCCTCCAAGCTGGCCCATCTGTTTTGTTCAAAGGTGGCAGTGCCCCGGTGAACTGTACGTCGCCAGCTTTCACGGTAAGCAGCTTGTGACGTCCAGTGGCGATATTCGATGCCACAGGTGATAAGGTTCTTTTTCAAGTAGTCTTTATATCTCTTTCGAGGTGCCTTCCTATCATTCTTCTAGGTCAGGGGTTATCGTATTGTCCGATAACCAAAGTGCATGATAATATTAATTCAGCAGAAGCTTCATTAAATACACAAAATCATTAAAATTAAAAGAATTTTTCTCACAATCATGTACATATTCACAATAGGAAAGTAGTTTTCAGCCACAAAATAAACCCTTTTTCAATTAAAAAAAAGGATTATCATTTACACCGTATAGTGGACAAGATATTTATCTCGATTTTTATAATGAAGCAACTAAACAAGAAATTTTAAACAGCAGTCCTAAAAGAAAACATTTTACAAACATATCTAAAGAAGAACTAAATTCCTTACGTGCCTTATCACAAGATGAAAGTATTATTATTAAAAACGCTGATAAGTCTATCACCATAGTAATAATTAATAAGCAGGATTATATTAAAGAAGTAGAAAGACAATTAAATGAAGTATATTATACAAAACTTTCCTATAATCCTTCTGACGAAATTAAAGCAAAAATAAGCAAATGTATTATGAACTCTCTGTACACAATTGCTCCATATATGATGAACTAGGTATCTTCCCAAATATATTACGCACACCTCAGTTTTATCTTCTACCCACAATACATAGAATGGCTGATAAGCCACTACCTTTAGGGTTTCCAGGTAGACCCATTATTTCTACATGTAACTCAATTACAAATAACATATCGCAATATGCTGATCATATTTTAAAACCACTGACGAAATCACTAACTTCATATGTCAAAGCCACTTTTGATTTCATTACCAAATTGAAATATTTACCGAAACTAACTGAAAATTCATTCCTAGTTACACCAGATGTGGTTTCACTCTACACGAATATACCACACAATGATGGTATCAAAGCGTGCTAATATTATCTTGATGAAAACGAATATACATGTAAACTATCAAAAGAACATGTTTGTGATTTGATAAAACTTGTGCTCGAAAAATTACTTTTTTTCAATTTTGGTAATACAAACTATCTCCAAAAGTTGGGAACAGCAACGAGTAGTCATATGGCACCTTCTTATGCATCTTTATTTACGGGGAAATTAGAAAATGAATTTCTAATAAATGCCTCTTAAAACCAGATGTTTGGTTAAGATTTTTAGACGATATCTTTATGGTTTGGAGTTATTCATTATTGTATAGACTGTTTAAACTAATTATATCCAACAATAAAATTTACATTCAATGCTTATAAAAGGACTAAAAATCTTAAAGATTTCCTAATTAATCTAAACTAGAAAAAACATATAAAAAGGGATCGTCAACTAAATGTAATAGACCTAGTTGTTCGTACTGTTCTTTTATTAATGAAAATACTTCTTTCAATAGTAATAATACGAAAGAAACATTTAATATGCATTGAGATACTAACTGTGCGACATTTAATGTCATTTATCTGATCACATGCAAAAATATGTGGCATCCAATATATTGGACAATCCAGTCAACAAATATCTAAACATATGAACCAACATAGATCAAACATAAACAAAATTTATGTCGATCAATCATTTTCATTTCATGTTGCCGCACGTTATAACATTTCGCATACTATGCAAGATTTCTCCTTTCAACCTCTTGTTATAGCTAATTCTGTGATGGAACGTCTGCTAAAGGAAACCTATTGGATTCACCGTCTTAATAAGGTAAATGCAAAGGTCTAAATTCCAAAACTCTCTATGATATTCATTAATCCCTTTTTTTAATTGTCCCCTGTTTACAATTAGTTAAAAATATTTCTATATTATTCTAATGTACAGAATAACTTATATAGTGAAAGTGTAAACTAATATCATAAAAATAAGTTTAATAATTATTTAAAAATGAAAAGGCATTTTAAAATTAATTTTCAATATATTATGAATAATTATTTATAAAATATTTATTTATTTTATGATTATAAGTATTATGCACACCATACATTTTTATTATATAATTTGAGTTCTGACGAAATATTGAACATTCATCAATAGTATATCAAGTTGATTGATTGATTATTTGGATTTACGTCGCTTGCGCCCAAAAGGACATGTGCGACGGGTTTATTCCCGCACAGCGGGATGCTAAATGTTCCTAGTGCCACATCCCCCAGGGGTTTATTTGCTCAAGGAGCACTGCTAATTTAGCCGTCACGTCGTATGACTACATGTCTCTAAAGAACTGAATGAAGGGCTTTCATGAGTGGGAATGGGCCCAACACACACTCATGTTAACAAAGAGTATATAATATTTTTTGTTTCAGAAATGTGAGTTATACATATTAAAAAATAGTAATGATACTGTTTATCTCTATTTATTAATACATTTTAATATAGTTATCAATAGAGATATATGTATCTTTAAGATCAAGTTTTATGTATTTTTATGTATTAAAAATATCATTTATCTATACTGTATATGCATTTTTCCATGTCAATTATTCGTTAAAAAATAAACAAATTACGTAAGGTTAAAAATGTAAGCTATGACGTCATCTTGTGTATGTCATGTTATTTATATCATTGATCAGTTAGAAACAGAATATATTTAACGACGTAAGCAATGATATTGAACTTAGTTTGAATTCAGTTTGATGAAGCAATAAAACGAAACCAGTCACACATTCTACGTGTGGGTGTTATTTATTTTATCAATAATCACACACACACACACACACCGTACTTGCCATACTCAAACTTTTGAATAGTTTGAGTCAGGGAAGGCATTTGCCCCCCTCCCCCCCCCCCGAATTTGCATGTGCTGTCAAATGTAAAATTGCTGTTGCCTATATACGAAAATAAACAAGCCCGTCAAGTTTTGCCCCACCACCCCACCCCCCACCCCCCAAAAAAAAGAAAGAGTTGAAATGACGTCCCTGTTTTGAGTTGGACCATAATGAACGTGGCACTAATGTATAGTTCATTTCAGTGTGTCGACTATATTTCTATTAAGACTTTACTGAATGCACTGTTTTAGGAAGATAATACCCTTACCAATTTTCTTTACTTTCTTAGCAGACTGGTCTCTTTTTCAAACAGGGTACTAAGCAGGAAAGTATTGTTTCTTAGAGCAAAACGTGTATCTTGGACTAATTAGTTATTCTAGATTGCTAATTTTCATATTTTGAATTAACTGATACCTTTGTAAAAAGAAACATCCAATCAAAACCATAGAATGAGTGTGAGAATGCTCATTTAAAACAGAGATGAGTGATTACTCATTTCATATTATACCCCACCCCCCAGCTGAAGAGCATTAGGTAATCAGCTATGTCTGTTTTGACTCTCTCTCTCTCTCTCTCTCTCTCTCTCTCTCTCTCTGATTTGGATCTTGAACGTAGCTTTAACAATGTATTAGTTATATCGCTACGATGTATGCTGTGTGGCAGTTTATAGCGATGTCTGGCACTGGGGCATCATGACGCAGACATGTAGCATAATGTCCCACCCAGTCACATTATCCTGACACCAGGCCGACTAGTCCTAACACTAACCTCTTAATACTGAGCTCCTAGCGAGGCAGCTGTTAGTAACATTTTTGTAAGTCTTTGGCGTGACTCGGCCGGGGTTCGAACCCGTTACCCCCCGCATCCGAGGCGGACGCTCTAACCACTAGGCCACCGGAGCGGTCGTTTGGACCTTGAATCGCTAGTATAGAGCAATAGACAATTACTAATGTCTATTTTGACTATGAGTCGCCAGTATATAGAGCACTGGGTAATTATTAATGTATGTTTTGATCATAAATCACTAGCGTTGAACATCGAGTAGTAATGACGAGTTTGACTATGAATCACTAATATAGAGCATTATGCAATTGGCTGTATCTATCTGATTATGAATTCCATGGTTAAAAGAATCAATCCCTGTCTCGAATATTTCATTCATAGTGAAATGCATAGCCAAACAAAATCTCTAAGTTTAGATAGGACCTGCTAAGCTGGGTACTGACCAGGAAGCATTTTTATCTTGGTTTGACATCAACAGTTGGTTCTAACGAATGTTTCCGTTTTGTTTTCTGTATCTGTCGCTTCTTTTAAGGTTGAAAACACATCAGCTTCGTCTTAGGGTTAATAAATTGTTAGCTTTTCTGACCTGCGTTTTTTTAAACCTCCTGTGCAAATGTCGTTTGCAAAAATAGAACCTCAATGGTGGTTTGTTTTGTTGTGTGTGTGTGTGTGTGTGTGTGTTGGATTTTTAACGTAGCTTTAACAGTATCTCAGTCATATTGCTACGATTTCTGAACGATGGCAATTTATTGTGA
The DNA here is from genome assembly GCA_028554795.2 of Sinohyriopsis cumingii. Lineage (NCBI taxonomy): Eukaryota > Metazoa > Mollusca > Bivalvia > Unionida > Unionidae > Sinohyriopsis > Sinohyriopsis cumingii. Next base: position 95,410,883 of record CM068826.1, read on the forward strand.
TGTCTATCAGACATGTCTCATGATGTCCAACCCAGTCACTTTGTCCTGACACCAGGCCGACCGGTCCTAACACTGATCTCTTAATGCTGAGCGCCTAGCGAGGAAGCTGTAAGTACGATTTTTATGTCTTTGGTATGGTTCGAACCCACGACTTCCCACATCCGAAGCGGACGCTCTAACCACTAGGTTACCGGAGCGGTCTGTTTTGTATTGAACGTAGTACAAAGGCTCCTGTCCACCTTTGTAAGTAATACGATTTCCGTCCACGCTTTTCATCTGATATAATTAATGTACATGTACATTTCACAATCTCTATTGTTAAATGCATTGTTAGCATATATTTTTAAAAATTCATCACTCACATTGTAATTATTATCAATGCTGAAATCTTGCATTATTTGACACAACTTTATATCGCTAAGTCTAGACTGTTGAGGAGTTTGTTAAGGGGTTGTGTACATTCAGTTGACATATTACATACTTCCGCATACTGATCTGGGTTTTGTACCTATTTAAGTGTATTCGTAATCATCTCTCGAGTAATCTTCATGTTTTTTTTAATAATCTGTATTACAATTACATCCTTCTGCAATTTTTGACAAATAGACAAATGATAATTTGTCATATCTATGTTGTTTTAGTGACATGTTGCCACAATATATCAATGTAAGTATGTCTTTTTGTCGTATCTCAATAATCATGGCAACAAAATTACAACCGGTAAATCGCCTTGTTGGCGTAAAAGACGTGGTCTTGATAGAAATATCTTCTAATGTCGACGGTAATTTAACTTACATGGATATAAGAATATTTTGCGATTCTTTTTGTTTGTTTTAAACAAGCACTCTGACAGGACGAAAAAGCAGAAAATTAGACAATGGGAAACATGAAGAATTGTACGGTATTTCAGATCCATTGCATATACACACGTGCACAGAATCTTAAGCATCTTTGTAACGGACTTGGGCAAAGCACCAAAGAAACCGGAATAGATGCATCCTATAATCATTCACTAAAATTCATGCCACGCAAACGTTCAGTCATGTGTGTATTCCCCTCATTTTGCACATAAGTGTATTTTGCTACAAACATATATTACAAAGATGACGTAAGCTACTTATTAAATTTGACTATTATATAGAACATGAGAGTATGAGCCCAAGATAAAGAAGTCTTTCCGGGTACTCTGGCAAACGTTTAGACACAGCAAATAGAGTATGACTGTCAGTCTTACTTGAGCAATCACCAAGTATATGAACAAATTATCAATTATTTACCAATATTAAAAGCTTTCAAACAACGAAAATAAAATAAAATAAAGAATCTATGCTGAAGCAACACGTGCAATTCTGATATTTGAGTACAGGTGACACTGCAAAGTCATTGAGTCAAATTGGTTAAAATCGACCTGATCATACAAGAATGAAAAATTGTCATTGCTGTTGGTGTTGCTCCTGCATTGCTGTTGGTGTTGCTCCTGCATTGCTGTTGGTGTTGCTCCTGCATTGCTGTTAATGTTGTTGTTGCACTTATTTTTCAGTTCAGTTGAAAACTTCTTTTCGAACATTTACAGAAATGCCATGACTACTGAATAATGAAATTATTGTTAATTTATATCAAGCGCTTTACCATGACACAACATGTAGTCTTTTATCAAATAATTCAAGAGCCAAGCAAGTGTACACTCTTCAGTTTGAGAATATAAGCAGCAGCGTAGATTCATACCTCCTGGGCATTTGCCAGCTGTTACTGATATTTGTTTTTGTCGCTCCCGTTAATTTGTCTTTAGTTGCAAATGCTTCCAACTTTGAAATCTAGTATGTTGATAATATCTTCGTTACTTCATTTTTTTGTTTCAAAGTTAAGTGTTTTTTTTTTTTTTTTTTTTTTTTAAATACCTCCTATCACACGATAAATACAATGTCTTTATTGCCACTATAAAACTTGGAGATGATTATGCTCTAGAGTAAATGGAATGTATTTGGACGTTCTCCAAATCTACGTTCGTGGTTGTTATATATAAGTTGTTGCTGTGTACATTTCAGTTAAATATAAACATTGTTTTCATATGCTTCAATACAGATTGAACGAATTTGTAGTTGGCCCGGTAGCACTGTTAAACGTCTACCTTTAATGAAAAGGAACCAGGAAGTAACTTTTAAAAAAAAACTATTCATAAGGGATTAGACTCCTTTAGTAAACTCGGTTTTTTTTGGTATTAAGCTGAGAATAATTCTAGAGCTGATTAAAGTTTAAATGTCAGTTTGCAAAGCAAAAATTAAACATACGCACGCACACAAACAGACAATACAACCAAGAAACAGTGCCGGTTTAAGCTTGTGCTGGGCCTTTAGCATATGTTATAAAGGGGCCCTAAATTATTTTTAAAAAAAACAACACACAAATATTAAAACACATCAATTTTTAATTTGCATAGTAAAGTAATTGTATAATTTCATTTACTATACAGCCAGATAATACGACAAATACGTCTGACATGTCAGTATTAGTATTAGTTACATGTAATTAATTTATAGCCTGTATGCATATAGCGCGGGGCCCTTGAAAGTGCGGGGCCCGTATCATACTTTTTCTGCTAGGATAAAACGGCACTGCCAAGAAACGACTCTGGAACTGATATGTTTTCCGAGGAAAATATAATTCCCACCCCCATCATTTTTCTTCTAAATAAGGGTTGGGATATTTACTATTTTATTTAACAGCGGATTTTATAAACTTTTTTTTTAAATACGGAAGTCACGCATAATTAGGACAGTAACATGAACACAAAATAGAGAAGATATTAATTCAAAATTCCGGTGTAGGCGGATGAAGTACGTTTGATTAATTTGCTTCATGTCAGTCCTTTAGGACTGTGCATCGCTAGTTGGCACAGAGAGGAAGATTTAGTCTATTGTCTTATGAAAATAACTATAAAGGATCCTCTTATTTCGAAATTCGCTGATTTGTACAAAATTTCAAAGACATAGATTACTGCACAGAAATAACCCATAAAAAGTAACTTTCAAGACAGAATAAAATCGGTCAACGAAACGTGGAAATATGTGTAAACAGTATAGCTTATGACTTATATAATACAATAAAAAAATTAATAAACAAAAACGAGAAAAGCAAAAGCAGTGGCAACAACGTCAATAATAATAATAATAATAATAATAATAATAATAATAATAATAATAATAATATTATTATTATTATTAGTAGTAGTAGTAGTAGTAGTAGTGGTAGTAGTAGTATAAATGATATCTATTGTATAAAGTTCAGAGTACGTAAATTTGTTTCGCTATGTGGTGACAATAATGATGATGACGACGATACATGATGGGCAGAACCGTCATCGTCATTAAAATCATTATTAATTTTGTGATTTTAACTTTGAAATACTGTGAGAATTTGAAACAAAGAGACAAAACTGAAAAAAGAAGCTGAGATATAATTGACAAAAATCCGCGTGACGAACACGCGATGATGGAATGTGGTTAGACGCTTTCAATGACCAAAATGGATGATTGAATAACACGAGTGTGTTGCAGCGAAAGAGTAATCAATTTATTAATCTCTCTCTCTCTCTCTCTCTCTCTCTCTCTCTCTCTCTCTATATATATATATATATATATATATATATATATATATATATATATATATATATATATATATATATATATATATATATATCTCTGTGTGTGTGTGTGTGTGTGTGTGTGTGTGTGTAAACCCATTAGACACGTGCGCACACTATTTGAGTGCATTCGAGTTCATGGGCTGTTTAAATACATCATCAGAAATGATTAAGTGGAGGCAGTTAGGATTAGGTTAAAATTGTCCATATTTGGCATCAGGACCAACGTGACTGACACGTAGACGGGTTGGATCTGACGACAATCATGCACTAGACACATGTTTTATCATAAACACTGCCGAAGCAAAACAAAACGAAAGTCTAATCCAATTTGCGAATGAATCATCCTTTATAAATATAGCCTATATCAGTGATTGACGAGTGATAACGTTATTACCAGTTATAGCAGTACTAGTAGTACGGCTACACATGGCAAGTATTCATACTGGGCACCGATCCACTCATGTACGATATGATAATACACAAATAAAAACGTATACTGACATTTCTAGGAGTAGGGGAAACGACAGCACACACACACAAAAATCCAACTGACAGTTCTAGCAAATACTACTTTTTAACAACATCCCAGTTGTGTAGTGATACGACAACAGTAAAAGGAAATATTGATAGTTCTAGCAAGATTTGTTTTCTCACTGACTCACTTGTGCATGAGGGCTATGATAACACTTAAATAAAAAAAGAAAACATTAGTAAGATCGTTGCATATATTGTTTAAAAAATTGGAATGACACCAGGTCCACCGTAGAATCTCTTCGATTCAGTTAACACAATGACCTGCCCTATCTCTAGTTCTACACTACAGTGGCACATTCCAGACCATTTCCAATTAATACTCTACAGCCGATACAGTATGTTTGCAGGAATTTTCAGCTGAATTTAGAAATACAACAAAATGTATCATTTAGGATCGAATTTGTTGAGAAATGTATAGAACTGAAGCGCAGAATGTCTGAATCGATATTGTACCGAAAATGCGATAATCTATGTTCGCAATGACCTTTACGATGCGGTGCAAGACCCTAAGCTTAAGTGTGAAGATCGGAGTGAAAGAAACCCAAAGAACGGACGATTTTTAAAAAAATACTATACATGCAATGCATAAATAAAACCATTTCGAACATACTGAAGATAAGGAGACTTTAAGTTATTGAGCAATGCATACTGTACACATGATCATAACCGACGCCTCTTTAGGGTGACCAACTGATCATTATGGGCAAATAGATTATGATTTAAATGACAAAATAATTGGCATATATGCAGTTAGTTTATTCGCGGTGTTGTTAGTGTTGATTAGTATACTGATAAAAAGATATACCCTTCCTTCTCGCTTGCTTTCCACGCAAATGCAGACATTATTGGTACATTTTTCTATTGAACCTTGTGACACATATTAATAAAGCTAAATCAAACTGAAGACTGACATTTCATGCGCCAATGCAAAACCAATCAAGAAAATTAAAAGACCAGTAAGACTTGAATGTATCGTTTTTCCTACAAAATAAATATTAAAAAATCGCTAGCCAAATCAGACTTTTTACAACTTAAAAGTTGACCAGCCAGTCTTGAGAGTCGACAGTTTGGTTCTAATAATGGAAAGAATGGCTAGTTTTGTGCCCTTAAATGGCATATTCGATAGGATGGAATCATAGCAACAATGTACTGAAAATGTGAATGAAACTATTCTTAAATCAGTAAAACTCAGAAGTAAATAAATACATTATTACCTCTTACAAAATACTGAAAGTTTTTAAAAACAAAGCATTTAAAATGCATGAGGATAGGTGTATATTACATATGGCATAATTGTATTCTGGAACGATCCATGCACTATTACATAGATAACTGTAATATCCAAATAGTAGTATGAACAAGCAAATTAAGTATCTCCTCGATACACATTTTAGATGGTGACCATGTCTTGCAACCGTCTAGGTTTTGTAGCAACATGGTGTAGAAGACTGTTTAAGCAGAACATAAACGCTCATGGTAAATAACGTTAACTGTGTTTTCAGTCTCATGCCTTTAAAAAATGCAAAATCTAGAACACTTCCAGAACGTAATTGTTGTTGCTAGACTGTGATGCTGATTTATTCTGAAAAGTCTCTGACGCTAAGTGTTCATGTTGTACCGTTGGTTTGCATTGCAAAGTGTCTAAGGTTTCCTTTACATATTGTCTAGTTGCAAAAATATAGTCACTGCCAAGAAGCAACATACCATTTTGGTATGGATAATGTCTCAATAATACCTTTTTTCCTCTTTTAGCACTTATATTTAATGTGATTTTAGTCCCACCTCCATTTAATCAAGATTTTTATAAATTTCCTTCAGTTCCTTTTTTAAATAAATAATCTGTGTAGACCAGATTCTATGCTCTGTAGTTTCTATTTTAAAATGTCCTGGTTTCATCTAAATAGGTTTAATTCGGTTCGCTGTATTTTCAACGCTTTATCCTTTATTATCCGTATATCTGATTTAGCCTGGCTCTCTTCCACAATGTTTGAGTTTCCATTCCATCTGTGTATATTCTTTTTTTTTTCATTCCTCTATTTTTTTTTTAGTTGCTTTTAGCTTCAAGTCTGTCAAACTCGTTCATCTCATTAGGATGTTTACTTTTTGTAGATTGCGTTCAATTCCACATTCCTCTGGCTGAGTGGGGACAATACATGTACTAATTAGCGATTATTTTGATAGTGAAAAGAAATTTAACTTCTTGCCACTAAATATCACTAACTGGCTTTAACAAAATGTCACTAACTGTAACGAAAAGCCACTGCATTTCGCCGAGTGTGATCGAAAGTTACTAATTTAATGTAACTAACTTTTACGGAAAGGCAAATAAATGTAACTAACTGAATGTCATATAATGTAAATAAATGAATGTTACAGACTTCTATAGCTATTATCAATGTCATATTAGTTATCATCATCACTGATACATGTCCACTCAATAACGGTCAAAGTGTGCGTGTGATTTGGATTTTTAACGTACATGTTTAACAATTTTTCAGTCATATCGCTACGATGTTGGCAGTGTGGCAGTTTATAGTAATGTCTAGCACTGGGGCATCATGCCGCATGATGACCTACCCAGTCACATTTTCGGGCACCAGGCCGACCAGTCCTAACACGAACTTCTTAATGCTGAGGGCCAAGCGATGCAGCTTTTAGTACCATTTTTGTAAGTCTTTGGTATGACTCAGCCGGGGATCGAACCCACGACCTATCGCATCCGGGGCGGATGCTTTAACAGTAGTGAAGTGGGGCACCCTAGGGACAATGGGAATTACCGTTACAGACACCCCTGGGCAACTCTGGGGACTATGAAAATTTAACATGGAGAAAAATCGTGGGCAACTCTAGGGACAAGGGGAATTAGCATTACATGGGAATAGAGTTTGGGTCTGTCTAGGGACAAGGGGAATTGAACATGGGGAATAGAGTTTGGGTCTGTCTAGGGACAAGGGGAATTGAACATGGGAATAGAGTTTGGGTCTGTCTAGGGACAAGGGGAATTGAATATGGGATTATTTTTTTTTAAATTTTTAAAATAAATTTTTTTTTTTAAAAAGGGTAGGCAATTGAAAGTCATTCTCTTTTCGAGAAATATGGGTGGCCCTTTAAAGGACCTTTGGGTTTTCTTCTTCTTCTTCTTCTAACTCCTTAACTTCTTCCACCATCCTCTTATTTTTTCCATCATTCCTTTCTTCTTCTTTTCTGTTTCCGGCATCCAGTCCGGGTGACCCATGGCTCGGAACTTCTCTTGGATTTTCATCCAGTTAGCGTTCAGTTTCTCTAGTTCTTCCTTTTTCTTTCTATTTTCTTCTTCTTTTCTATCTTTTGCCCACCTGTCCTTTATTTTCTCCACTTCTTCATCTATCACCTTTCTCATCTTTTCTTCCCCTTTTTTCAATCTTTCAACAGTCCTTTTGACAAAGGGCCACTCTGACCTTTTTTCTATCTCTTCCATAAACCTTCTTACTTCTTCTACCTTCTCCAGGGCCTCTTTTAATGTTCCCACTCTGACATAAGGGGGATTTATTAGCCCTCTCAGTCTCTTCACTTCTTCTTCAATTAATCCTTCTATCATCTCCCTGGCTAATTTTAGTTCGTTCACGTAGTGCACACTGGTTCTTAACTTCCAATCTCTTTCAATCCTTTCAACTCCATATTCACCATCCACCATCCAAAAATAAACATGCCTTAAATCATTGAACAGTTGTGACACTTCCATCTTCTTTTTTATTCTTTGTAGAATGGTTTGAACGACGAATACTGTGGGTTCTTATAGTGAAAGAGCGGACGTGATGGAAAACATCCCCCTAAGACATAAAAATTGATCTTACCTAGATCATGACCAAACAACGCGCGGACGTGAAGGAAAACATCCCCCTACTTTCTCATTTCATATAATAAAACCAAAACTATACTCTCCACATACGCTAAGAAACAATGAAGAAACCCATAATCTACTATTCACACAAACTTACGTGAACCCTTACAAACACAAACACTAACACACAAACACATACACTCGCACTTTAAAAAAAGAGTTAGTGTTTATATTCACACTCTCTACCTACTCACATTGGCAAATGGATAGTTATTTCTTTTCTAGAGTATTGGGTAGCCCTGAAAAGGGCTGTTTTTTTGTTTGGAACTTCATGGACACCTGGTTAATGGTGGCACCTTCCAGGCCTGGCGCCACATACACATCTTGTTCCCCAGTTGTTTTTTTACTTTTTTTGGGGAGAGAGCAGAGGCAGGATATCTGGCTTCAGAATCCCAATTTTCTGTCTCTGGGATTCTGAAATTTCTTCTTCTCTCCTTTTCCTCCTCTTCTTTGTTTCTTCTCTCCTCCTCCTCTTCTTTGTATCTTCTCTCCGCCTCTTCTTTGTATCTTCTCTCCTCCTCTTCTTTGTTTCTTCTTTCCTCCTCCTCTCTCATCCTTCCCTCTTCGACAATGGCCTCCGCGGCCAGTTCATTTAGTATGCGCCTGGCATATTCCAGATGCACATGAAGTTCCAACAGTTTCGCCAGTCTCGTGTTCATTCTGGTGTTGATCAATCAACAAGGGTAGCTGGACTGCCTAACGAGTTTCAATTTATAGTGAAAGCGCGGACGTGAAGGAAAACATCCCCTAAAAAAACATAAAATTGATCTTACCTAGATCATGACCAAAAAACAACGCGCGGACCTAAAAGAAACACTCACTCACTCACTTTTTTTATACTACCCATCACTATTCTAAAAAATTTTTTTTCATTAACCACTTCAATAGACTATTCACATACGCAAAGCAATCCAATCCAACCCCAAATCTACTCTCCCACACCTCAAACACCAAAAAAAATCATCTTAATCTACTATCCACACCAACGTACGTGAGCGGTTACAAACACAAACACACAAACACATACACTCACACTATTAAAAAAAATAAAAGAGTTAGTGTTTATATTCACACTACTCTACCTACACACATTGGCAAATGGATGGTTATTTCTTTTCTAGAGTATTTGGGTAGCCCTTAAAAGGGCTGCTTTTTTGTTTGCTATGGCAATCTTTTAGTTTCTAAGAATGCGATGTCCTCTGAAGATAGATTTCTGGCGATAGGTCTGCTTCTTCGGAAAGAGAAGAAGAACTCTTTGGTGTCGATACGACAATCGACAAAGCCTCTGTCAGCTTCAGGTTGCTGTTGTTGTTGTTGTTGTTGTTGCTGCTGCTGTTGCTGCTGTCTCTGAAGTCTGTACTTCTCTGTCCATTCTTCTTTCTCCCTGTTCACTTCTTCTCTGAAGA